>CM076575.1:1330896677-1331290244 GCA_034641835.2 Pinus albicaulis | reverse complement strand
TAAAAAACATTGTTTTAGTTTTCCTAAATTCTTCTATTATATAAGTTATTGATGTGTTGAAAACTATGAGATTTTCATAAAATCCCTAATTTTTTCAAAATGTGAACCAATAAATATTAAAAAATTGGAATTATCTTTATATTACTTAAATCGAACACGTAAGAGTCTGTGAATGACGCTTTCAATACACATGTCAACTCACAAAACTCTCTTATCACCGCCACGTCGTTAATAATTCGACATCTGTAAAATGTAATCATTACCGGCGCCACGTCGGTAATAATTCGACATCTGTAAAATGCAATAATTACCGGCGCTTCCAGAGGTTAATGTGACCACCTCCATTTATAGTCGCATAGAGAAAATCTGCGCAGAAGAATTTCAGAGGCAATATTGTGATCATATTACATAGATTTTAGAGATTCAGATATTAAGGGCAAATATTGTGATCATATTACATAGATTTGAGATTCAAATATTTACAGAAAATGGCGTCACGACAGTTGCGTGCTGATGAGGTATCTGCTCTTACATTTGCATATTTAAAAATCCTATTTAAAGTTGGCGTTATAGTTATAATTGATGGTTTAAATTTTGCAGATAGTTGAGAGAGAAGCTGGTACAGGGCCTGAATACGAATACCCCGCGACGGGCAAAGATGAGCCCATTCCAGTTGTCAAAGATGAAGAACCTGTTGAGGAAGGTACTGAACCACCTGTTGTTGGAGAGGAGATGCCCGCCTTCACAGATAGAGATATTGAAAGTAAGATAATCCTGATTTTTTAAAAAAAAATTCTGTGCTTTTTTTTAAACTATAATTGGGGAATCTGGAGAACTATTTTGGTTTTGTTGGTTTTCTGTAATTGGTGAATCTGTAACTTTGGAGGACTATTTAGTCGTAGCGAAAATTCAACAATGAATTAAACCGACTTAAACCCACTCGCTACTACTGAGGTAGAGCTATTGAACTTGTTATTAAATCCGCTAGCAGCTATTCCAGTTATTGAACTTGTTACTATCTATAGTTTTATGTTTTAATTTACAGTTGGCAGATAAATAATGGTGTCATATGGTATGATGCAGGGGAAGAGAAGCTGGAGGAGAAGGAAGTGGGGCAGTGGTCTGAGGAGATGACAGAGAACTATCCGAGGCCAGGAGAGGCGGAGGACCTTTCGCCAGAGGAGAGAGAGATCCTTCCTTCTGATCGTGGCTGATCATCAAATGTCCCTTTCAGCTCTATCTCTGTCTGTACATATGATCTGTTTACGTTACAGGATAGATTTTGGCTCTGCGTCTGTGTTTTTCTCCACTGTTGACGTTCAATGTTTTGAGTTGAGAGAATATGAATGTATGAAGTGAAAATATTAACGTTTTCTCATCTACGAGGATATGTTTACTTGTAATTTTGATTCTCGTAATTTTGAATGGCGGTTATATTTTAAAAATGATTCTGGTAATTTTGAAGGTCTTTCATATTTTAATATATAAAAAATAATACCAGTATCTTCTCTTCATCACGGATCTAGCAAGAGTCGCGCACGACCATTTGATCACGGATCTAGCTAAAGCTTTTTATTTAAAATTTAAAAAGGACACCCCATTTTTTGCACGACCATTTGATCACAGATCTAGCTAAAGCTAAAAAGACACCCCATATTTCCCCTTCGTTTTAAGTTTTTTATTTACTGAAGTTTAAAGTAAGTTTGTTTTTTTTTTTCAAAGGACTTTTTTTTAAATTTAGAAGGACACACCCCATCAGTAGCAATTCAGAATAAGTCTCTCAATAAAAGTAAATAAGTCTCTCAACTCAATAAGTCTCTCGATTCAACTCTCAACTCAATAACTCGATTCAACTCAATAAGTCTCTCGATTCAACTCAAGAAGTTTCTCAACTCAATTAACTCTCTCGATTCAACTCTCTCTATTCAACTCAAGAAGTCTCTCAATTCAACTCAAGAAGAAATTTCTCAACTCGATTCAACTCTCTCTATTCAACTCAAGAAGTCTCTCAATTCAACTCAAGAAGAAGTTTCTCAACTCGATTCAACTCTCTCTATTCAACTCAAGAAGTCAAGAAGAAGTTTCTCAACTCGATTCAACTCTCTCTATTCAACTCAAGAAGTCTCTCAATTCAAGTCTCTCGATTCAACTCTATAAGTCTCTCAACTCAATCTCAAACTCTATAAGTCTCTCGATTCAATTCAACTCAATAGGTCTCTCGATTCACAACTCAATAAGTCTCTCGATTCAAGTCTCAACAAGTCTCTCAACTCAACTCAAACTCAACAAGTCTCTCGATTCAAGTCTCAATAAGTCTCTCAATTCAACTCAAACTCTCAACAAGTCTCAAACTCTCAACAAGTCTCTCGATTCAAGTCTCAATAAGTCTCTCAATTCAACTCAAACTTTCAATAAGTCTCTCGATTCAACTTTCAACTCAAACTCTCTCAATAAGTCTCTCGATTCAACTTTCAACTCAAACTCTCTCAACAAGTCTCTCGATTCAACTCAACAAGTCTCTCGATTCAAACTCAAACTCGATTCAACTTCAACTTAAACTCGATTCAACTCATTCAAACTCAAACTCGATTCAACTCAATAAGTCTCTCGATTCAAGTCTCTAAAAGTCTCTCGATTAAACTCAAACTTAAGTCTCTCGATTCAACTCAATAAGTCTCTCAATTCAACTCAAACTCAAGTCTCTCAGTTCAAAGTCTCTCAATTTAAGTCTCTCAGTTCAAAGTCTCTCAATTTAACTGAAACTTTAACTGAAACTCAAGTCTCTCAATTTAACTGAAACTCAAGTCTCTCGATTCAAAGTCTCTCAATTCAACTCAAACTCAATAATAAGTCTCCTCAAAGTCTCTCAATTCAACTCAAACTCAATAAGTCTCTATAAGTCTCTCTCAATTCAACTCAAAACTCAATAAGTCCCCTCAAAGTCTCAGTCTCTCTATAAGTCCCAAACTCAATAAGTCTCTCTATAAGTCCCAAACTCAATAAGTCTCTCTATAAGTCTCAAACTCAATAAGTCTCTAAATTCAACTCAAACTCAATAAGTCTCTCTATATGTCTCTCGATTCAAGTCTCAATAAGTCTCTCAATTCAACTCAAACTCAATAAGTCTCTCGATTCAACTCAAACTCAGTAAGTCTCTCGATTCAACTCAAACTCAGTAATTCTCTCGATTCAACTCTCAATAAGTCTCTCGATTCAAATCAAACTCAAAGTATCTCAATTCAACTCAAACTCAATAAGTCTCTAGATTTAAGTCTCTATAAGTCTCTCAATTCAACTCAAACTCAATAAGTCTCTCGATTCAACTCAATAAGTCCTCAAACTCAATAAGTCTCTCGATTCAAGTCAATAAATCTCTCGAATCAAGTCAATAAATCTCTCGAATCAAGTCTTTATAAGTCTCCCAATTCAACTCAAACTCAATAAGTCTCTCGATTCAACTCAATAAGTCTCTCGTTTCAAAGTCTCTCAATTCATTCAACTCAATTAAAGTCTCTAAATTAAAATCAATCTCTCAATTCAACTCAAAAAGTCTCTCAATTAACTCAATCTCTCAATTCATCTCAAATAAGTCCTCTCAATAATTCATCTCAATAAGTCTCTCAATTCAACTCAATTCAAGTCTCTCGATTCAACTCAATCTCTCAATTCGACTCAATTCAAGTCTCTCAAATAAGTCCTCTCAATAACTAATCTCGGTAAGTCTCTCAATTATCTCTCGATTCAACTCTCAATAAGTCTCTCGATTCAAATCAAACTCAAAGTATCTCAATTCAACTCAAACTCAATAAGTCTCTAGATTTAAGTCTCTATAAGTCTCTCAATTCAACTCAAACTCAATAAGTCTCTCGATTCAACTCAATAAGTCCTCAAACTCAATAAGTCTCTCGATTCAAGTCAATAAATCTCTCGAATCAAGTCAATAAATCTCTCGAATCAAGTCTTTATAAGTCTCCCAATTCAACTCAAACTCAATAAGTCTCTCGATTCAACTCAATAAGTCTCTCGTTTCAAAGTCTCTCAATTCATTCAACTCAATTAAAGTCTCTAAATTAAAATCAATCTCTCAATTCAACTCAAAAAGTCTCTCAATTAACTCAATCTCTCAATTCATCTCAAATAAGTCCTCTCAATAATTCATCTCAATAAGTCTCTCAATTCAACTCAATTCAAGTCTCTCGATTCAACTCAATCTCTCAATTCGACTCAATTCAAGTCTCTCAAATAAGTCCTCTCAATAACTAATCTCGGTAAGTCTCTCAATTAACTCAATCTCTCAATTCATCTCAAATAATTCCTCTCAATAATTCATCTCAATAAGTCTCTCCATTCAACTCAATCTCTCAACTCAACTCAATTCAAGTCTCTTGATTCAACTCAATTCAATTCTCTCAATTCAATTCAATCTCTCAATTCAACTCAATTCAAGTCTCTCGATTCAACTCAATCTCTCAATTCAACTCAATTCAAATCTCTCAATAAGTCTCTCAATAATTCATCTCAATAAGTCTCTTAATTCAAGTCTCGATTCAACTCAACTAGAATAAGTCTCTCAGTAATGCATCTCAATAAGTCTCTCAATTCAAGTCTCTCGATTCAACTCAATTCAATTCTCTCGATTCAACTCAACTATAATAAGTCTCTCGATTCAACTCAACGAGAATAAGTCTCTCAATTCAACTCAATAAGTCGAGAATAAGTCTCTCAATTCAACTCAATAAGTCGAGAATAAGTCTCTCAATTTAACTCAATAAGTCTCTCAACTCAACTCAATAAGTCTCTCAACTCAACTCAATTAGAATAAGTCTCAATTTAACTCAATAAGTCTCTCAACTCAACTCATTAAGTCTCTCAATTCAACTCAACTCAACTAGAATAAGTCTCTCAATTCAGCTCAATAAGTCTCTCAATTCAACTAAATAAGTCTCTCAATTCAACTCAATAAGTCTCTCAAATCAACTCATTAAGTCTCTCATCTCAACTCAACTCAACTAGAACAAGTATCTCAACTCAATTAGAATAAGTCCTCTCAATTCAACTTAATAAGTCTCTCAATTTAACTCAACTCAACTAGAATAAGTCTCTCAATTCAACTCAACTATAATAAGTCTCTCAATTCAACTCAACTAGAATAGAATAAGTCTCACTCTCAATTCAACTCAACTATACTAGAATAAGTCTCACTCTCATTTCAACTCAACTATACTAGAATAAGTCTCACTCTCAATTCAACTCAACGAGACTAGAATAAGTCTCACTCCCAATTCAACTCAACGAGACTAGAATAAGTCTCTCATCTCATCTCAACTCAACTCAACTAGAATAAGTCTCTCATCTCAACTCAACTAAACTAGAATAAGTCTCCCATATCAACTCAAATCAACTAGAATAAGTCTCTCATCTAAACTCAACTCAATTACAATAAGTCTCTCATCTCAACTCAACTCAACTAGAATAAGTCTCTCATCTCATCTCAACTAAAATAAGTCTCTCATCTCATCTCATCTCAACTCAACACAACTAAAATAAGTCTCTCAATTCAACTCAACTCAACTATAATAAGTCTCTCAACTCAACTCAACTCAACTATAATAAGTCTCTCAACTCAACTCAACTAGAATAAGTCTCTCAATTCAACTCAACCAATTAGAATCAACCAATGCTCAACTCAACTCAACCAATTAGAATCAACCAAAAATCAACTAAACTCAACCCTCAATTCAACTCAACTATAATAAGTCTCTCAATTCAACTCAACCAATTAGAATAAACCGGCACTCAACTCAACTCAACTCAACTCAACCAATTAGAATCAATCAACACTCAACTCAACCAATTAGAATCAACCAACTAGAATAAGTCTCTCAACTCAACCAATTAGAATCAACCAACTAGAATAAGTCTCTCAACTCAACTATAATTAGAGTTAACCAACTCAACTAGAATAAGTCTCTCAACTCAACTAGAATTAGAATCAATCAACTCAACTAGAATAAGTCTCTCAACTCAACTAGAATTAGAATCAACCAACTAGAATAATTCTCTCAACTCAACTAGAATTAGAATCAACCAAATCAACTAGAATTAACCAACACTCAACTCAACCAATTATAATCAACCAGAATAAGTCTCTCAACTCAACTCAACCATTTAGAATCAACCAACTAAAATAAGTCTCTCAACTCAACTAGAATTAGAATCAACCAACTCAACTAGAATAAGTCTCTCAACTCAACTTAGAATCAACCAACTCAACTAACTCAACTAGAATAAGTCTCTCAACTCAACTTAAAATCAACCAACTCAACTAAATCAACTAGAATAAGTCTCTCAACTTAACTCAACCAGTTAGAATCAACCAACCCAACTAACTCAACTAGAATAAGTCTCTCAACTCAACTCAACGAATTAGAATCAACCAACTAGAATAAGTCTCTCACTCAACTCAACCAATTAGAATCAACCAACTCAACTAAAATAAGTCACTCAACTCAACCAATTAGAATCAATCAAATCAACCAATTAGAGTAAGTCTCTCAACTCAACTAAAATAAGTCACTCAACTTAACCAATTAAAATCAACCAAATCAACTAGAATCAACCAAATCAACTAAAATAAGTCACTCAACTCAACTAATTAGAATCAACCAACTCAACTAAAATAAGTCACTCAACTCAACCAATTAGAATCAACTCAACTAGAATAAGTATCTCAACTCAACTAAAATAAGTCTATCAACTCAATTAGAATCAACTCAACTAAAATAAGTCTCTCAACTCAATGATAATATCAACTCAATTAGAATCAGCCAATTAGAATAAGTCTCTCAACTCAACTGACTAGAATAAGTCTCTCAACTAAACTCAACCAACTAGAATAAGTCTCAACTCAAGTCTCTCAACTCAACCAACTATAATAAGTCTCTTAGCTGAACTCAACCAACTATAATAAGTCTCTCAACTCAACTGAACTCAAGTCTCTCAACTCAACTGAACTCAACCAACTAAAATAAGTCTTAAGTCTCTCAACTCAACTACTGACATACTAACCAACTTACATATTTCCCATAATGAATCAACTACTCACATACTAATCAACTTACACATTTCCTATATTCAATCCCCTAGAATAAGTCTCTCAATACTCTCCTGACATACTAACAAACTTAAACATTTCCCATAATCAACCAACTACTCACATACTAGGCAACTTGCACATTTCCCATATTCAATCTCCTAGAATAAATCTCTCAATACTCATTCTCCTAGAATAAGTCCCTAAATTCAAGTCTCTCAACTCAACTACTGACTAACTAACTTACACATTTCCCATAATTAATCAACTACTCTCCACTACTAACATACTAACCAAATTACACATTTCCCATAATCAATCAACTACTCTCAACTACTGACATACTAACCAACTTACATATTTCTCATACTCAATCAACTCAACAATAACTAACCAACTTACACATTTCCCATACTCAATCAACTACTCTCACACTAATCAGCTTACACATTTCCCATACTCAATCAACTACTCACATACTAACCAACTTACACATTTCCCATACTCAATCTCCTAGAATAAGTTAATAAGTCTCTCAACTCAATTCTATTATACTTCATATGATCTGAATGGAGGATGTTAGTAATGCTCACCTAATTCCTCTTTTAGAATTTGAAACAAATGTATTATATGTGCTTAAGGGTTCAAGTTTTCTTACAAATCATTGAGTATCATGAGTATTTTTTTCATGTTAATTTTATGATCAATTTAACATAAAATAAAATTTAACAACATCAAATAAAAGTACAATGCATCACCATACAACACATCAACATAGAAATTTGATGAAGGAGTTCACCCTCTTGGGCTACATCTTCTTGGTCCAGCTTCTATGGCTAGGGCCTCTATATTATGATCAAATTTGAAAAAATATGTGTTTAAAATGCTTTTCTGCTCCTGAAACCTGCACCAATGTGTCCAGAATGTCCAAAAATGGTCATATAGCCTAGATTTATAGACCTGATTTGCTCAAAAACTCCAAAAGTTATGACCTTTTCAAAATTTCCCACAATTTCTGGCCTAAATTTAGCTAACTGGAGCTAAATCCGGTTAGTTTACACTAAACTGGTAGTTCCATCGGATTTGGCAAACCACGAAACTAATCCTGTTTAATATAATTAATCTGCATTAAGCTAATTAAGCATAGTTAGTGCTATTAAACACAATTAATCCTTTAAACTTGTGCTAAGTGATAATCCAGATTAATGTTAATAAATATGGATTAGCGATAATTAATTAAGGTTAACTGTTTTAACTTCGTGATTAAGGTTTTAGCCCTTCGGTGATCCCGCCAAGGTTCTAGAGTGTGGTAATGTGTATTGGGGGCTAGCCCCCACTCCCCCCATTGACAGGCATTGGTTAACATAAATTAATGTGTGAACGTATAGATATTAAGAAACAATGTATGGTGTGGCAGTAGTTGGTGTGCATGTTATGTGGGAGGTCGCGGGGTCAAGCCCCAACACCTCCGCCCAGACTTAACCAAATTATGATCGACCATGGGGGGCACGTGGTGGCCCTAAGATATTCCACGTGTACTCTCCCCATTGGTCCACATTTCCACAACTTAAAAACTACCACGTACCCACAAATTCAAACCAATCAAATTCTGCCACTTGGCAGTCATGCATTTGCCGGAGGAATTTGACCAAATTTGACCCTACCAAGTTAGCATGCCACGTCAACAATATGGAATTCTCACTGGGCTCCATATCACCATTTTTTTTACCTCTTTGTGAAAATAGGAAGAACTCATTTATGGGAGCATACTGAGTCCATTTTGCGTGAAACAAAGTGCGCAAGATTTATAACGACGAGTAATACGCGGTTGTTTAGATTTCACACCATTATTAGAACTTTGATTTTTAGCATAAAACTGAGGACTTGATCATTCCTCCCCACTAGAAGGCTTTTGGACCCCAGAATCTCTTTCATTACTGAAAATGTGGATGAGGGCACAAATCCCTCACCCTTCCAGTCTCAATCCATTGGAATTTTCCTAATTTTGACAATTGGAGCTTTTCATAAAAGCTAATAATTTTCCTTGATTCTTGAGACCTTGTCTTGCTTCTATAGGCACCATCATGTTGCAATTTCCTTGAATTTGTAGAACAACAAGTTGTACTTAAAGAAACAATCTTGTTTCCACCTTCATCGTCAATCAACGGAAAGTTGAAAACTGTCTCACCTCGAACACTGTCAACATGGCGATTTTTAGCTTGTCTTGCATTGTACTTGCGTCGAATTTTGACCAAGTGTTTTCACCATTCCCATGTATCATTTTGAAACCAAAAACAAGTACTTGTGGAACCTATTCCTTCTTTGTCAAGTTGTTTCGGCGCTCTCTTTGACTTTTTCACTCTCTTGCACCGACATCTTGTTTCCATCACCGTTCAACATTGATGTGGACTGCTGCAAACATTTCACATCTTGTTTTCCTCTTTTCAAAGGCAACATGTTAGAGCTATGAAACATATTATTACAAACATTAGAAAAATTAATGAAATCATATTTTTCATTTTATGCATCTTTTTGAAAGGTCTCATTCAAAACATCACTATTTTTCAACATTAACAAAGCCAAAATTTGACCTGCATTCACTATTCTCTTCATTTCTCTTTCATGTATAACACACAAACTTCTCTTCTTCTTATGCACTCTGACTATGTACTAAATTCCATCCTTGAACACATGATACTTATTCTCATGGTGATGAAATACTTCTTTCCTGTCATAAATATGAGGATTCCCCAAAACAATACCTGAAATCTCAAGCAGAACTACATCAAGTTCAACTTCGTCAAGAAAGTTTGAATTGATTGCAAACCTTAGGATGCACTTCCTTGTTACTTGCAAGTTTGCATTCTTTCATATTCAGCCTAAAGGATAAGGTATTGGATGTGTAATAGTTTCTAGATTTAACCTCTTAACTAAGTCTTCAGAAATCAAATGAGCTTGAGAACCACTATCAAATAGTCTGTCTATTTTGGTATGCTTTCAAACAACTCTAATATGAAAGAGTTCAATTCTTAAATCTTCACTTTGAGTTACATTAGAATAAATTGAATAACTAGTGCTTGCTATGTTATTACCTTTCAAACCCATTGCTATAATCTTTGTTTCATCTCCTGAATCTGAACCTAAGTCATGTTCAATGATTGCAACAATTATATCCTTCTCTTTGTTTTTAAGTTTGTTTGGCTTCAACTCTAAATGGAGTTTCCAACAATGGTCTTAATAATGGCCATTTTTCGAACAATGTTTATATGTGATTTTCTCTTACTCTATTTTTATAGAACCATTTTTCTTTCCTCTTCCATTAAAATTACCCATTCCTTTACCTTCATACTCAAGGAAACTATCAATTTTCTCATATGCACTATGTTTCCCTTTTGCTTCTAGATGTGTGGCTTGAACACAAACCTCATCTAAGTTGGTGGGATTGAACATGAGAATAGTATGTCTAAGATAGTTGTGCAAACCCCCAATATAATTTAACAAAGTTTCTTTAGAAGATAATTTGACACCCAAAATAAGAGCTCTTCTCCTAAATTCATGAGTGTAATCTTGCACACTTTTCTCTTTCAATTGTCTAAAATTTTTCCAGTCCATAATGGATTTTTTCATGCAAGCCAAAGGGTAAAATTTCCTTTTAATGGCAGTAATAAAACTAGACCAAGACATTGAGATCTTACCGTGGTTTTTAATCTCATCTTGTGTCCTTGCTTCCCACCATACAAGTGCTGCTCCCTCCATTCTCAAGGAAGCCAATTGAATCTTTATGCTATCCTCTTGAAAGTTTTGAATTCTTCAATAAACCTCCAATTTACGAATCCAATTATCCAGCTTCTCTACATTCACTTCGCCATTATACATCAACAACTCAAATTTGACATCAAGTTTTTAAGTAAGGGTGATTTACCACCCTTTTGAAGTATGTGGATGAACAAATTTAAAATTTGTGGTAGTGGAAGATGATGAAGAGGAAATTGTAGATGGTGGTGAGGATGATCATGGAGTGCATGGTGGTTTCTTACCATCTCCATGGTCTCCTCCTCCTGAATAACCCTATCCTCTTGGAGGCCTCGAACTTTCTCCTTGAATCCTTAAATTCCTCTCCTCATAGAAGACCTTTAACATTTCAGTCATGTCAAAAAATTCCTTTACGAAAGCTTTCTCATCTTTTATCATGGTAGGTTCTCCTTCATGAGAGGTGCTCACTAAAGTCTCAACTTCAACTTGAGGATGTGTTGGTGTTGAAGACTTTGGAAACCTTTCCCTTCTTCCTCTTGACCCAACTGTAGGGCTTTCAACCAGCTTCCCTTCTCCTCTTTTGAGTTTTAATTGTTATGAAACCAGCTCCAAAAATAGAAGAAAAGAGAGATCAACACCTTAGAAATCAGCCAATTTGAGGGGGGGAATTCCTTTACATTACATAAATGAACAATTATTGGATGATACAAATGAGAAAACCTCCTTTATATATATAGGATTGTAATGGTTCATAATATAATCCTAGTCGGCATAATAATAACAATGTAAGGGCACAACAATAACAACAATGGGCTTCTATGGGGCACAATAATAACAATATGGGGAATACATGGGAAAAACAATAAAAATAAGGAGGCTATACTAACAATAATAATAAGGGGATATAGTAGTATGATAGGGACCTAACATGCCCCTCTCCTTCAAACAAGTGTTGTCCTCAACGCTTGATTTTTTCTGGATGCTTCTGTATAAAATTATCATCCTCCCATCTGGAACCTTCAACTGGTAAGCTCCTCTAGTTGCTGAGATACTCTGAAATTTATCCATTAAGTAGTTTTCGAGTTCTTGTTTATGTGATGACTTCAGAACTTCTTTCGTTGCGATGTTGATCTTCCTGTTGTTTCATTCGATTATGCACCTGGAAAGTTAGGTTATCCTTTGAGAGTTGGAGAACTTGTTGTTGATGCTCGATGTGATCTTCCACTACTTTATCATCCATATTATATTTAATTTTATCCTTCAAACCATCCAAATTAGCCTCCATTTCTACTTTTAAACCATCTATGTCATCTTTGATTACTCTTTGTAAGATCGAACTTTGTCACTCTTGGTACTGTAATTATGATATATCATATTGCAATTGTTCCTCTTCATGCGTCTTAGTAGAGATTTTTGAGGGCTTAATGGGTGTGGAATTAATTTTTGGAGGCATTATATAACTCAATACTGGTATTAATGCTTCAATATTCCCTTGGAATAACTTCAAACTGTTTTTTCAAACAAATGTTATGAAAACTGGTTTAAAAAATACACACATTTTTATTTCTTTTTAGGAGGTCTATATTGAACCTGATTTATCTCTTTTATTTCGGATATTCAAGATATGAATTTCTATATTGTATTAGCCCTCTAAGTCATATTTCCATTGCCACAGGTTTGACCCAATCTGGATTCTTCAAGGTACATTTATGCCTAATCTCCCACAATGACCTAATTATGGACTCGTTCAGTAGAGAAAAATTGTATGGTGTGCCACGTGTCACTGTTTCCTCCTTTGTCTCTGAAATTGATTCAAAGTAAACTAAAATCCGTTTTATTTCGACCACTTTTTACAAAATTCCAATTTGATGCTCAGAGAGCGAGTTATGATGATTTTCCCAAGGTAACCTCTTTGAGATGAAATTTGGGATCCTACCAAAACCCTAACTTGCACAGATCAAATCTCTGTAAATATTGAAAATCAAGATCTAAAATTTTTACACGACGTTCATCAGGATTTCTTCGCAAATGGGTTTTGTTTTTAGAGTCTGAACATTCGTAGAAAAAAATCTGTAGCGAAAATTCCATGATGACCTATTTGAAGCAGTGAAACCCTAGAACCCAGAGCTCTGATATCAAATGTTATGAAACCGGTGCCAAAAATATAAGAAAAGGGAGATCAACGCCTTAGAAATCATCTACTTCGAGGGGGAAACCTCCTTTACATTACATAAATGAAAAATTATTGGATGATACAAATGAAAAAACCTCCTTTCTTTATATAGGAGTCCAATGTGTCACAATGTAATCCTAGCTAACATAACAATAACAATGTAAGGGCACAACAATAACAATAGTAGGCTTCTATGGGGCACAATAATAACAATATGGGGACTACATGGGAAAAACGATAACAATAAGGGGGCTATACTAACAATAACAATAAGGGAATACACTAGTATTATAGGGACCTAACATTAACCTTTTAAGCTTGACACAAACTTGCAAATAATTAGATCCCTTCTTGTAAAACAATACCTAAAGACCTATAGCTCTGATACCAAAAATGGTATGAATGGAGGATGTTAGTAATTCTCAGCTAATTCCTCTTTCATAATTTGAAACAAATGTCTTATATGTGCTTAAAGGTTCATGTTCTCTTGCAAATAATTGAGTCTCATGAGTGTTTTCATATGTTAATTTAATGAAAAATTTAACGTAAAATATAGGATAAACGACACCAAATAAAATTACAGTACATCACCATACAACACATCAACATGGGAATTTTTTGAAGGAGTTCACCCACAGTTCACCCCTCTCGGCCTACATCTCCTTGGTCTAGCTTCCATGGCTTGGGCCTCTTTATTATTATCAAATTTAAAAAATGACATGTTTACATTGATTTTATGCTCTTGAACCTGCACCAATGAGTCCATAATGCCAAAAAATGGTCATCTAGCCTTTTTTTGCACCTGATTTGGTAAAAAATACCAAAAGTTATGACCTTTTCATATTTTCCCACAATTTCTGGCCTAAATTTAGCTAACTGAAGCTAAATACGGTTAGCTGGCACTAAAATAGCTGTTTCACCAGATTTGGCTGACTGCCAAACTAATCCTGTTTATTATAACTAATCCTCTTATGCTAATTAAGTGCAGTTAGCACTAATTAAGTGCGATTAATCCTTTAAACTTGCACTTAGTTCTAATCTATATTAATGTTACTAAATATGGATTAGTGGTAGTTAATTGAGGTTAACTATTTTAACTTCACGCTTAAGGTTTTAGCCCTTCGATGCACCCGCTAACATTACGGAGTGTGGTCATGTGTATTGGGGGTTGGTGCCCACTCCCCCCGTCAGTGGACATTGGTTAACATAATTTAATGTGGGAACATATAGATATTATGAAACAATGTATTGTGTGGCAGTACTTGGTGTGCATGTTACGTGGGAGGCTGTGGGGTTGAACCCTAGCACCTACACCGGAACTGAACAAATTTTTTCTGCACCATTGGGGGTGCATGTGGCAGCCCTAGGCTGTACGACGTGTCCTCTCCCCATTGGTCCAAATTTCCACCACTTAGAAAATGCCACGTACCCACAAATTCAAACCAATCTAACTCTGCCACATGGCATCATGCATTTTCTGGAGGAATTTGACCAAATTTGACCCTGCCCAGTTAGCATGCCATGTCAGTAGTACAGACTACTGAATGGGATCCCTATCACTATTTTTTTGCTTGTTTGTGCAAACAGACATAACTCATTTCTGGGAGCATACAGAGTCCATTTTGTGTGAAATGAAATGCACCAGATTCAAAATGACGAGCATTACATGGTAGTTCAGGATTCGAGCCATTATGATAACTTTGATTTTTTAGCATAAAATTGAGCATGTGATGATCATACTAACTCAATCTCCTAGAATAAGTATCCCAAATCATTTTTCTTATAGTTCAAATAAAATGAGGTAGAATGATTCTCTAGTTTCTCAACTCAATCTCCTCGAATAAGTATCTCAAATCAATTTTCTTATAAGTATCTCAACTCAATTTCCTTGTAGTTGTAATAGAATGAGTTAGAATGATTCTTTATTTTCTCAACTCAATCTCCTAGAATAAGTATCTCAACTCGATTTTCTTATAGTTTAGCTAAAATGAGTTAGAATGATTCTCTTATAGTTTATATAGAGTGAGTAATATAATATGAGTTAGAATGAGTCTTTAGACTCAATTATATCTTACTGTTTAGATAGAATGAGTTAGAATGAGTTTTTAGACTCAATTGTATCTCTTATTCAAAATGAATGAGTATGATTTATAATGAGTATTTAGACTCAATTATATTTCCTATAGTTAGGATAGAATTTATATCTCTTATAGTTCAGATAGAATGAGTTAGAATATATCTCTTATAGTTGATATATAATTGAGACTTTTAATCTCAATTATATCAAAGTTATAATTGAGTCTTTAGACTCAACTATATCTCATTCATTCAAATATAATGAGTTAGAATGAGTATTTACACTCAATTATATCAAAGGTAGACGCAATTATATCAAAGGGAGATAAAATAAGCCTCTCGGCTCAATTTTTTATCCTATAGTCCAGATAACTATAGAATGAGTATTTAGACTTGGTTAAGATAAAATGAATCTTTACCGAGAATAATGAGTTGTTACTAAGTAGAATGAGTCTAAAGGATTCTTTAGACTCAATAAAGACTCGATTAATATAGAATGAGTCTTTAGACTCG
The DNA here is from genome assembly GCA_034641835.2 of Pinus albicaulis. Classification (NCBI taxonomy): domain Eukaryota; kingdom Viridiplantae; phylum Streptophyta; class Pinopsida; order Pinales; family Pinaceae; genus Pinus; species Pinus albicaulis. Next base: position 1,331,274,636 of record CM076575.1, on the reverse strand, counting down.
GTTCAGATAAAATAAATTTTGATGAGCACTTTAGAGGTAACTATAGAATGATTCTTTAGACTTGGTTTAGATAGAATGAGTCTTTAGACTCAGTTTAGATAGAATGAGTCTTTAGATTCTGTTCATAGAATGAGTCTTTAGACTCCGTTCGTAGAATGAGTCTTTAAATTCGGTTCAGATAGAATGAAGTTTAATGAGAACTAGAATTGGAATCAACCAACTCAACTAGAATAAGTCTCTCAACTCAACTTAGAATCAACCAACTCAACTAACTCAACTAGAATAAGTCTCTCAACTCAACTTAGAATCAACCAACTCAACTAAATCAACTAGAATAAGTCTCTCAACTTAACTCAACCAGCTAGAATCAACCAACCCAACTAACTCACCTAGAATAAGTCTCTTAACTCAACTCAAACAATTAGAATCAACCAAATAGAATAAGTCTCTCACTCAACTCAACCAATTAGAATCAACCAACTCAACTAAAATAAGTCACTCAACTCAGCCAATTAGAATCACTCAAATCAACCAATCAGAATAAGTCTCTCAACTCAACTAAAATAAGTCACTCAATTTAACCAATTAGAATCAACCAAATCAACTAGAATCAACCAAATCAACTAAAATAATTCACTCAACTCAACTAATTAGAATCAACCAACTCAACTAAAATAAGTCACTCAACTCAACTAGAATAAGTATCTCAACTAAACTAAAATAAGTCTATCAACTCAATTAGAATCAACTCAACTAAAATAAGTCTCTCAACTCAATGATAATCTCAACTCCATTAGAATCAACCAACTAGAATAAGTCTCTCAACTCAACTAACTAGAATAAGTCTCTCAACTGAACTCAACCAACTAGAATAAGTCTCAACTCAAGTCTCTGAACTCAACCAACTATAATAAGTCTCTTAGCTGAACTAAACCAACTAGAATAAGTCTCTCAACTAAACTGAACTCAACCAACTAAAATAAGTCTTAAGTCTCTCAACTCAACTATTGACATACTAACCAACTTACACATTTCCCATAATGAATCAACTACTCACATACTAACCAACTTACACATTTCCCATATTCAATCTCCTAGAATAAGTCTCTCAATACTCTCTTGACATACTGACAAACTTAAACATTTCCCATAATCAATCAACTACTCACATACTAGCCAACTTACACATTTCCCATATTCAATCTCCTAGAATAAATCTCTCAATACTCATTCTCCTAGAATAAGTCTCTAAACTCAAGTCTCTCAACTCAACTACTGACTAACCAACTTACACATTTCCAATAATTAATCAACTACTCTCCACTACTGACATACTAGCCAAATTACGCATTTCCCATAATCAATCAACTACTCTCAACTACTGACATACTAACCAACTTGCATATTTCCCATACTCAATAAACTCAACAATAACTAACCAAATTACACATTTCCCATACTCAATCAACTACTCTCAACTAGTCACACACTAAAAAACTTACACATTTCCCATACTCAATTAACTACTCTCACACTAATCAGCTTACACATTTCCCATACTCAATCAACTACTCACATACTAACCAACTTAGACATTTCCCATACTCAATATCCTAGAATAAGTTAATAAGTCTCTCAACTCAATTCTCTTATACTTCATATGATCTGAATGGAGGATGCTAGTAATGCTCACCTAATTCCTCTTTCAGAATTTGAAACAAATGTATTATATGTGCTTAAGGGTTCAAGTTTTCTTACAAATCATTGAGTATCATGAGTATTTTTTTCATGTTAACTTTATGATCAATTTAACATAAAATAAAATTTAACAACATCAAATAAAAGTACAATACATCACCATGCAACACATCAACATAAAAATTTGATGAAGGATTTCACCCTCTTGGGCTACATCTCCTTGGTCTAGCTTCTATGGCTTGGGCCTCTATATTATGCTCAAATTTGAAAAAATATGTGTTTAAAATGCTTTTCTGCTCCTGAAACCTGCACCAATGTGTCCAGAATGTATAAAAATGGTCATATATCCTAGATTTATACACCTGATTTGGTCGAAAACTCCAAAAGTTATGACCTTTTCAAATTTTCCACAATTTATGGCCTAAATTTAGCTAACTAGAGCTAAATCCGGTTAGCTGGCACTAAACTGGCAGTTCCGTCGGATTTGGCAAACCAAGAAACTAATATTGTTTAATATAATTAATCTGCATTAAGCTAATTAAGTGTAGTTAGTGCTATTAAACGCAATTAATCCTTTAAAATTGTGCTAAGTGATAATCCAGATTAATGTTAATAAATATGGATTAGCGGTAATTAATTGAGGTTAATTGTTTTAACTCTGTGCTTAAGGTTTTAGCCCTTCGGTGATCCCGCCAAGGTTCTGGAGTGTGGTCATGTGTATTGGGGGCTGGCCCCCACTCCCCCCATTGACAGACATTGGTTAACATAAACTAATGTGGGAAGGTATAGATATTAAGAAACAATGTATGGTGTGGCGGCAGTTGGTGTGCATGTTATGTGGGAGGTCGCGGGGTCAAGCCCCAATGCCTCCGCCCAGACTTAACCAAATTATGATCGACCATGGGGGGGCATGTGGCGGCCCTAAGCTATTCCACGTGTCCTCTCCCCATTGGTCCAAATTTCCACCACTTAAAAACTACCACGTACACACAAATTCAAACCAATCAAACTTTTCCACTTGGCAGTCACGCATTTGCTGGAGGAATTTGACCAAATTTGACCCTACCCAGTCAGCATGCCACGTCAGCAGTATGGACTGCTCACTGGGCTCCATATCACCATTTTTTTTTACCTCTTTCTGAAAAGAAGCAGAACTCATTTATGGGAGCATACTGAGTCCATTTTGCGTGAAACAAAGTGCTCAAGATTTATAACAATGAGTAATACGCGGTTGTTTAGATTTCACACCATTATGAGAACTTTGATTTTTAGCATAAAACTGAGCATCTGATCATTCCTCCCCACTAGAAGACTTTTGGACACCAGAATCTCTTTCATTACTGAACATGTGGATGAGGGTACAAATCCCTCACCCTTCCAGTCTCAATCCACTGGAATTTTCCTAATTTCGACAATTGGAGCTTTTCATAAAAGCTAATAATTTTCCTTGATTCTTGAGACCTTGTCTTGCTTCTATAGGCACCATCATGCTGCAATTTCCTTGAATTTGCAGAACAACAAGTTGTACTTAAAGAAAAAATCTTATTTCCACCTTCGTCTTCAATCAACGGAAAGTTTAAAACTGTCTCACCTCGAACACTGGCAACATGGCGATTTTTAGCTTGTCTTGCCTTGTACTTGCATCGAATTTTGACCAAGTGTTTTCACCATTTCCATGTACCATTTTGAAACCAAAAACAAGTACTTGTGGAACCTATTCCTTCTTTGTCAAGTTGTTTCGGCGCTTTCTCTTTGACTTTTTCACTCTCTTGCACCGACATCTTGTTTCCATCACTGTTCAACACTAATGTGGACTGCTGCAAACATTTCACATCTTGTTTTCCTCTTTTCAAAGGCAACATGTTAGAGATCTTAAACATATTATTACAAACATTAGAAACCTTAATGAAATCATCTTGTTCATTTTATGCATCTTTTTGAAAGGTCTCATTCAAAACATCACTATTTTTCAACATTAACAAAGCCAAATTTTGACTTGCATTCACTATTCTGTTCATTTCTCTTTCATGTATAACACAAAAACTTCTCTTCTTCTTATGCACTCTGACTATGTACTCAATTCCATCCTTGAACACATGATACTTATTCTCATGGCGATGAAATACTTCTTTCTTGTCATAAATACAAGGACTCCCCAAAACAATACCTGAAATCTCAAGCGGAACTACATCAAGTTCAACTTCGTCAAGAAAGTTTGAATTGATTGCAAACCTTAGGATGCACTTCCTTGTTACCTGCAAGTTTTCATTCTTGCATATTCAGCCTAAAGGATAAGGTCTTGTATGTGTAATAGTTTCTATATTTAACCTCTTAACTAAGTGTTCAGAAATCAAATGAGCTTGAGAACCACTATCAAATAGCGTGTCTATTTTGGTATGCTTTCAAACAACACCAATATGAAGGAGTTCAATTCTTATATCTTCACTTTGAGTTACATTAGAATAAATTGAATAACTAGTGCTTGCTATGTTATTACCTTTCAAACCCATTGCTACAATCTTTGTTTCATCTCCTGAATCTGAACCTAAGTCATGTTCAATGATTGCAACAATTTTATCCTTCTCTTTGTTTTTAAGTTTGTTTGGCTTCAACTCTGAATGGAGTTTCCAACAATGGTCTTAATCATGGCCATTTTTCGAACAATGTTTACATGTGATTTTCTCTTACTCTATTTTTATAGAACCATTTTTCTTTCCTCTTCCATTAAACTTACCCATTCCTTTACCTTCATACTCAAGGAAACTATCACTTTTCTCATATGCACTATGTTTCCCTTTTGCTTCTAGATGTGTGGCTTGAACACAAACCTCATCTAAGTTGGTGGGATTGAACATGAGAATAGTATGTCTAAGATAGTTGTGCAAACCCCCAATATAATTTAACAAAGTTTCTTTAGAAGATAATTTGACACCCAAAATAAGAGCTCTTCTCCTAAATTCATTAGTGTAATCTTGCACACTTTTCTCTTTCAATTGTCTAAAATTTTTCCAGTCCATAATGGATTTTTTCATGTAAGCCAAAGGGTAAAATTTCCGTTTAATGGCAGCAATAAAACTAGACCAAGACATTGAAATCTTACAGTGGTTTTTAATCTCATATTGTGTCCTTGCTTCCCACCATACAAGTGCTACTCCCTCCATTCTAAAGGAAGCCAATAGAATCTTTATGCTATCCTCTTGAAGGTTTTTAATTCTTCAATAAACCTCCAATTGACGAATCCAATTATCCATCTTCTCTACATTCACTTCGCCATTATACATCGACAACTCAAATTTGACATCAATTTTTTAAGTAAGGGTGATTTACCAGTCCCTTTTGAAGTATGTGGATGAACAAATTTAAAATTTGTGGTAGTGGAAGATGATGAAGAGGAAATTGTAGATGTTGGTGAGGATGATGGTGGAGTGCATGGTGGTTTCTTACCATCTCCATGGTCTCCTCTTCCTGAATAACCCTATCCTCTTGGAGGCCTTGAAATTTCTCCTTGAATCCTTAAATTCCTCTCCTCATAGAAGACCTTTAACATGATTTTAGTCATGTCAAAAAATGCCTTTATGAAAGCTCTCTCATCTTTTATCATGGTAGGTTATCCTTCATGAGACATACTCACTAAAGACTCAACTTCAACTTGAGGATGTGTTGGTGTTGAAGACTTTGGAAACCTTTCCCTTCTTCCTCTTGACCCAACTGCAGGGCTTTCAACTGGCTTCCCTTCTCCTCTTTTGAGTTTTAACTTTTATGAAACTAGCTCCAAAAATAGAAGAAAAGAGAGATCAACAACTTAGAAATCAACCAATTCGAGGGGGGAAATTCCTTTACATTACATAAATGAACAATTATTGGATGATACAAATGAAAAAACCTCCTTTCTATATATAGGATTCTAATGGGTCATAATATAATCCTAGTCGGCATAATAATAACAATGTAAGGGCACAACAATAACAACAATGGGCTTCTATGGGGCACAATAATAACAATATGGGGACTACATGGGAAAACCAATAATAATAAGGAGGCTATACTAACAATAATAATAAGGGGATACACTAGTATGATAGGGACATAACATGCCCCTCTCCTTCAAACAAGTGTTTTCCTCAACGCTTGATTTTTTTTGGATGCTTCTGTATAAAATTATCATCCTCCAATGTGGAACCTTCAACTGGTAAGCTCTTCTAGTTGCTAAGATACTCTGAAATTTATCCATTAAGTAGTTTTCGAGTTCTTGTTTCTGTGATGACTTCAGAACTTCTTTCGTTGCGATGTTGATCTTCGTGTTGTTTCATTCGATTATGCACCTGGAAAGTTAGGTTATCCTTTGAGAGTTGGAGAACTTGTTGTTGATGCTCGATGTGATCTTCCACTACTTTATCATCCATATTAGATTTAATTTTATCCTTCAAACCATCCAAATTAGCCTCCATTTCTACTATTAAACCATCTATGTCATCTTTGATTACTCTTTGTAAGATCGAACTTTGTCGCTCTTGGTACTGTAATTATGATATATCATACTGCAATTGTTCCTCTTCATGCGTCATAGTAGAAATTTTTGATGGCTTAATAGGTGTGGAATTATTTTTTGGAGGCATTATATAACTCAATACTGGTATTAATGCTTCAATATTCCCTTGGAATCACTTCAAACTGTTTTTTCAAACAAATGTTTTGAAAACTGGTTTAAAAAATACACACATTTTTCTTTCTTTTTAGTTGGTCTATATTGAACCTGATTTATCTCTCTTATTTCAGATCTTCAAGATATGAATTTCTATATTGTATTAGCCCTCTGAGTCATATTTCCATTGCCACAGGTTTGACCCAATTTGGATTCTTCAAGGTACATTTATGCCTAATCTCCCACAATGACCTAATTATGGACTCGTTCAGTAGAGAAAAATTGTATGGTGTGCCACGTGTCACTGTTTCCTCCTTTGTCTCTAAAATTGATTCAAAGTAAACTAAAATCTGTTTGATTTTGATCACTTTTTATAGAATTCCAATTTGATTCTCAGAGAGCAAGTTATGATGATTTTCCCAAGGTCACCTCTTTGAGATGAAATTCGGGATCCTACCAAAACCTTAACTTGCACAGATCATATCTCTGTAAATATTGAAAATCAAGATCTGAAATTTTTACACAACGTTCATCAGGATTTCTTCGAAAATGGGTTTTTTTTTTAGAGTCTGAACCTTCGTAGAAAAAAATATGTAGCGAAAATTCCACGATGACCTATTTGAAGCAGCGAAACCCTAGAATCCAAAGCTCTGATATAAAATGTTATGAAACTGACCCCAAAAATAGAAGAAAAGGGAGATCAACGCCTTAGAAATCAACCACTTCGAGGGGGAAACCTCCTTTATATTACATAAATGAAAAATTCTTGGATGATACAAATGACAAAACCTCCTTTCTATATATAGGAGTCCAATGTGTCACAATGTAATCCTAGCTGACATAACAATAACAATGTAAGGGCACAACAATAACAATAGTGGGCTTCTATGGGGCACAATAATAACAATATGGGGACTACATGGGAAAAAAAATAACAATAAGGGGGCTATACTAACAATAACAATAAGGGAATACACTAGTATTATAGGGACCTAACATTAACCTTGTAAGCATGACACAAACTTGAAAATAATTAGATCCTTTCTTGTAAAACAATACCTAAAGACCTATAGCTCTGATACCAAAAATGATATGAATGGAGGATGTTAGTGATTCTTAGCTAATTCCTCTTTCATTATTTGAAACAAATGTCTTATATGTGCTTAAAGGTTCATGTTCTCTTGCAAATCATTGAGTCTCATGAGTGTTTTCTCATGTTAATTTAATGAAAAATTTAATGTAAAATATAGGATAAACGACAGCAAGTAAAATAACAGTATATCACCATACAACACATCAACACATAAATTTTTTGAAGGAGTTCACCCCTCTCGGCCTACATCTCCTTGGTCCAGCTTCCATGGCTTGGGCCTCTATATTATTATCAAATTTAAAAAATGACATGTTTACATTGATTTTATGCTCTTAATCCTACACCAATGAGTCTAGAATGCCAAAAAATGGTCATCTAGCCTCTTTTTGCACCCGATTTGGTAAAAAATACTAAAAATTATGACCTCTTCATATTTTCCCACAATTTCTGGCCTAAATTTATCTAACTGAAGCTAAATACGGTTAGCTGGCACTAAACTAGATGTTTTTCCGGATTTGGTAGACTGCCAAACTAATCCTGTTTATTATAATTAATCCTCTTATGCTAATTAAGTGCAGTTAGCACTAATTAAGTGCGATTAATCCTTTAAACTTGCGCTTAGTTCTAATCTGGATTAATGTTACTAAATATAGATTAGTGGTAATTAAGTGAGGTTAAATATTTTAACTTCACGCTTAAGATTTTAGCCCTTCGATGCACCCGCTAAGGTTATGGAGTGTGGTCATGTGTATTGGGGGCTGGTGCCCACTCCCCCCGTCGGTGGACATTGGTTAACATAAATTAATGTGGGAACATATAGATATTATGAAACAATGTATTGTGTGGCAGTACTTGGTGTGCATGTTACGTGGGAGGCTGCTGGGTCGAACCCTAGCACCTACGCTAGAACTTAAAAAAAAATTTCTCCACCATTGGGGGGGCATGTGGCAGCCCTAGGATGCACGACATGTCCTCTCCCCATTGGTCCAAATTTCCGCCACTTAGAAAATTCCACTTACCCACAAATTCAAACCAATCTAACTCTGCCACTTGGCATCATGCATTTTCTGGAGGAATTTGACCAATTTTGACCCTGCCTAGTTAGCATGCCACGTCAGCAGTACGGACTACTGAATGGGATCCCTATCACTATTTTTTTGCTTGTTTGTGCAAACAGACATAACTCATTTCTGGGAGCATACAGAGTCCATTTTGCGTGAAACGAAATGCACTAGATTCAAAACGATGAGCATTATGCGGTAGTTTAGGATTCGCGCCATTATGATAACTTTGATTTTTGAGCATAAAACTGAGCATGTGATCATCATACTAACTCAATCTCCTAGAATAAGTATCGCAACTCAATTTTCGTATAGTTGAAATAAAATGAGTTAGAATGATTCTCTAGTTTCTCAACTCAATCTCCTCGAATAAGTATCTCAAATCAATTTTCTTATAAGTATCTCAACTCAATTTTCTTGTAGTTGTGATAGAATGAGTTAGAATGATTCTTTAGTTTCTCAACTCAATCACCTAGAATAAGTATCTCAACTCGATTTTCTTATAGTTCAGCTAAAATGAGTTAGAATGATTCTCTTATAGTTTATATAGAGTGAGTAATATAATATGAGTTAGAATGAGTCTTTAGACTCAATTATATCTTACTGTTTAGATAGAATGAGTTTTTAGACTCAATTATATCTCTTTTTTAGAATGAATATGATTTATAATGAGTCTTTAGACTCAATTATATTTACTATAGTTAATATAGAATTTATATCTCTTATAGTTCAAATAGAATGAGTTAGAATATATCTCTTATAGTTGATATATAATTGAGACTTTTAATCTCAATTATATCAAAGTTATAATTGAGTCTTTAGAGTCAACTATATCTCATTCATTCAAATAGAATGAGTTAGAATGAGTCTTTACACTCAATTATATCAAAGGGAAGATATAATGAGTTAGAATGAGTCTTTACGCTCAATTATATCAAAGGGAGACTCATTATATCAAAGGGAGATAGAATAAGCCTCTTGGCTCAATTTTTTCTCCTATAGTCCGGATAACTATAGAATGAGTATTTAGACTTGGTTCAGATACAATGAATATTTATCGAGAATAATGAGTTGTTACTGAGTAGAATGATTCTAAAGGATTCTTTAGACTCAGTAAAGACTCGATTAATATAGAATGAGTCTTTAGACTCGGTTCAGATAAAATAAATTTTGATGAGCACTTTAGAGGTAACTATAGAATGATTCTGTAGACTTGGTTTAGATAGAATGAGTCTTTAGACTCGGTTTAGATAGAATGAGTATTTAGACTCTGTTCATAGAATGAGTCTTTAGACTCGGTTCATAGAATGAGTCTTTAAACTCGGTTCAGATAAAATGAAGTTTAATGAGCACTTTAGAGGTTTTCATGAGCTATAGAATAAATCTTTCAAATCAATTATGCTATATTTCAGATCTAACTCAATTCTCCTATAGTTCAGATATATCTCAATTCAATAACTATAGAATAAACCTCTCAACTCAAATTTTTAATGAGAACTTTAGAGGTTTTATTGAAATATTAAATAAACCTCCCAACTTAATTCTCCTATAGTTCATATCTAACTCAATTCATGAACTATATAGAATAAGACTCTCAAATCAATTCTCCCGTAGTTTAGATATAACTCAATTATTCTATAGTTCAGATAAAATGAGTCTTTAGAATCAATTATATCTCAACCCAATTCTCCTATAGTTTAGATAGAATGAGTCTTTAAACTCAATTATATCAACGGGATTTTCAAGAATCATTTTATCTCAACTCAATTATCCTATAGTTCAAATAGAATGAGTCTTTAGACTCAATTATACCAGAGGGAGTTTAATGAGTAATACTACACATCTAACTCAATTCTTTGATAGTTCAGATAGAACAGATCTAACTCAATTCTTATATAGATCAGGTAGAATGAGTCTTTAGAATGAGTCTTTAGACTCAATTATATCTCAACTCAATTCTCCTATAGTTCATATAGAATGAGTCTTTAGACTCAATTATATCAAAAGGAGTTTAACGGGAAATTTAGAGGTTTTCATGAACTATAGAATTATTTTAAGACTCAATTATATCAGAGGGAGTTTTCATGAAGTATAGAATGATTCTTTAGACTCAATTATATCAAATGGAGGTTTTCATGAACTATAGAATTATTCTTTAGACTGAATTATATCAAAGGGAGTTTAATGAGCACGTTTAATGAGCACTTTAGAGGTTTCCATGAACTATAGAATGAATTTTTAGACTCATTTTGATATTATTTAGACTCAATTATATCAAAGTGAGTTTAATCAGCAATTTAGAGGTTTTTATGAACTATATAATGATTCTTTAGACTCAATTCCATATTCTTTAGACTCAATTATATCAAAGGTAATATAGAATGAGATAGAATGAGTCTTTACACTCAATTATATCAAAGAGAGACTCAATTATATAAAAGGGAGATCAAATCAGCCTCTCAAGGCTCAATTTTTTTCCTATAGTCCAGATAACTATAGAATGAGCCTTTAGACTCAGTTCATAGAATGAGTCTTTATACTCAGTTCATAGAATGATTCTTTAGACTTGGTTCAGATAGAATGAAGTTTAATGAGCACTTTAGAGCTTTTCAAGTGATCTGCGTTCATCAGCTACCAGATTTACCCATGATGTTTTACTTCTGTGATGTGTTAGAATTTCATTTTCTCAAATCATTAATGGACACATATGCAGATATAATTAAGAGTAAAACATGTCAACAATCACACAACAGAACACAAGACATTTAATAATGGATTTCGTCTAGTGTGGACTACGTCTTCGGGCCTCGGTGTCTCGATGGTGTTGGCCACTTCATTTGGTGTTGGAAAATGTGATGATGTACATGGACGTTGTTTACTTTTCATATAAGGAAATGTTTCCTCGACATGAATGGCAAAGTCTCTCCACGAGACGTTTCGCTACAAGGAACTCTCACTCATAAAAAACCTCCTATTAGCATGAAAATCTCACACATGGTGACAAAGAGTATCCCGCCATCAAGGCAACAAAGGGATATCAGAACATAAATGACCATCCATGAATACATATCACATGACATAAACATCCCGATTCTGAATCATACATCAAGCAAGAATCGACACGACATAAAAAATCTCTAAAAAAATAATCAATGAAGTGCATGGAAACAACACTTCATATACCTCAACTCTGATGCTCGCTGAAGAATATGCTTCTCAGCTGCTAGATCTTAATACACCATCAAATTCGTGGTGTCGAATGGCATGAAATCAATTGTCCACACTCAAAATTCTGACACTGTCATTCCAATCTAGAAAATGGCTAGAAAATTGAGACCTCTATTGCAGAAACTGTCATCGCCCTCAGATTCCCATCGCCGAGAGGTGTAAAATACATATGAAATTTGTCCAATTTGGACACCAGATAATTCTAGCCCCTCTGAAAATGTGGCTCAGATCATGGTTCCATTTCCCTCCTGAATGGCTCAGGGTTCCACCATCTCGAACTACGCACCCTCTTGTACCTGCAATAAAATAATAATAAACTCTTCCTCGAACTCCAGGCTCCTCCTTCTGTCTGGGCGCATCTGCGGAATGCGAGTTTATAAGGTTGAGGGTGGGCAGAGTTTACAACATAGGGTTGTTGGGAGCATTGGTAAGTTTGGAAATTGTTGGAGAGGATGTCGGGGAATCAAATCCCACCCCCTCTCAACATAGCATGTAATTTTTTTGGCGTGTTGTTTTAATACATGACTGCATATCATTTTGGAACGAAGGCGCGTTGTACGTATGTTTGCATTAGAGCGTTCGTTGTAATTTTGGTTACGCTGTAACATTTGTTGTAGTTGTTATATATATATAAGGCCACTGCATTGGGCGGGGCCGGTGGTACCACCGGCCCTGGGTTCAAATCCCACCGACCTTTCTATTTATGACGGTGACCAGTGCCAAGGGGTGTGGTCCGAGTTCTCCGGTGGCGGCCCGCCCAACACCCATGTTGATATATATGCATACGATACAAACTAGAGTGGGGGTGGCAGGTGTTGGGTACCAAATATGCATACTTTTTCCCTCCATTTTCACCCACTCTTTTACTTCTTTGTATCATTAATATTCATTAAATGCTCTAAACACACAAGATACCATTTTAACAATTGTATATTTATAGACATTAGTTTTCAGATTTGAGAAACGGTTTTTTGAACAATTGTATAAGAAGGGTTTCAAGGCTGTGATTCGGGGGAGCTGTGCAAGAGGTCACGTTTGTAACAGAATTTTGTTTAATTAATTGAATGCAAGCCATTTTTATGTTCTTTCTGTAAGCTTTGAATCCATTGCAACCTTGGTGAGAGAGTTGGGCCCACTCTTCTAATCAAGTGTTGTGTTATTTCTGTGTGTCAGTCTCACATTTTTGTTTGTACATTTTAACTGTTGTTATGGTACCTTCTTTCAATTGCTGTGAATGCTTTTGTAAATTTTCAATTTATCGTTAATTACTTTCACAATGGTTCTCGTTTATCTCAGTTGTTAAATCTGTGATTAATGTTGGATTGTGTCATTGCTCCTGCATATACCTTGCGCGTTACCTTGAAATAATATATGCATCTGGATTGATGAATTAATCTGGAAAAGGGTTGAATAGTTTATTCACACTTGAACACCAACATTTTGGCGTCATTGCTGGGGAAGGTTAACAAGGTGCAAGAACACGATCCACACTGATCCAAAGATCAATCTCTCGTCTTAGGGAAGGAATTTTTTACCGTGCTCTAAATCCTGAGCGTAGTGTTCTGTTTTTTTTTCTTTGTGTTGTTTTTTGTTTCGATTTTTTTCCTAGGGTCCAATTTCTCGTCTTGGGGAGGGTATTTGACTACCCTACTTCAGGTCCTGAACCTTAACTTTTCAAGTTTGTGTGATTTTTTGTTTGAACCCAGCTTTCATTTTTTAAGTTTGTTTGATTTTTTGCTTGAGTCCAATCTCTCGTCCTAGGGAGGAAATAATTTTGTCGTGCTCCAGGTCCTGAGCACTACTGTTATTTTAATGATTTATTCTCACCAATTGTATGAAAAAATATTCGAATAAGAGGGGTAGAGTAAGACCCCTAAAGAAAGGAAGGGATATGGGAACGAATACTTATATCCAAGAGATCATCTCAACAGTTGAATCATAAGCATATTCTAGTGCTGCTATCAGGGTAAGGATTCAGGAAAAGTCTGAGGAGTAGTCGGTTGTGTAGCCAATGCCATCCGCAGTACTAGAAAGAACCCTTTCAATGGCATAAGAAGAAGTAAATAGAGTATCAATAGAAGAAACACCCTCGTTTTCAGTAGAAGGAGAAGAAATTGTGAGAAGTAGATCTGAGGAATTCAGAAATTCCAATAGGGAAGAAGAAATTTTGAAGGAGTTTGCATCACCATGAGACTGAGGAAGTGTTGTGAAACCTCCTACAATTGAATCACCCCAAATACCAGTTGCAGAACCAATTTAAATTTGGGGTGAGTATTGGAGGATATTTATGGCACCTACAACTTCCTCTATTGATTTCCCAATTGAGGACATCAGAGTTGATGCACCAATGAAGCCCATACCTTCAACAACTTTGCTTAATTTTCATGGGCTTTCCTTTGAGGACCTTGATACATTCCTCTTTGAATTTGATATTGTCAGTCAGGGGTACGACTATGTCACTGATGCTCAGAAATTAAAGATATTTCCTACTACCTTAAAGGGGACGACCCTGCGATGGTTCATGGGTTTAGAGGGAAAGACTATCTCCTCATGGGATGCGATGAAAGAATTTTTTCTAGAGAAATACCCGGATTACTATAAATACCGTGATATCAAGGAGGATATTTTTAAGTTTGTGCAAAAAGAAGATGAGAATATGGAAGAATGTTTGGAGAAATTTAAATATGTACTACAGAGGTTAGGCCATAGTGACCTGTACAAAGATATTCTGAAGATCATCCTTCTCCGAGCACTAAGGGAATATTATTTGCAGCTTTTAAACATAGTAGGAAAGGGGTACATATCAAAGAAAGACTTCGATACCATCTGAGGGCTGTGCATCTAGTGCTCGCGAGGGGCTGCAAGAAATGGACAAGGAATTCGGTCATCAAAAAATTCCGGTGGAGGGGTCAGAAAGGCAGAAATTGGAAATCTATTGGATAACTTGAGAATGATATCGTAAGTACATTATCTTCCTAGATGGAAACCTTGCAAGAGAAACCGAAGAAAATGGAGTTGGAGAATACTATGGCTATATTATACCCTTAGTGTAGAAAGAAACTTCCGTTGAAGGAATGCCCATAGAACACAGTTGAAGCCTATGCAATTTTCAAATAGGCCCATGTGACCAGCTCGTGCCCTTCCTTGCCAGGATTGAAGGAATTTTTTCAAGGAGCAAATGAAGAAAGCACAGTAGATCAACTGTATTTCATGGGATCAAAGAAGCCATGGCAGCTCCAACCACCGAATATGAATCCAGGTATACCTCAGGACCCGTCTCAGTATTTTAATAACTTTAATATGGGTCCCTATTCTGTACCTTTTTCACCATTATGGCCTCAATATCAAAATCCACCCTGGAAATAGTGGTTTCCTCAGAATAGATCAAATCCTCCATGGGCTCAGAACTGACGTGGACCCTCTCCTATTGGAAATTTTCCCCAATCAATGCCACAACAAAAACTTAAGTTTCCTTCCAATGTACCTCCAGGTAATCCACCCCTTCGACCTCAAATTCCTATCCAACCCAACCCAAATCCTAAAAATAAAGGGGTTCAACAAGCTGACACTCTCAACCTTCCATCATATAGCATTTCTACCACAAGGCTTAACGGAATAAACTTATAATATGGGAGGGTATTGAATGCTCCAAATTCACTTATTATCATTGAACCAGTTGAAAATTAAGTTATGGAACCAGAACCAAAAACATTTGGGGATAAAACAGACCAAAACATTGTAAATCAAACACCTCCTCAACCTACGATTAACTAGGGATGTCCAGTCAATCCACCATATCTTGAAAGATTGGCCCCTAGTAAACAGAGCCCTCAAGAAGAATTTTATTTTCTAGGGGAATTACAAAATATGTTTGTTAAAATTCCCCTGCTCCAAGCTATGAGGGACGTACCCATATACGCAAAAACTCTCAAATAATACTGCTCTAAGAAACCCGAAAAGAAATCAAGGGATCCATTGACCATCCATGTGATGGGAAAATTGTTTGACATCATGCTCAAAATATTCATGCCTGTAAAATATGGGGACCCAGGGAATCCAATTCTAATGGTACAAATTAATGGGGTTGAAATTCCAAATGTACTGGTAGATTTGGGTGCTGCCATAAACGTTATTACCTCCGAAACAATGAATGCATTAGGTCTTAGAAACATTAAGCTAACTCCCACTATCTTGGAATTGGCAGATAGGTTTACAATCAAACTAGTAGGGAAGTTGGAAGAAATTACTATTTTGATAGACTCGTGGCACTATCCCATGGACCTCCTTGTATTACAAAAAAAATCCCCAGCCAGTGGTCATCCCTTGATTTTGGGAAGACCTTGGCTCACAATCGTGATGCCTATATTGGGTGTCTATTTGGAAATATGGTTATATAAAAAGGGATGGTCACAAAGAACCTCACTCTCTATCCTCCCGCAGAACCAAGCCAATCAGAGAAACCATTAGCTAAGAAGAAAGCTCTACCAATGGGAATCCAAACCTGAAAATGAATAAATTAGACTGGTCCTTACCATTGGGCAGGCCCTTCAATTCAAAATAGAAGCTGAGGATGATACCATTAACACTTTTATTAATGAACCCTGTTCTGTTTCTGATTCAACTCGTCAGATTCTAGAATCAGCCATGAGTTGTGAAACGTAGGAAAATATTGAACCATAAGATGAAATTGAGAACATCCCTGCAACTTCATCCCATGATAGTATTCCTATTGAAATTGAAATGAGAAAAACACCGAACATCAACCTGAATCTTTCAGAATCCCAGACAAAACAACGCCTAAAAGTTATTCAAAACCATAAGGAAGCCTTCACCTAGGATTATATTGATATGAAGGGGATTCCTTCTAGTTTATGTACCTGTGAGACAACCCGAAAGGAGAATGAATCCCACCTTACAGAACATTTTCAGGGATGAAATTTAGAAATTACTGAATGTAGGATTCATTTACTTCATCTCGGATAACCAATGGGTGTCCCTGTTGGTTATCGCTCCCAAAAATAATGGTAAATGGAGGATCTACGTGGACTATAGGGAATTAAACAAAGCAACTCAAAAATACCATTTCCATTTTCCATTGATTGACCAAGTTCTCGACACCCTGGTTGGGTAGAAGTTTTTCTCCTTCCTATATGGATTTAGCGGGTATAATCAAATTTAGATAGCCCCAGAGGAAAATGATAAGACAACCTTTACATGCCCATGGGGGACCTTTGCATATATATTTCTTCCATTCAGTTTGTGTAATGCGCCCATGGCATTCCAGAGGGAAATTATGGGATTTTATTATTATTATTATTATTATTTTTTAATTTTTAATTTTTAATTTTTTTATTTATTTTTTATTTTTTTCTGATTTAGTCGATGACAACATTGAAATCTATATGGATGATTTTACTCCATATGGAAATTCATTTGAGGAAGGATTGGAAAATCTAGAAAAGGTACTTGAAAGATGAAAATAGACCCATGTTTCTCTAAGTACATTGAAATGTCCCATGATGAGGGAAGAAGGAATAGTATTGGGACATTTGCTCTCGGCTGTCGGAATTCGAGTTGATCCAGCCAAAGTAGAGGTAATACTGCATTTCCCTGTACCCAAGACACCACACAGGTACGTAGTTTATTGGTTTCATTGGATATTATAGATGCTTTATAGATAATTTTTCTAAAATATCACATCCACTTTTTCAGTTGCTAACAAAGGATGAAAAATTTTTGTGGATAGAAGACCGTGAAACAACTTTTGTGAAGATCAAGGGACTAGTTTGCGAAGCTCTTATCCTTCGAGGACCTGATTGGGCATTAATATTTCATATACATGTTGATGCCTCTCAGATAGCAGTGGGAGCAATCTTAGGACAACAGGTAGACAAGACACCATATGCAGTTTATTACATCAGAAATAATTTTACTCCTACTGAGTTGAATTACACGGTGACTGAAAAATAATTCCTAGCTATCATCTACGCTATCAACAAGTTCCAACACTATATCACCAGGTATCCTACTTTCGTACATACTGATCACACAACAATAAGGTATTTTATGAACAAACCTATCACTCCTGGTCGCATTACAAGATGGCTGCTACTGCTTCAAGAATTTGATATTAAAATAGTAGATAAACCAAGGAAGGATAATGTAGTTGTTGATTTTCTGTCTAGATTGGATAATAATGATGAAGGCACACCCATAGAGGATAGTTTTCCAGATGAGAATCTCTTCGCAATTTCTACTAATCCTTCGTGATATGCTGATATTGCTAACTATCTTCCTACAGGGAAAGTGCCCCATCATTTTTCATACAGGGAACAACGGAAAATCATTCATCATATTGCCCGATATTCCTGGATAGTAGGATACCCTTTTCATACAAGAGCTGATCAGCAGGTTCGACGCTGTGTACCTGAGGATGATATCTACAAAGTGTTGAAGGCTACCCATGATGGCCCTTGTGGAGGGCATTTTGCAGATAAAAGAACAGGCCATAAAGTGTTACAGATGGGATATTAATGGCCTTCTATATTCCAGGATGCACGAAATTATGTCTGAAGGTGTGATAGTTTCCAGTGCATGGGGCAGCCCAGTCGATTAGCTTAAATGCCTTTATAGCCCCAGGTAGTCCTCGAACCTTTTGAGAAGTGGGCTATCAATTTTTTTGGATCTTTTAACCACCTTCACAGTAAAAGGTTCACATTTTGGTCTGAATCGATTATGTGACTATGTGTTTGGAAGCTAAATCTGTTGCGAAAGAAACAGAACAGGTTGTTTCAGATTTTCTATTTGAGGGTATTTTTGCTCCTTACAGTACTCCGAGGGATATTGTTTCAAATGGAGTAGCACAATTTACGTCACACATGATAGCGAGGCTTATGCAGAAATATGGGGTCAAGCACAAGGTGACATATCCATACCACCCCAAGCGAATGGACAGGTGGAAAGAAAAAAAAAGGTATTGGAAAATATCTTGACAAATAGTGTGGCAAACCATCATTGGGATTGGGCTCAAAATATGCCTTAAGCTCTCTGGGCATACTAAACAACATAGCGGGACACAACTGGGTTTTCCCCATTCAAGTTGGTTTATGGGAAATCCCCCTTGTTCCGATATAATTTGAGATCAGTATGCTCAGAACAACTCTTGAAGTAGGCTTGGACCTGTCAGATGCCCAAAAACACCAGTTGGATTAGCTTATTGAATTAGATGAAATCCGTTCAATGGTTGTCCAGAAGACTACTGCTATTCAATAGAAGAGGACGAAATGGCACAATAAGTTTATAAAAAACAAGGTGTGTCATAGAGGATATTGGGCATTACTTTATGACTCCCATTTCAAGGATTCTAAAGGAAAGATTTGCACTCGTTGGATGGGGCCTTACGAAGTGGATCCTGTATTTGATAATGGAATAGTCAGACTGGTCACAATTGAAGATACACGTGCTTCTTTCATAAAAAATGGACATCGTCTCAGACTGTATCACCATCCAGCTTCTATGGATGCCTTCATTAAATATCTCTCCGATAAATCTGGTCTGAAGGTTGGTGTGAATAATTCCTCCTCTGCATCCTTGATCTAAAAAAAAATAAAAGTAAAAAATAAAAATAAAAATAAAATAATAATAATAATGTTGTTACTGCTCACTTGTTTGTCTTTTTGCAGGAGCTACTACTGAGGTGCAATGCTGTGGGGTTGGAAATTCCTAAGTAATGAAATTTGTTACTGCTGGGGTGCATAGAAAATTTTAGGGGTGAATTTTCGCCCATGGGTGAAATTAAAGGGTTTTAAATTTTTATTGGGCGAATTTTTTGTATCATTTATTTCAAATCATCCCAAATTTATTTTATAAAAAAATTACATCTAGAGGTTAGCCCACCTTATTTTAAGGGAGAGGGTAAAAAAAGTAAATTTATATTTCAAATCGCCCCAAATTTATTTTATAAAAAAATTAGGTCTCGAGATTGGCCCACCTTCTTTTAAGGGAGAGGGTAAAAAAAGTAAATCTCTGGATTTAAGATGGATCTAGGTAAAAATAAAAATCACACTATGTGAAAATAATTTTACCTTATCAAAATAAAATAAAAATAATAAAAAAATAACATTAAAATAAAAATAATTTCATGGTATTGACACATGGTGTGAGAACCCATGGTATTCATCTGGAACATAACATATTTAAAGGGTAAAATTAAACCAACCTAGATCGATCTTAATTTAGGATATACCAAGCGGAGAGAGAGATATATATGTTTTGTGACGTATACCTATTTTCACTGAGTGAAAATAAATTTCAACCCTTTTGAGGTTTGGTGGATCCAAAGTTAAACTAGATTTACACTGGCCACATTTTGTAACCCTAGATGATGCTTCAGAAGTGGGTATGTTTTTTTATGTTTTACATTCCTAGATGAGGCTTTAGAAGTGGGTATGTTTTATGTTATACATTTTATTTTAAAATATTGTTAGGAGCGATAAAAATTTTATTTCCCCACTAATATAGAGATTTATTTCCCCATTAAGATGGAAATTTAAATATAATATGGAAATTGACATTATGGATTGTGTGAATTTGAAGATGATGTAACAAAATCTTCTTGTAATTTGCTCAGAATGTTCGATTTCATGGAATATTTTCCTTTCTCTATGGAATTCCTAATTCTGATAAATCTTCTTGTAATTTTCTTAGAATGTTCGATTTCATGGAATATATTCCCTCCTCCATGGAATTCCTAATTCTGATATCTAGAGGGTAGACATTTTTCTAACAAAATATTCTTTTAATTTGCTCAGAATGTTTGATTTCATGGAATATTTTCCCTCATCCATGGAATTCCTGCAAGACGAGACTCCTCCTTTAACTGAGCCTCATGAGTAGCAGGCTCTTCTTTGGGAAAGGATTCATCTTATTCAGTAAGTTCAACTGACCTTTAGTTTCATTTGAATACCTTTATTGACAATATCTAATATCAACAAGTTAAACATCATTTTAGAAAAATCTTATTGAAATTTAAACTAAAATATTATATTTTCTGAAAAATAAATCTAATTAAAAATGAAACTTTGGAATTTATTTTTAGCAATGGAACGTTGTTTTTCACCCTAATCTCTTCAAATTTTAATTGCATTGGCTTCTATATTTACAGGTATACATTGTGTTTTTTTTACTTTTAACTTAGATGAAATTCTTAAAAGGAAATGCTAAAAGTGATATGAAGGGTTGTTTAAAAATGAGATCATCATAAAAATGTTCTATGATGGGTAGGAGGACCCGTCAAATTTAACCCCTCAAGCCACAGATTTTAAACCTTCATAATTTACAACCTTCACAATTTCAGAATAAGTCTAGGTGGTGCTATTCATTTTTTTTTACTTTATTCTTAGTTTATTTTAATTAAGTATGAAATTTTTTTCTTTGAGAAGTAAGTAAATAATCTGTAATTATTTTATATTTTTAATTTTTTTTTTATGAAAATTATGAAAACATTTCCTTAGAAAGTAAGGAAATAATGATTCTACATATGTCCTTTTTTTATGAAAATTATGAAATGCAATTCTAGCTATTTTTCATTTCTTGAAATATATATTTAAACACATACAAGATAGATTCTACAATTCCAAAAAAATTACTCAAAAACTAAAAAGAGATTTTATCATAAATAATAAAAAAACAAACAAAAAAAATTATGGGTTCTAATTAACACACGAGTTGCTTTTAATTCAAATAAAATATAACCTCAATCCCACACATAAAGTTATTTGAAAATTTTCAAAATAAAATAAAATATTCTAACCAATTCCAATAAAATTTGTAAAGAAAATATATAATACTTTTAACACATAACCTTAATCTTATAAAAAAACAAATAATATAATCACAAAAGAACACTGAGTTTCAAAAAACTAACCCTATTTGAGGTTTTCGCCACTTCTACCTAATTTGATAACCAACATGGGAGGGAATCCCACATTGTTCTTCCAATAAAATACATCCAATACCATCGTAAAGTCTGTTACTAATAATTTTAGAGGTTATTACATTAAGAAGCATGATTTTTTAAGGAATAATCTTCCAAATCCAATGACGGTCTTATCATTCATAGAACACATTATTAAATTTAAAAGAATTAATCGACAAACGTTTCAAGGGTGCATACAAAAATCCATCCATGACACTGTTGCTATAGCGTAAGAGGTGCTACACTCGATGCATTTTCGAAAAAAAGAGGCTGCTATTATGAAGATAGATCTATATAAGGCTTATGATATTGTCGAATGGTCTTTCATAAGAATGGTCCTCCTCAAGATTGGGCTTCCGATACATATTATACACTGGATAATGGCTTGCATCTCATCAGTAACATATGCCATTATTATAAATGGTTTCCCGACCAAGTTTTTCAAAGCAAGAAGGGGGATTTGTCAGGTTTGCGCGCTATCCCCTCTCATATTCATCATTATCATGGATGTTTTTAGCAGAATGATGCAGTTCGCACTCGCCTCTAGATTCATATCGGGCTTCTCCTTCTCAAGAGATGTATGCATCACCCATTCTCTTTTTGTTGATGATATCCTTATTTTCTGCAGGATTAACAAAAATCACTGCTTTTATATACATTATATGCTGATCCGTTTTGGGAAAGCGACGGGTTTGAACATAAATAAGGAGAAGTACTTCATCATATACGATTATGGAGATGAGCAAGAAGTCCTCTTCATTGCTAGCTTTATGGGCATACAAGCTAAATGGGAATCTGTAGGTTTAAATTATTTGGGGTTCCGAATCAAGGCATGTGGATATGGGATAAAAGATTGAAGCTAGCTGGCTAAAAAAATCAAAGAAAAAATTGGTAAATGGACTCATTGATGGCTCTATTTGGGAGGCAGACTGGTCATGATTCAAGAAGTACTATCAAAATATATGGTTTACTGGGGACACATTTACTATATCCCAGAAAATATTGTTTCCATCATAAACAAAATCTTGGAAAATTTCTTGTGGGGAGGCATGAAGAAGAAGACCCGCATTCATCTGACTAAACTCGCAAACATATGCATGCCGAAAATAATGGGCGGATGGGGAGTGCTTGATATTAGGTGTTTCAACCGGGCATTGATGTCCAAATCCTTATGGAGGGCCATCACAGGTAACGATGTATGGAATGAAGTAAATATGGCCAAGTATTTGAAAAGAGACTCCCTATTTCTACTATATAATAGACATCTCCTGCTTCCTCGATGCCTCTCAGGTATATGGCTATGGTTTCAAAAAATGTTTCCTTTCTTTGCTGAAAGACTCACATGGTCTTTTGGCAATGGACGGAACACCATCATTGCAAATGATAGAATTTGCAGGTTGCATATGGTCTCTCTCCAAAATCTATGGCTAGCACACAAACTTGCCCAACAGGGTGTCTTTTTCTTCAGTCAAGCTATCCAACACTAGTCCCACGAGGCTCCCATTCTAAAAGATGCAGAAATGATGGGCCTTGATGGCACTGATGCAGAACACTGGACAGATTATGTTAAGAAGATCAGGGCGGCTGGCTTATGTTACAACAGAGAAGGGGACATGATAAAATGGGATGGTCCTCTATGTAAAAATGTTGTTGTAGTCAAAGACATGTACTTATATCTCATTGCATGAAGAGGTAATGCTGATGTTTCGAAGGAATTCTGGCCTTTCTGGCACTGTGACATTCCCACCAAAATACTTCTATTTAGCTGGCTGGCGTGGAAGAAACGGATACTCACGTGGGATTTTCTCATGTGCAGAGGATATGGGACCTGGTAGGTGTGCCCTATGTGAGAAGGAGGAGGAGTCATCACAACATCTCTTTTTTAATTGTCCTACATCCTTACAGATCTGGAACTTATTCTCTTTGCACTTCTTTGATCCCTCATGGACCCCAAATGATTTCATGGGAACTATAAACAGTTGGGATAAGATCCAAGGTAAATATCGATCCTTACCTCTCTTTATCATATGGAAAATTTGGATGGCGCGAAACCGGCTTATATTTGAAGGAGGAAAATTTTCAATTCTAGCCACACACACTGCCATCATGAAATGGATTGGACACTGTGAAGGGGCTACTACAACAATTCTGGATAGATCTAGAAGACTCAGACAATATGCCATCTATGTTCTTGCTCTCTTCTTTGATGGGGCATGCCAGCATGGAATGATGGGCTGCGGAGTCTGGATTAAGATATCCTCATCATAACGCATTCACATCTATTGGAATGCTGGCCCTGGCACAAACACGGGGGCAGAACTCCTTGCTCTATGGACTGGACTATATGCTGGCTACAATTTGGGGATTCGGAACTTAAATATTTACGAGGACTCTGAGGTTATCATCGGGGTGGTGAATAATTCTTCTTCACTCTCAGCCCCTATCGTACAGGGTTGGTTACAAAGGACTAAACTCTTGTGGGATAAGTTGGGTCAACCCCCGATCTCTCACATATATCGTGAATTAAATACCAGGGCTGATGGTCTTTCAAAGATGGGCATAATCATGGATTTTGGCATCATGAAGGTAACTAAATATAAACATGGAGTTCAGGTCTGGAAAAATGACATCCCGATCCCCTAATCACTATTACATATGCCTTTTTTTGTGGCTCCTTTTGTATGCAGATCGTTATATCTCTCTTTTTCCTAACAATTTTTTACAAGCGAGCGTGGCTCAATAGTTCGGACATCGACAAGCGAGCGAGATCAAAGGCTGCAAATCATCACATGAAATTTATCATCAGCTATCAGGCCAGAAGCAGATCCTTGACTGTTTTTACTACTACTTTTATACTCTACATATTCCAATTATGCCTCTGCGAGGCGATCATAGTTGTAAGGGCAGCTTCTCTTCCTATATAATCAAATGGACTTTTCATACTTGGCACCGGTTCACAACAGAAAGCAAGAACAGATAAGTACCCTTCGTTTTTTATCCCTTTCCATCTTCAACAGCAAATATTACCTTCTACAAGTGAGCATGGCACCATATGGTCGTTTACAAGCGAGCGGGCTTTTTCCACAGATATATAGCTCTTTATACAATTGCTGTTGGTCCCCTATTTTCATCCACATAGTGGAATCTGCATAAAATCAAATTTTTGGCTGAGCTCCCTCTCTGGAGACACAATCACAATTTCATCCAGGCCATGTAGACCGCCAAGTTCTAAAACACTGACATCTCGGGAACACAGTCTCATTATATTTTAATAGTGATACTACATGTGGGTCTCTATAAGACTAATACTTTACAAGAATAATAGTCTTAGGATGTAGTTTTTCCGATTTATAAAGTCATATGCACAATTTTTTATGTATAGGATGCAACCTTGGCTCCTCATCATACATACAAATCCCAATGTCTCGATTATGTACTTCTTATTTTCATAAATATACAGTAGTTTTTTTTCTTCTGAAAAAAAAAACTTCCCAATTACTGCAGGATCAAACATAGGCATAAACTCAGCAACAAAGTTGTCGAGTTACACAAGAGATCTAACTTATTACATAATCAAATGTAGGCATAAATTCAGTAAAGTAGTTGTCCAGTTACACAAGAGATATATGATAATGCGTAATCTCTGAATAGCCGCATACTAGAGATTCACTAAATAAGGAAAAAATGAGATAGCTTTAATTATCTGAGTCTTCACCACCTTCCTTGTATCTAAATATCTGTGGTACGAAGAGTGAGTTATCCATCACCTCCCTTTATTTTTAGCATTGGTGGCCTTAGGTTCCCATATGGGTGCAGAGGGAACAATTCGAGCAATTCTCCCATTTTTTCATATTATGTTGAAATTGCTATTTGCTACTCATTAAATAAAATGTAACTTAAATTAGAATTTGAACAACATATTTGAGAACTTTGCAAACTAGAATATGAACAACGTATTTGAAAATTTTGAAAATTTGTTGCTGAATGGGGAAAATTCATGTGCATATATGTTTGAAATCAATAATAAAAGCGAAGGAATTTGGATGTAAATGTAATATCTGATAGCTGAAGAGGAAAAGTATGTAACAAAAGAAAATATTTGATTTAACTTTTAACACTGAAGGCTCATTGCAATTCTTGAATAAGTTGGAAATATAATAAAGAAGAACTAGCCTAGCCAATTATTTGACTTGGCTTTTCATTTTAATTGTAGTTTTCTCAATATTTTGGTAATCCGATATATATGAACAATGTTAATTTTTGTGCATATCCATCAAAATTTCGAGAACATTTAGAAACCTGAAATGAGTTATGCTCAAATCCCTTTGAAAACAACTTGGATCGCTTTCTTATGCATTTAACAAAATATTTCCCTATTAATATCTAAATCATAGAAATTGAGAATCGATAGTCTACTTACTTGAGATAAAAATGTAGCTATATTCATGGAAGTCTTGCAAATAATGTTGCAGGTTGGGGTTGAGCACAAACAACACCACAAAATAAGAATTTTTTAGGAAAATAGTTAAAATTATTATAAAACATAAACAAAAAATGTATAGTTTACTAGAGGTTGAAGGGGTGCAGAGTGGCCCCAAAGATAGCTCTGTGATTTCCTTCTCATATTGAGAGGACTCTTGCATGGAATTTTTTTTCTTTCCATCTCTTGCTACAGTGAGTTTTTTGAAATCAATAAAAAACACTCTTTTATTCCACACCTCTATAGGGTTTGAGTAAACTCACAATATCTATGAACTCATCTCGAATAGGGTTTGAGTAAACTCACAATATGAATTACATAGAATATGGCAGGGTTATCTAAATGTGTAAAGACCAAGTTTGAGCAAAAGAATTTATTTGGTTCAACATCACATGCCTTTGGGGGTGTCTTTCCAATTAATTTACACTTGGGATGTGATAAGACATTTGTGGTAAAACATAATAAAAACATGCAAAAATGTTTTCAATAGTGTATAACAAGAACCTAGAGCAACATTACCCATGATTTTTCTTTTCCAAAACATGGAAAATTGTATATCATAGTTTTTAAATAAATATTTTTCTTATTATTAATATGTTTCTATACATTGGTAACTAATCACTAATATTTTACGACATTTTCTAATTTTTCAGAAGATTAACCAATAATTTTCAATACTTTATAACCTAGTGAAAAATTCGCCAATATTTAAGAAAATTTTATAATTTAATGAAAGATTCGCCAAAAAATTATATATGTATATTATATTAATGAAAAAATAGCCTATAAATTTTTCTATATACCATGGGGATTCACCCATTTATTATAAATATAAATTTGGGGGGTTTCTTAAAATTTTCCTTGCTGAGGTGTTGTTACTCCGCTACTGCTGTTACTCTCGGAAATTTTCTAAGTATCAGATGTTGTTACTCCTTGGATGTTGTTACTCCGGATGCTGTCACTCCTCAGGCGTTGTTACTCTGTGATGTTGTTACTCCGTGATGTTGTTACTCCTTGGACATTATTACTACGTGACACTGCTACTTCATGATGATGTTACTCCTTGGTTGATGTTACTCTACGATGTTGTTACTCCTTGGATGCTACTAATCTATGTTTTTGTTGCTCCTTGGACGCTGCTACTCCTGATGTTGTTACTCCTTGGTCACTGCTACTTCATGACACTGTTACTCCTTGGTTGTTGTTACTCTGCGATGCTGTAACTCCTTGGATGATGTTACTCTGTGATGATGTTACTCCTTGGGTGTTGTTACTCCGTCAACGCCGTCACTCTGTCGGTGCTATTACTCCATCAACATCGTTACTTCACCGTTAGTCCGCCCTTACTCTGCTAACTGTCACTTCTCTCAGGTAGGTTGCCAAGTACGTCTCCATTGACTCTTATGGATTTAATTAAATATTTCATGGACAAGACATTGACACCATGGATGGCTATTTTTAATTTTGGGGGGGGTAAGGGGGGGGTGTGTCGTCATAATTAAACGACAACATAGTTAAACCACACCAATGATTATCCTAAAATCATTATTAAACCTCGTGTCAATGGTACGCTCCACGATCTTCACCGTATTTCGTATAATCATTAACATGTATTGGGACTAGAAACATGCACATGTTTCCAACCGATCAGTCCCTTCCAATTTATGTGAAATAATTACCATTTCATTCACCGTACTTACCATAATTTTCCATGATTTTCTTTGTTTCCAAAGAAATAACCTACCGTATTTACTGTTATTCCACTTCATTTTTCACCATGTTGTTATTGCAGGAATTGGTAGTCATCACTCCTTCCAACGATATATTGCGTTCAAAGTGTTGTTACAGTATCTACAAGATGGGCAGACTGGATGTGTGGCACGAACCCGAAGATACAACTCGGGTCCATATAAATGCAGATGTGTGGCAAGTTTTCATCGATGCAGGATGAGATATATATTTCAATAGACTACAGGGATTCGATGAAGGGATCACAACAGAATTTGCGCTAAATTTGGATGAGAATCACTCTCGAGTCAGAGGAGTAGAAATTCACTTCACCGAAGAAGCCATTACAGAAGTTAGTGGGCTAAAACGGAAAGGAAAATAGTGGCTCTCTCAAAGGATTCCCCTACCAGAGTTTCCTGAAATGATTTTACAGGCTGGAGAAAGCGGTGTCCAGAAGGGGAGAGGGTATGACCGTAAATATTTACCATACCCATGGAATGATGTAGCAGGATTTGTTATGAAATATATAACCTACGAAGGATGGTTTACCATTTTTTTCAAGTACCATTTCAATATCCTGACCCATATTCGATTCCCACAGGCACATGTTCACTCTTTAAACATGGATTTCTTTCTAATGAAAAATATCCAACCCATGGCGTAGTCTGATCGACGTTTGTGCCAGGTGTTGGAAGTCCTCACCAATCACAGGCTGGTTCGTCTATTGGTTATGCATGTAACGGTCCGATTCCAATTCCCCTGGGCACAACTTTGTGAACTATCAGAAGAGGAAATAGAAGCTTTCATTTTTGTTGTGGAGGAATAACCAACACTAATGGTTGATTCAATAGAAGAGAAAGATACGGAGGAAATGGAGGAAGAACCAACACCTTTGGATGATTCAGCAGAAAAGGAAGAGGTGGAGGTAATGGAGGAATAATTCGTATCTCATGTTGATTCAACAAGAGAAGAAGAAGAACCAGAGGGATTGGAGGAAGAAGAGGAAGAACTGAAAGAAATGGAAATAGAAGAAACAATTTGTGACACATTCAAGGCTGTCACAAAAGAACCAACCTCGCCTGTGGAACCTGTTGATGAAGGAATCATGGATATATGGGATGAAGTTGATATTGTTCTACAAGAATCGACTTTCATTAATGAAATACAAGGAGAAGAAATACTAGTCAGGGGGATGGCAAGTGATGCTGTTACATAAGAACCAACATCACTTTCCCAAACAGATTTGGATATTGGAATGGGTAAGGGTGTCACACAAGAACCACCACCAACTCAGCCTGGACAAGAAAACGTGAAAATAACGATCCCTGAGGTTGACACTGCTCCACGAGAACTGGTGTCGATCGCAGGTCAAGAAGAAATGCATGAAGGAGGCTCGACCCAATTAAGAAATGAAGGTGATGGAGAAAAGGAATCAGAGGTGGCAGACAATACTAACATAGACTAGACAGAGAATATTTTCCATTCTCCTTTTCAGAATACAATGCCAAGAGGAGCAAGGGGGTTTCATTCTCCCCAACGTTTAATAAAAGATACCGTTGTCCCTCCCATACTGAATTTTTTCGACTCAAGGAAGGATATGGCCTTTTTCGGTTCATCGCTTGCTGACTCAACAAGGGCATCCTGAAGTTTAGACTGAAGAAGGGAATTTTGTAGAAGAACTAGAGCAAAAAATGGCCGATGAAGGCACTGTCCAGGTGAAAAAAAGTCCTGAATTGAGAAAAGGAGAAGAGGAGACTACTCCCGAATAAAGGAAACCGAGTAAAGAAGACTTGGTAAGGAAGCCAGTTGATGCCGCTAACAACAATCCACCGCCTTCTAAACCTACTGTAAGGCTGAGAGATGAATTTAATATTAAATAAGAGTGGATAGAACAATGTGGAAATAGGAGACCACCTCTCAAAGAAAGGTATCAGCTTCAGTTTAACGAGACGATGTGGTTGAAGAAGGAAGTTCGAAAGATGAGAAAGCAATTATCTCAGTTAAAGAAAAAGGAAAAAGAATATAAATGGAAGGCGGTGAAACCAAAGGTCGAGGTTTCCTCAACAACCATACAAACAGAAGATGTTCCTACAACCTTTGCTGCCACACAGACTGGCCCTATTGAACATCTGTTTGAGGTCTGATAATTCTTCCTAGCTGCTGAAATTCAGAAATGGAAATCTGCGACAAATGAGCATAAGAAGGAGACGAAGAGGGTTTGCGATCAGGCTGTTGAGATTATTACTGGGTATATAGACCAGTTACACAGAGCAAGTTGGAGGCAAGAGAAAAAACAGGGTAAGATGGAGGACTTAGAAGAGTAGGTACAAGTGTTGAAGGCAGAAAAAGAGAAAATGTTTACCTTGGCGCAACAGGTAATGGCTTGTAGACCTCCCACCCATAGTTATTCTTTATTTCTTCAAGAGTAGTTGTTTTTCTTCTTCCTGGTAAGTATTTGCAAGGAAATAAGCCATGAGAATGAGGATCCGATACAGTTCCTTCATATTTTTAAAATCCATGATATTGTGGACCAACGCTTGATGTGTGAACTTTACATGCATAATTATTTCTTGAAGGATGATCAGACCTTCAATCTGGTTCCATTTGTGGGGGACGTTCACCTGAGAGCCTTCACCTCCTACACTATCAGTCAAGTTAAATGGAAGACGACCTCTGATAATTTTGAAGAAAATCAAGCTACAAGACCATTAATGATAAGAAGGGGGCATGGTCAGGCAGTGAATATTTATAACAAGCACTCTACCTTTTTACAGATTGAGGGACATAACGAACATATGCTGGAAACAAAAAAGTGGTGTACTGACCTCTGCGTTAGACAGGTAGTTTCTTTTAAGGATGAATCTCTTGAAAATTGTAAAAGGAGATGGATGCTGTCATCATGAGATGTTAGAAACCGGGAACCTTTTGGAGCACCCAATTTTGTGTAGGCATTAAAAAGAGTGCCACGTTTTGTTGCATGCATTCATACTTGTGGGGTCCGGTGGATGGGGTTGAGGTTTCAATTCCCCCTCATGTGGTTGCAAACAAATCAATATACTCCAGCATACAATGTAAGCGAATATTGGTGGAAGTATATCCTCCTTACAGAAGGATATAAACCCCTTCGAACAGAGATGGCCGTAGAATACGACCTCGTTCATTTTCACGCTAATCACAGCCGATGCAACACAGACCTGAAGAGACAACGAGCTGCATGAGGACATGCAGAAAGACCAGTTGGGGGGAGATGTTGGGTACCAAATCTGCATACCTTTTCCCTCCATTTTCATCCACTCTTTCACTTCTTTGTATCATTAATATTCATTAAATGCTCTAAATGGACAAGGTAAACCCCCTTTCATTGTCTTGTCTGTAATGTTTAATTAATGAAATAATAGTCATGGGGATTTTGCCTAAGCAAGTTACTAATTCTTTCATTTCTGCAGATCCGGTGGTCAAAGGGTCATATCTGCATATCACAGGAGCAACTCTAATTTTACAACACCATTTCGATATCGTTGTAACAACATAACAGATTTCGAACCTATTCTAGACCTTTCTTGTTTTCTCTCAGTAACTAGTTTGGCCATTTTAATAATCGTATATTTGTAGACATTAGTTGTCAGATTTGAGAAACGGTTTTCTGAACAATTTTATAAGAAGGGTTTCAAGGCTGTGAATTGGGGGAGTCGTGCAAGAGATTAGTTTGTAATAGAATATTGTTTAATTAATTGAATGCAAGCCATTTTGATGTTCTTTCTGTAAGCTTTGAATCCATTGCAACCCTGGTCAGAGAGTTGGGCCCACTCTTCTGATCAGGTGCTGCATTATTTCTGTACTGTT
Organism: Pinus albicaulis; assembly: GCA_034641835.2. Lineage (NCBI taxonomy): Eukaryota > Viridiplantae > Streptophyta > Pinopsida > Pinales > Pinaceae > Pinus > Pinus albicaulis. The sequence goes on along the minus strand of CM076575.1, from coordinate 1,331,242,887 downwards.
ATGGTACCTTATTTAAATTTATGTGAATAATTTTGTAACTCTGAAATTTATCTTTAATTACTATCACGGTCATTCTCATTTATCTCAGTTTTAAAATTTGAGATTAATGTTGGATTGTGCCATTGCTCATGCATATACCTTGCGCGTTACCTTGAAATAATATACGCACCCGGGTTGATGAATTAATGTGGAAAATGGTTGAATATTTTATTCACACTTGGACACCAACAACGGGGGTGACAACGTGCCCCCCATATCCATTTCATATGTTTGGAATTTTGACTAGGGGTGGCGGAGTTGGTGGCCCGCCACCCAAATTTTTTTTTTTTTGTTATTTTAAAAATAAATGGGTCATTTTTAAAGTTAGCAAAAATAAGGGTCATTGGAAAAATTAACGAGGCCATAATTTTTCCCATTTTCAGGAGTTGGGTTCCCTGCCGTTTGATAGTGAATTTTTGGGACACTTAAACCTCGCCCCTGCCCAACTTTGACCAAAACTTTGACTCGCTCTAACTTCTTCATACGGGCTCGGACAGGAGATCTATTCGCACCGTTGGAATTAGGATGACGAGTACTTCAACTTGAACTTGGTTCGAGAGAAATTCAACCACTTTTAATTTTGACCTATCATCAACCCTCTTGGTCTCTTAAGGGTGTCTAGAGCCACCTGGATCAATCCTCCCCACTGAGGAGATTTTGGTCCACCAAAAGCATGAACATAATCTGCAATTGTTTTGTACCTTGTCTGCACCATAAGTGTCCTGAAATTTCACCCTTCATTCTCCTTCACCTTTTTTCTTTGGAGTCATAAGCGATGAGCTGACACCTACATCCTTTGCAAACTCAATAGAGTGAACCATGATGAAGGCGGTGTATTTTCTTGTTGAACATTTTCATTGAATGATTTCTGCACGAACGCTTTATCCTTCAGATGCTGCTCTGGATGGAGTCTCCAACACGTGGCTCTTTGATGCCCACTTCTGTCGCAATAACTGCAATGAGTCTTCATCCTCAAGACCTGCTTTACCTTCTTATTTTCCTGCTGTGGAGAAGACATTTCACGCCTCATCCTCCTTTGTGTTGTCTTTCTCTTCCAGCACTCAGCAATGACATGGTTATGTAAACCACAAAAATGACAAGTTTTTCTATGCCATTACTTTTTTCCATGATTATCAACATTCTTATAATCAAAATGAACTTGAGAATATTGAGACTTGTTATACCTTTCTTGGTCGTCTCTGATGTGATCATGAGCTTGCCTCAACTCTTTCACTGAAATGTGCGTTGTCATAGGATGATGGTGAAGTGTCCTCATAATTCTCTTTCCCTAATGGTTTCAACCATGCATTGAGATATTTTGACACCTTCGAGCAATGTCCTTCAGTGTACCCAAAACCTGCTAATCAAGGTCTTTGCACGACCTCTAATGGTTGAGTTATGGCTTGGCCATTAATGCCAAATCCTCCTACTTTACATCCCATCTTGGTGAGGAGTCGCATGCCAGTTCCTGTAGTGGGTATCTCCACATTTCCCACAGAAATGATAGCATGTGAAGATGAAACTCAAGAAACATAAGCATTGTTTACCTCAGATGTTGATGTAGAAACAGGTGATGATGGATGCTTCAAGCATTTGTTGCACTTCAAATCCTTCAAGGAATCTTCCGCGGCCCATCGCTGAAGCTGCAGTATTTACTTCTTTGCTTTCTATTCTTGGAGAAGCCTCCTTAATTCAGCATCCTTTGCTTGAAGGCTCTAGTCGTTGTGCTTCAATTCTTCCAATGCCCCTGTCGTGGCTCACAATTGAAGCTACAATCACTTCCTGTCCTCCTTCTCCTCTTATAGAAGTGTTTTCAACTCAGCGTTGTCTGCTACTTGTTTCTTATAAGCTTCATACAACATGTCCATTCTTTTAGACATCCTTAGCATGGCCTCGTACATTTCTTTGACATCCTCCATTGTTGCACGTTCAATGGTTCACGCTTACAATTCACATCAATAAGAAGATCCCTCTGATACCACTTGATCCGATTTCGTCGACTACCGGATTTATCCACGATATTTTAATTTTGTGATGTTTTAGAATTTAATTTTATCAAAGCATTAATGGACACATATGCAGATATAATTAAGAGGAAAACATGTCAACAATCCCACATCAAAACATAAGACGTTTAATAACGGATTTCGTCCAGTGTGGACTACGTCTTTGGGCCTCGGTGTCTCGATGGTGTTGGCTGCTTCATGTGGCGCTGGAAAATTTGATGATGTACATGAACGTTTTTTACTTTTCATACAAGGAAATGCTCCATCGAAATGAGTAGAAAAGTCTCAACACGAGACGTTTTTCTACAAGGAACTCTCACTCATAACAAACCTCCTATCAGCATCACAACCTCATACATGGTGACAAAGAGTATCCCGCCATCAAGGCAACAAAGGGATCTCAGAACATAAATGACCATCCAACAATACACATCACATGACATAAAAATCAAGATTCTACATCATACATAAAGCAGGAATCGACATGACATAAAACATATCTCAAAAAATAATCAATGAAGTACATGCAAACAACACTTCATATACCTCAACATTGATGTTGGCTGAAGAATAGGTTGCTCAGTTGCTAGCATTGAATACACCATCGAATTTGTGGCGTCGAATGGCATGAAATCAACTATCCACACTTTGAATTTTGACACCGTCATTCCAATCTGGAAAATGGCTGGAAAATCGAGACATTTGTTGTAGAAACTGACATTGCCATCAAATTCCCGTTGTTGAGAGGTTTAAAATCCATATAAAATTTATTCAATTTAGACATCAGACAATTCTGGCCCCTCTGAAAATGTGGCTCAGATCATGGTTTCACTGCCCTCTTGAATGGCTCAGGGTTCCACCACCTCAAACTGTGTGCCCTCATATACTTGCAATAAAATAATAATAAACTCTGCCTTGAACTCTATGCTCCTCCCTCTGTTTGGGCGCATCTACGAAATGATAGTTTATAAGGTTGAGGGTGGGCAGAGTTTAGATCATAAGATTGTTGGGCGCATTGGTAAGTTTGGAAATTGTTGGAGAGGAGGTCAAGGGATCAAATTCCCGCCCCCTCTCAACATAGCATTTAATTCTTTTGGTGCGCTGTTTTAATACATGTCCGCATATCATTTTGGACCGGAGGCGTGTTGTACGTATGTTTGCATTGGAGAGTTCGTTGTAATTTGGGTTACGTTGTAACATTTTTTGTGTTTGTTATATATATAAGTTTGCCACATTGGGCTGGGCTGGAAGTACCGCCGGCCATGGGTTCGAATCCCACCGACCTTTCTATTTCTAATTGTGACAGGTGAGAGGGACATGGATTGGGTCTACCGGTGGTGGCCCGCCCAACACCCATGTTGATATATATGCATACGTTACAAAACCAGAGTGGGGGTGGCGGGGGTGACAACCTGCCTCCCATATCACTTTAATATGTTTGGAATTTTGACCAGGGTTGGTTGGGTTGGTGGCCCGCCACCCCAACAAAATACATTTTTTGTTATTTAAAAAAAAAAGGGATCATTTTTAAACTTAACAAAAATAAGGGTCATTGGGCAAATTAACGAGGCCACAATTTCACCTGTTTCCAGAAGCTAGGTTCCCTGCTGGTTGGTGGTGAATTTGTGGGACACTTAAGCCTGGCCCTACCCAACTTTGACCAAAAATTTGACTCGCTCTAACTTATCCATACGAGCTCGGATGGAAGATCTGTTCGCACCGTTGGAATCAAGATGATAATTACTGCAACCTGAACCTAGTTCGAGAGCAATCCAACCACTTTGAATTTTGACCCATCATGAGCCCTCTTGGTCTCTTGAGGGTGTCTCAAGCCACTTGGATCATCATGAACTATATAATAAACCTTTCAACTCAATTCTCCTATAGTTCAGATCTAACTCAATTAAGGAACTATAGAATAAACCTCTTAGCTCAATTGTTTAATGAGTACTTTATAGGTTTTCATGAACTATAGAATAAACCTCCCAACTAAATTCTCCTGTAGTTCATATCTAACTCAATTCATGAACTATATAGAATAAAATTCTCAAATAAATTCTTCTGTAGTTTAGATATAACTCTATTCTTCTATAGTTCGGATAAAATGAGTCTTTAGGCTCAATTATATCTCAACTCAATTCTCCTATAGTTCAGATAGAATGAGTCTTTAAACTCAATTATATCAAGGGGCTTTTAATGACTCATTTATCTCAACTCAATTATCCTATAGTTTAGAGTCTTTAGACTCAATTATATCAAAGGGAGTTTAATAATACTACACATCTAACTCACTTCTTCTATAGTTCAGATAGAATGAGTCTTTAGAATCAGTTATATCTCAACTCAATTCTCCTATAGTTCAGATAGAATGAGTCTTTAGACTCAATTATATCAAAAGGAGTTTAATGAGAAATTTAGAGGTTTTCATGGACTGTAGAATGATTTTAAAACTCAATTATATCAAAGGGAGGTTTCATGAACTATAAAATGATTCTTTAGACTCAATTATATCAAAGGGAGTTTAATGAGCACTTTAGAGGTTTCCATGAACTGTAGAATGGTTTTTTAGACACGTTTTGATATTCTTTAGACTCAATGATATCAACAGGAGTTTAATGATCACCTTAGAGGTTTTTATGAACTATCAAATGATTCTTTAGAATCAATTTGATATTCTTTGGACTCAATTATATAAAAGGGAGTTTAATGATCACTTTAGAGGTTTCCATGAACTATAGAATGATTCTATAGACTCAATTATCTCAAAGGGAGTTTAATAACCACTTTAGAGGTTTTCATTGCACTGTGTTAAACGTTTTTCCTATGCTCTATGCAAACTACATTCTCCTATAGTTCTAATCTAACTCAATTCCTCTATAGTTGAGAAATAATGACTTTTTAGACTCAATTATATAAAAGGGAGTTTAATGAGCAGGTTTAATCAACACTTTAGAAGTTTTCATGAACTATAGAATGATTCTCTAGATACAATTATATCAAAGTGAGTTTTATATCAAAGGGAGTTTAATGAGCACCTTGTCCAACGTTTTTTCTACGCTATATAGAAACTACAAATATGTCCTATATACCAAAAATCTAGGACTCCATTTATTTTTTCAGCTTAATCAATGCGTAATAGACTGTAATAAGGGGAGCGGTGAGGTTTTTCCAACGTTTTGGCTACGCTCTATACAAACTACAGATATTTCCTATATACCAAAAATGTAGGACTTCAGTTATTTTTTCAGCTTAAGTGGTGACGTTTTATTTATTTATTATATTTTAAGTTTTTTTATTTTTTTATTTAATTTTAAAAAGACATTTTAACACAAACTCTAAGTTGAATATTTATACATTTTTTTTTCAGCATGAAAAAACCTCTGTAATATATAAATGTACCAGTTCAAAATATAAAAAAAAACTTCCATCCTTACATCCTTTTAAAAGTCCACCTAATAAAAGGTCCAGTGAGCCAGTACATCAACATAAACTACAAAAATCATTAAAACATATACAAAAAAGAAAATATGAAGACTATAACTGTATGATCCTTAGTTTGTCCATCCCTTCTTGAGTAATTAAAAAAATTGAGCAGCAAAGATAAAAAACTAATAGGTCATCTCCTGACCCACCACGCCTTTGACATGAAATATGTGCCTCCTCCAGTAATCAATTGAACTTAAAATCTAGACTCCAGTGCAATCTTAGAATCTCAGAACATAAACCTATTCCCAATACCATCCTCTGCCCCCAGAAATGTTGGGCCTTCTTTAAAACATTTGCACTATGCCCTTAGCACCATTCCCCTTGTCCTTAGTAAGATCATAATTAATTTCTTGCATTTTACCATTCAAACCCAGTTTTGACAGCCTGTCAGCTATGTGATTCTTTTCTCTGAAAATGTGTGCAAAGGATATCGAAGAGAAAGTGCCTACCAACACTTTTATACGCTCCATCCAAGAGATAAGTTGTACTGGTGCCAGGTTGTTTCTCCTATTTAGATAATCAATCAAATTTTTGAATCCCCAAGAATCTGAATGGAATCAATGCATAAATGACTAGCAAACCAGAGAAAGCCCCATAAAGCCATAGTCTCGGCTCTCATATTTGAACCCATGCCTCCATTGCAGTAGAATTTGTAATGGCACAAAGGACTAAACAGTAACCAAACTCCACAGCCGCACATCCCATTATGTGCCGCACCATCGAAGAAACCCACCAGAAAAGAGAAATCAAAAGGCCTCAATCTAATCGAGAGATCCCTTGTGGACTTCTGCCTCAGCTTGGAACCCTCCCACTATTGGATAATTTGTGAAGCGATCTCCTCCTGTGACCAAGAACAATTCTCGAAAATAGTCAAATTTCTACACTTCCATATTTTCCAATGGAAAATAAGAGGTATTATGCGTAAAGATTTTCCCTTTGAGACCCACCAAGACACACACTCCTTTAGGGACTGATAATCGCTGTCACAAAAATTAAAAAAGTTGCACAAAAGTACTCTAACATCTTTAGAGAAATCACATTTATAGAACATGTGTTTGTTATCCTCATCCTCCATCCTACACAGTGAACATCTCCCTGGACCATTTATACCTCTCTTTTTTACATTGTTCCAAGTTAAATTTTTGTCCTGCCACACACACCATAAAAAGATGATAGTTTGTGCTTTAACCGCCCACATCTTGTTAAACCAACATTCCTCCCCTTGTCCTCTGTGATTTTCCATAAGTTTCATGTATATTTCCTATGTGAGAATGTTTCCATTCTTCATAATTCCGCCCCAAGTAATGGAGTCTCCTTCCTCCAATTGAGTCCATCCCATCCCACTTATCTTTAATATATACTTATTCCAGTCATTTTTCCTCTGTCCCCTCAAACCAAGCGCCTCCGTATCATGCCATCTTGGCATTCCATCCTGCCACCCCTTAATAATCTGAGCCATATAAAAGAGACCCTTTCTGTGCATGAAATCTAGAGTACTTTCTTTCAGAGTATCATATGCATGAAATCCCTTGATCGCACCCTCCTTGAACAGAATTCTATATCCGCTTCCGAACTTCCATTTCAAGAAATTTTTGAGATCTGGCCAGATAGATAAAAACCCCCTCCATATCTGCGAGCATTTTCTCATCCTGTTCCATCCTCTAATAAAAATCTCCTCCATATGTTGAGCCTTAATATACTTATAATGTATAATCTCACTCCAAATTCCATCCATTTTCATGCTGCGCCACATGGATTTAATGAGTAATTTTTTGCCAAAAGTCTCCAAATTCAATAAACCCCACCCTCCCTATTCTTTTGGCAATGCGATAAGGTCCCATCATGCCAAATGGAATTTCCTATCATCCTTTATACCATTCCATAAGAAATTTGTAACAGACATTCTAATCGTGCGTTGTATAGTTTTTGGGATAAAAAATAAATGTGCCCAGAATATCGTAAGTTGCTGCAAGGCTGCCTGGATAAGAATAAGCTTTCCCCCCTTTGATAAACACTTTAGAGACCATCCATGAACGCGTTTATGAAATTTATCTATAATCCACTACCAATCCTTTACTCTATAGGACGTTGTTTTGAGGCAGAAGCCCAAATAAATAATCCCCTCCATAAGCAGACTCAAATTAAAATGAAAAAGAGCTTCAATCTCATTTAAAATCCTCTGCTCCCCATTTTCATAATAAATACAAGACTTTTTCTTGTTGGCTATCATACCAGTAGCCTGACTAAATCTCTGAAAAATGTGGAACATTGTCAGCCAATAGGATTTGATCAGTTTCCCAAAAAACATAGCATCGTCCACAAAAAAATTGTGAGAAATATCCTTTCTCTCAGTGATCCTAATCCCCCTAAACGTGCCCATAGGAGTGGCCTCATTTAACTTAATGCTTAATGCATCCATAGTTAATATAAATAGCAGAGGAGAGAGAGCACACCCCTAGCATAATCCTCTGCCTGGCTTGAAAAAACAAGAAGCAATCCCGTTTATAATAACTTCCATCACCGATGTAGTGATGCAGCCCATTATCCATTACACTGCATTCTTGTGCAAACCAATCTTATAAAGCACCATTCTAAGGAAAGCCCAGTCAACTCTATCGTATGCCTTACTTAAATCCATTTTCATGAGAATATCCTCCGAATTTCTGTCGTGGATTGAATGCATTACCTCCTGAACTGTTCCCACTCATCATGAATAATACACCCTCTCAGAAACCTCGATTGTTCCTTTGTAATAAACCTAGAAAAAATCCCCTTTAATCTTTTAGCTATCAGTTTTGTTGTGATATTATAAAGAGTATTGCATAAAGAAATCAATCGATAGTCCTCGAAAGTCCCGAAATCTTTTTTTTTGGTATAAGTACTATAAAAGTAGAGTTTACCGATCTCAGAATCCTCCCATCTCTTCCGATTTCCTCAACCATCCCCATCACCTCCTTTAACAGAATATCAGAAAAGTGCATAAAAAAATATGGTGTCCAGCCATCCGGGCGAGGACTTTTATCAAGTTTAAAGGATCTCAGAATGCTCTCTACTTTCGTCAGTTCCACTTCCCTGAAAAACCTCTGATTTTCTTCGTCATTGAACATCCTTGGAAACCCCTGTACCGCTCATAATTGATCTGGAACATAGGCCCCCTCTCTAGCCTTGTACACATCTGAAATTTTTTTTACAGCCTCCTGCTTTATACTTTCTGAAGTATGAAAAACCCTTCCTTCGTTTTTAATTTTCCAAATAGCGTTTTTCCTTCTCCTTCCACTCGCATATCTGTGAAAATATTTTGTATTATGGTCCCCCGCTTCGAGACACGTAGCTCTACTCTTTAAGCGCCAGGTTTTCTCCTTAATTTGAAGATAATTCTTCCTTTCATTTTCCAAATACTTGATTTTCTTCCATACTGCTTCTTGTGGCCTTCCATTTTTTAGAACTTCCAACAGCTCCTTAGATTGTTCCATGATTTATTGCAGTCTTTGGTCAATTTTCCTCTTTTTTCTTTTTCCCATCGCTTAACCTTCGCCTTCAGGCCTTTGAGGCTTTTGGATAAAAATTCCATATAAGATCCCCCCTCTTCCCTCCTGTTGTATTTAAAGAAATATCGAACCAATACATTAAAATGGGCATCCTCCAGCCATGCCCGATTGAACTTAAAAGGATAGCCCCACATTTCTTCTTCAAAATTCCATTTAACAGTGATTGGTCTGTGATTGGATACCATCAGATCCATGACACTAACCTCCACCCCTCCCATCTGAGCCAGTAAAGCTTCCTGAAAAAGTGCCTGGTCCAGCCTCTTGGCTACGAAGTCCTCACCCCTTCTCCCATTATACCACGTTGGGCCATGAGCATCCAAAGGCATCTCCTTTAAACAATTGTCTTCGAACAAATCAACCATGAAATCCGATAATGGATCCACCCGTCCAGTAGCCAATATATCTTTTCCGCTCATAGTGCAGTTAAAACCCCCACCAACATGGATATTTCCATAGATAAGAAACCACATTAATCCATCCGCTTCCAAAAGCCCTCTCTATTAGAATATGGCGCATATAAGTTAATCAAATTCATTCTCATATTAAGACCCCTCATGCACCCCAAAATCAAGATACCCCCAAAAAAACCAAACGCCTGAAAAGAGGCCCATCTCAGGTCCTAAATCACTGCCAGCCCTCCAGATTGTCCAACCACGTCCCTGGCGGTGATGTGCCAATCTGGAAACATTTTTTGGAAATAAAAAATCGCATAGTCAGCACTGGACATCGTTTGTTGAATAAAAATAATGCATGGTTTTAACTTCACATAAAAATCCCTTAAAGAAAAAAACTTACCGCACCCGCCCCCCCCAAAGCCCGTGATATTATGCGAGAAAAGGATCATCAGAAACCAATTTCGCAAGCTTAAGGGATCTAAGTACCCTGTCCAGAGCAAAATTCACTGGGATATCCTTGAGACTCTCCCCCGACAAATCAGAATCCCTGATATTGGCAACCTTCGTCATCTTTTTCTGTCGAGGTCTGCCCCTGCCCTGCCGCACCGTAATATTTGATGCCGACGAAGGACTAATGCAAATGTTAGGAGACAGAGGCTTTCCAGTGTCAATTGAAAGGGCACTCAAATCCACCTCATGGTTTTGCAATAGGAGTTCAATTTCGCTGCCCATCGAAATCCTTGGTGACAACGTCATGATCTTTGTCGGCGAATCCATTGCATGAGTAGCCATAAGATCCTCCAAAGCATTACAAATGGATGAGGGCGCGACAGTACCCAATAGAGAGCCACCCCAAGATTTTTTTTTCAAAGTAGAATTCTCACATGGCTCAAACACCACATGCCCACCCGACTCCCCAATATTCACACATCTAAAACTCGCATCCATGGCTTCGCAAGGACCGTCACAGGTAGGGGAATAAAAAATAACAAGGATATCCTCCATCTCAGGTCTATGGGAATTCTGCTTCCTCGAATTCAAAAGAGAGAAGTCCTTAATCGAAGGGCTCATATTAACTTTTTGACCTTTAACAGACTCCTCCTACTACCCTGACCCCCCACTATGATCTATTCTGTTACCCAAACCGACGCTGGCACATAGACCATTCAACACTGGCATAGACGAACACTCAGAATTATAATTATGTGACTTCTTCCACTTACCCCAATACACATCCAAACATGAGGATTCCAATCCATTTAATGCTCATACATCTTGCTCCTCCTCTTCCTTTCAGTCCTCAGCCATATGGTTGTTGTGACGAAGCATCTTGCAATTTCTCCTTAGATGTCCTGTTTGGTGGCAAGCATGACATCAGAAAAGTAATTTCCAGAAATCGATAATCTGTCAATGAACTCTTCTCTCCCATTCCAAGTCAACAAATGCCGACAACACGCCCGAAAATGACAGTTCCACCAACATCCATGCTATCCTTTTATGAAAGGTTCCAATGTACTTAGGATCCACGAACCTACAAGTTCCTATGGAGTTTCCAATGGCAGTCAAGACCTATATAGACCAAAACTCTAGTGGCAATCCCGACAGCTTAACCCAAATCAAATGATTTGGAGGGGTGTCCCTGATTGGGTTAAAACCTATGTACCACCTATGCAGTGCCAAGAAAAATCTCCCACAAACCCATGTTCGCCTAAAAATCTCTGTAACATCTTCCTACTTTGAGAAATGAAAGCTCCACCAATTATTTTGTAGGCGGCAAATCTTTGGCGCATAACCTAGCAAAGTGGTCCAAACCTTTGTTAACCACTGAATAAGATCTGATTTCGCTAGATTCTCATACACCCATCTCCCAAACAATGTACGCATCTGCAAGCATTCTGCCCTTTCCCACATAATATCATGACCAAAGCTTAGCAACCTTCCCTCTGATAGTGGCTTAAAAAGCTTTACCTGTCGCCCTCTCGACGAATTTTTTTCATAAACCTTCTTCTTTCCAGTCCTGTAAGGTTTTCCACCATTCCCTAGGCCGTTCTCACTTTTTTCAGGCGAAAAATTCGATTTCAGACTTCCCGCAACGTCTATATTCCGACCACCCTTCTCGATCACTTTTGTCGCGAGAATACATGCCTCTCTAGCCTCATAGCTGTCCAAGTCCCGCAGAAATGAAGCCAAGTCCTCCATCTCTCCTCCCATGGTAACCCCGTGGAGTACGTGTCAAAAAAGACACAATCACGTAGCCTTCACCAGCAAGAAAAAAAGGCCACTAAGATATTTAAACCATACGTCCGAAACATTGATAAAATAACCGATGCCCCTTCCTCCCAAAACACCACTCCCAAAACCCCATAAAATACACAATCGCCACCTTACTCAGAACGATCCACTCTCCGAAATAAAAACGACGTAAAGTGAGGGCCAGCTCCACACATATTGAGTTACTACCCCTCCTTTAACTGTACTCTTACGGACCCTAAATTGTCCCATCAATTAATACACTAACCCCAGGTCGTATTCATTGGAAAAATTCAAAAAATCCGACGCGAAAAAACACAGTGAGCCGAAGGTCCAGTCCCCGCCCAAAGTCCAAGACCCTTCCAGCACCAGGAAAACACAGTAACTGCAATGTCACCTCCCACCCCACATCATAAACAGACTCTGAAAGCTTTCCATCGTTTTCTGCATCTGACATCTATATATCCTTCCAATATATCCTGTCTCACTCCCCTTTACTTCGGTTGTTTTCAGCTACAAGGCATTCCCACACTTGCAGTCCATGCGCAGTCTTTACCATAACGCTTTTAATTCAGAGCACGGTTGCGACGAAGCTTCTCCAGAGACCCTGTTCTCCTCTCATGCAGCCACAACCCCCCATTGAAGTTGTTTCTATCCAGGGTCAACGGCCAAGTTATCCTATCTTCACGGTTAAGCCACCCACGTAACCCACGCATTCGGTCGCCATTTATACCCAAATCACAGAGCGTCACAGCAACCACAGGGCATCGTGGAACTCACCTGAATATACATGTCCCATCCCATCTTCCATACTGAGCTGCCTCTTGACTTAATTCTACTATACTGAACAATAGAATTAGCCTGGCTACTCAATTCTCCTATACTGGGCTTCTCAACTCAATTATATCCAAGGGAGTTTGCTCAATCATATCGAATGGAATTTAATGGGGACTTCAGTGGTTTTCCTCGCACCCTCTCGAAGGGTTTACCTATACGTACTGTACAAACTACAAAGGTCTATAAACAGTGGGGAGTGGTAACGGAGTTAAAATAAGGTAGTTGCGAGGTACGGAGATTTGAGATAAAAATTTATTTTTGCGGTTATCTTTGTTTTTTAATATGTATTTTTAAGAAAATAGACCTACTAACCTTTGTTGTTTTGTTACGAAAACAAATATTCCATTACGTCACAAGATTCATTTCTTATTTTTCAAGATTGACATAAAACTTATTTCCTGGACCTACCAACCTTTACTTTTTTTGTTACAAAAAAATTATTCCATTAGTTCAAACGATTCTTTTCTCATTTTTCAAGATTGAAATAAAACTTATTTCTTTTCTGAGAATTTTGCTATGTTTTGACAAAATTGCGAGGGCGACAGAATTATTTGTTTTGTAAGACCGGGGATACAGAAATAAGTTAAAATTTCATTTTATTTTTGCAGAACTCATTTGTTTTGGAAGATTTTGTCTTAATTTGAAAAAATTGCATAGGGTGAACCATAAACCTATTTCTTTTCGTGGCCAACGCTCCCCTTCCTTCTTGCATGTAATAGCTTTTGTGGTAAATTCCTTTTCCTCATGTTGGGTCCATTTTGTGACTTCCCTTGTTTGGTGGGGGGCGGTGGTAGTGTTAATTGTCTTGTTCAAGGTCCAGGATAGAAAAGAAATTTTAGAAGATAGTTTATTTTATTTTTATATTTTTATATTTTGTTTAAAGTTTTTTATTTTTTATTAGTTTCTTCAATGTCTTATTTTTATTTATTTTCTTAATATAATGGCCCTCTTTTACTTTTATTTTTATAGTTCATCTTGTTGTAAGTGAGACACATTTTGATATCAGCAAAAGTGGCTTTGTTGATATTCATTATTTCCTTAGCAATAGAAAATGTGGCATTATTAAGTTATTCTAAAATAATATTAATTTGAATGTTTTTACAATAACTTAACTTTAGAAAATTAAAGGTGTCTGCTTCAACCGAAAATGTATGAACTGTAGAATAGTTTTTTAGAATCAATATGAATGAAATGACAATGATCAACTACAACGAAGAGTACTATTATATAAAACCATACAGAAATTTCATGAGGTGAATACATAAAAATTCAGACCACCAAGTTAATTTTGTTGTCCATATAGTAGGTAAGGACACAAATAAATGCAAGAACCAAGTTTTAGAACAACCCTATACAATGACCTATGAATCATATGCCATTCAAATCGTAGACTATGCTAGTAATACTAGTGATAAAAATCTTTATTTTCCCAAAACGTGTATTTCTGCGATCTTAGACATGATGCCTTGAGACTCGAGTGGTATTCACAGATGTGCACACGAGTGAGTTGCCTCGAACAAGATGGAGTCACTCACCTTATTCAATGTTGATGGCTCAAAATATAAGAGAACACTAACGACATACAGCATTAGCTCATCAAAATATAACACAATGAGAATTTGAGCTATATTATGAATTCCAGTGACAACGACCTCTAGTGTATGTCTAGTTCTTTAAAAGAACATTAAGATAATCAAGATTGTTTGCAACACCCGTACCGCTGAGCAAAGTCAAGCACACTGGAAACACCCTCCTAATTTGAAAATGTTCCAAATTCGAAAGAAAGGATGTTGCAGGATTTGTTGCTCTTGAATTTCGATCAACAAATCCACTTGCATAGTGAAACCAATCCACTTGGAAAAGCCATTTGTACCAACAATCAGAGCAATCATGATCATGTCACTGATTCTGATTCTGATTCTGATTGGTACCAGATTCATCCCACGACAAACACACAAATAAGATTCAAGTCATAGCGAGAAGAGATTTAAACGCCAATATACTCAAAAGAGAATTCACATTTCATGAGACAACCACTATTTGAAAACCTTGCCGAAGAAAATGCAGTCCTTAGTGTAATTTATTCATTTTCATGGCTTCGTATTCCACAAGTCACAATAATACACAAAATCCTTAATATAATACTTTTTCTCTCACATTTCCCATACTAATTATTTCAGATTGACGGTTCTAGACATTGCTTGGAATCAATAGCAGCGTAAATGACTCTTTACAGAAGCAAAATTGTCCATTAAAAATAGCAGCAACATTATTCTCCCTTTTCGAAGATGAAAGTGATTAGTTATGTCCATCTTGGTGGATAACTAAAAGAATTGGTGCAAATAATAGAACACAATGCATTTGGAAAAAAGGTAGTTAATTTGAATTTTGGCAAATAAATACCACTGCTGCTACTGCAAATTTTGTTGCTCCACCGTGCCCATCATAATGACAACGCAAAAAGTCTTTCACTCATTCGTGATCCAGTCTTGTTGCATGTCTTTGACTGTATTAGGCAGAAATCAATATCAGAATCACTCCAGGCAAGAAGAGAGTCTTCTTCAAGCTTCAACATGTAATCTAACACCTTTGCTTCCAAGTAGTTTAATTCAACTCTCTTACAAATCGAACCATGAACGTTGTTGGAATTCGAAACCTTCCACTGTAGTATTCATTGAGCGTGCTCATTGTATTTAATATGCAATGATGAACACGAGGCAAAAAGGAAAAATAAAAAAGCACTCACATTCTTGTTCACTGAACAACATGATAGATTAACTCGGAAAGACTTGGAAATATGTTGCAACAGGCCTTTCATAACTGCACTAACCACCCTACACCAACTCTTGATGCCATGGACCATGTATAAACAACTAAGAAAGAAGCGCCCAAAAAGACCAGAAGACGTTGAACAAAGTAGATAAACCACTGCTCTGATGCCAAGGTTGGAATCAGTATTGGAAAATGAATTCAATTTGTATTAAGAATATTGTACATATAAATACAATATACAATGTTGAAACAATTGGATTCCGTTTCTATTTTTTTTTTGGATTTTAGTAACTAATTACATAACACACCATAACTCTGAAGAATTAGACGTCCAACAAAGTTAACGACTATTATTTTTTATTATTGTGGCCAGTGGGAAGGTTAATGGAAAATAGAGTTTTTTCTTAGATTATGTTCTTTAAAGTTTTGTGAGGTTGGAAGATGAGGAGGTTGGACGATGAGGGAAGTGTGGGAGATTATTTCTATTTTCCACAATGTTTGTGATGTAGGGGATGGAAGAAGATAAGTGGGAGATTGTTTTTCTTTGTTAGGGTAGGAGATTTATATTTTATGTGAGGGTGGGGATTTACATTCTATGTGATGGTGGGGGATTATTATTAATATTAGGTGAGGGTGGGAGATTTATATTTTATGTGATGGTTGGGGGGGGATTATTATTAATATTGGGTGAGGGTGTGAGATTTATATTTTATGTGATGGTGGGGAAGTTAATGAGGGCGGGAGAGTCAATGGAAAAGGAACATTTTTATGAGAGTGTATGTTTTTTAAAGTTTTGTGAGTATGTTCTTTAAAGTGAGGGAGATTATGTTTATTATCTTTAATGTTTGGAAGGTGGGAAAACAATTTTCTATTGGAGTGTATATATATTGGTGTGTGAGATTATTAATTTTATGAGATATTTTATTTATATAGTTATTTATTTTTTTATTTTGATGTGTGAGATTATTAATTTTTTTATGATGTTTTGTGAGGGTGAGAGATTTTAGGGAAAAATTATTATTTTTTAAATATTTGGGAGAATTTGTTCGTAGATTATTTAATGTTTTATGAGGGAGGGAGATATCCTTGAAAGTTATTGATTTTTTTATTTATTATTTCTTTTAATGTTGTATGAGGGAGGATTTTTTTTAATGTTTTGTAAGGGAAGTTTTTTCACAGACATTGTTATTATTATTTGCTAGAAATTTATTGAGAGATTATTATTATTATTATTATTATGAATGAGAGGGGATGATTTTATGGATCAACCTAGATCTATCTTAATTTTAGATTTACCAAGCCCCCAAAAGGATCAAATCACTTGAGATGCAAACCTTTTTTTAGAGTGAAAATAGATCTGGAATTAAGATGGGTTTAAGTTGATTTTTTTAAATTTAATTTTTATTAAAATGTTAAGCAGGACATTGAACCATCTCTAACATAATCAATTGGAGAGTGCCTCTAGGGGAAATTATATACCCCAGAAAAAACATTTTATATATATGTATGTAAATGTATCTATCTCACATACTTATTATTTTTCACTTCGTTAAAATTTACCTTGGGAGAAAACATGTAAACTAAGTGTATATATATATATATAGATATATATATATATTTTTTTTAGTTTTTCCTTTATACATTTAAATTTTTTTATTGATTTTTACTTATTGTTTTTTGTTTGGATAAAATTTACCTTACACAACTATGATATCAATTTACTTAATTTATATATAGAAATGCTAATTATTTTTTTACTTTGATAAATGTTAGCTCACACAACTTAGTTTTAACTATGATATCAATTTACTTAATTTTTCCAACAATTTAGTTTTGTAAGTATTCTAATTTCATGCAACATTTTACACTTAATAAGACTTGTTGAGTTGACATATGTTTAACTTCAAGTTTTGGGAAACAAACTTATATAGTTTTTGCATATGTTTTGTGTAATGCCCAGTGAGGATCAAAGCAAAGGAATAGGGTGTTGGTAAGTTCTATGGCCCAATGAGTTTTTTGTCTTTAATATTCTGTGCAGAAATAAAAAAACAATATAAATCAACATAAACAAGAAAATACAACAAATAGAGAGACATGACATAAATAATGCAAAATATGGAGAAAGTTGAGCCATTTTATTATATAATTAAAATATACAATAAGTACACAGGTGATCAGAATGATGGCACCTTGTCTTGCACAAGGCAAGATGGAAATACTCTCAGAAATTCTGAAGGAATGACTACTCTATTAGTGACTGCGTTATCTCCAAAATGCTAATGCTACCAGACTGTTGCTACAATTGGAATGGGATGAATCTTTGGGGTTGTTCCCCTACTTAGAAGAATGAAAAACTCTGGGAATGAGCTCTCCTCCAAATACTCGGAAAAACCCATAAATGGATTCTGGAATGGATGACCCTGGGAAATCACCTCCCTCAAGGAATAATGTTATCCTAGTGAAATACGCTGGCCTTGAATGAATACCTACAAATAATGGCCTCCTCCTCTACCAAAATGATGGAATAGCTAAGGGCTAATCCCTTCTCACTATCTCAGGCAGAATCCCCTGATGAATCTCCACCTCTGGCACTACCTCCTCCAAGAACTGCGTGATCTCTCCTCAATACTGCACTGCCAAAGCAATTGCATAATCCCTGGCTGAAGATGCTATGGCTCCCACCTGAAAATAAAAAGATAGAATTCCTCACCTGAGCAGACAGTTGAAGTCCCCTAGGGCTAAGGTTGGGATCTCTGCTGAGAGACACCCAGTGTGCTGAACAACACTTGCAAACTTTGCTCAATAGTAAAAGCGTGCTCAATGTCAAGAGAAAAAACATATATGCATAATCGAATGAATGAATGAGGAGCCTCTTCCCATCTTTATGCTTGGAGAGTCTTGCTCTCACCTAGGCCCTACCAAAATTGTGATGTCCCTCTTGGCCACGATGTCCCTCTCTCTTTGCGCTGTCACGGGCCCATGCTACCCACACTGCCACTTTGGCCCCGAGGCCCCACATTGTCAATTAATAATGTGCTAAAGTGACTTTAGGGAATGTTTATTTCCTAAGTTTAGGCTAAGTGTCTTTTCACCCACTTTATTAACTGACTTAAATTTATAAAAAGTAAATTGGCCAAAAATTAATATTACCAATTAGCTACTGCTAATTCAGAATATTACAGTCCTCCTCGCCGAAACGTTGCTTGTACTCAAGAAACTGCCATGATGGATGCTGCAAAATATTCTCGCTCTCCCAAGTGGCATCCTCATCGGGCAAGTTTCTCCACCTCACCAAATACTCCCTCATCGTCTTGCTCTACAACTACCTCTCGCTCATGTCTATGATGGCTTCTGGCTGTAACACCAAATGTCCCTCATCATCTATTGGTGGAAGCTCCTCGGTTGCAGTCACCTAATGCCCCAATGCCTTTTTTAGGTAGCATACATGGAATATGTTATGGATCCTGATACCTGTGAGTAACTCCAGCTCATATGCAACCTCGCCAATCCTGCGTATCACCCTGTATGGTCCATAAAAGCGGGGTTTGAGCTTCTCGGCCCCCTTTTGCTTCAGTGTGGACTTCTGGTATGGCTGAAGCCGTAGGTATACCAAGTCCCCTACCTTAAAATACCTCTCAACACGTCCTCTGTTGGCATACATATTTTTTTGGTTTTGTGCTATAGCTAGGTTGTCCTTACGAGGCTGGAGTATATCCTAAATCTCTTAGATCCAGTCCTTGGCCCTGGGGGCCTTTCTAGCACCAAACATCGTGTCAGTAAAAGATAAAGCATGATATCCATATAAAGCATAAAACATAGACATACCAATGGAAATA
This sequence comes from Pinus albicaulis, assembly GCA_034641835.2. NCBI lineage: Eukaryota > Viridiplantae > Streptophyta > Pinopsida > Pinales > Pinaceae > Pinus > Pinus albicaulis. The sequence goes on along the minus strand of CM076575.1, from coordinate 1,331,223,718 downwards.
TGGAAATTAATGTTGTAGAGGTACTCTCCCAAGTGCAACCAATGTATCCATGTGTTCTGCTGCACTGTGACATAGTTTCGCAAGTAGCCTTCCAACCACTTTTTCACTATCTCTTTCTACCCATTTGTCTGAGGGTGATAAATGGTGCTCGGAGTCAACTTTGTACCCACCAAATGAGAGAGATCCTACCAAAATCTGCTCATGAAACGACTGTCCCAATCATTAAAAATGGTCTTTGGAAGACCATGAAACTTGAAAACATCCCTGAAAAACAACTCCACCACCTGTGTTGTTGTGTACCGCGCTGATATAGGGAAGAAGTGTGCGTACTTCATCAGTTGATCAACGAATACGAAGATACAATCCTTGCCCTGAACCGTGGGAAACCTTGTGATGAAATCCATCAAAATTCTCTCCCATTTCCCCTCTGGCATCGAAAGTGGCTGTAGTAATCCTGTTGGATGGTTCATCTCCCCTTTGTTCTGCTGACACATTTCGCACTCCCTGACATGCCAGAGTATGTCCTCCTTGAGGCCCTTCCAAGAGAACCTCTCCCTGATGGCCTGGTAGGTTTTAGTGAACCCATGGTGGCCTAATAGCGGTGAGTCATGTGAGGCACATAGTACCTTCTCCTTGAGGTGAGAGCTCCCAGTTAAGAATATCCAATCCCTGAAATATATCACCTCATCCATCACCATGTACCTATCATATGTGACCTGTCCATCCAATATCTTGCAGACAAAACGTTCCTTGGAGTAATCCACCAATAACTGAGACCTCAAATTCGTGTCTAAGCTCATCATAGACAACGATGCCAGTCCGCATGAAAGAGCATCGACTACCATGTTTTTCTTCCCTTGACATACTCGATGTCAAAATCTTATGCCTAGATATTTCTGACCCACTTCTGCTGCCTCTCCTGCAACTGCTTCTTCTCTAGAAAGAACCGAAGGTTGTTGTGGTTAGTCCTCACCCTGAATCTATTCCCCACCAAGTAATGCCGAAACTTGGCCAGTGCATGCACGATAGCCATCATTTCCTTGTCTTATATGGGATACAACCTCTCATGTGACAATAGCTTTCTACTCTCGAAAGCTATGGGGTGGCATCCTTGCATCAGAACTGTGCCTACCCCCTCTCCAGATGCATGATTTATTCCTTTGAGCTCTCTCTAGCCCTCTTCTCCCTAGTAGGCTTAACATCCACATATGATACTCATGCTAGCCTTCTTCACTTTCCTATGTGAGTTCTCCCCTAGGTTTCCTTATCCTTAATTTTTTTGCATGCCTCCCTCAAAAAATTGATTTCTCCAATGTTTTCCATCCTCTTATTTTTTCCCACGTTGTTAGTTCAACTACTTACTTCTTGCAATTTCCCTGTTGGGGAAGTCCCTTCTTTCAAATCTCACTCCATTTTGCTTGTGGACTTTCTCCAAGAGGTTTATTGGTTCTTCCTCCTTGTTGGGGAAGCACATGCAGTGCCTCTACTTCATAAATGTGCATATAATCTCCATTAAATATTATAAGTCATGCCCATAATTGTCATTTAATTAAAAAACTTCCTCTAATTTCTTAAGCAACCTCCTCCTCAAAGCTCTAAAATGTGTCCCATCTCTCAACCATTTAATTGTGCTTAAATTACCATAATTTAATTACAACAATTATTTAAAATATTTATAAGAGGGGATTTACCAAAAAGAGTTATCATATTGATGCCTCAAAATTCTCCTTGAAGGTTTTAGACCCAAATTTTCCAAACTAGGTCCTATCGATAAAAATGGTCCTGTGAGTTGATTCCCCTACTTTTTCCACTCTAAAATCATTGAGATGGATAAAAACTAGGTAAAAAAATCTTTATATCATCCTTGCTGTGGGTTCAGGAGAAATCCCTTGAAGATAATTTTTTTGAAAAATTTCCTTGCAAAATATTGTAATTTCATTGTCAATTTGGATTGCTCATCATTAAGCCACATATTTGATAGTAGATGTTATGTTATGTTTTTTATTCCTAGAATAAAACACTTTTTTTATGAGGGAATTACATTGTGGATGTGTATGCTTGAGATATAATTGTATTTTAGAGAGAAGATATTATGAGAGAGAGAAGAGAAGGTTGCAACAAATATGCTTTAGGTTGTAATTTCTTCCTTTTTCTGGATAGAATAAAAGGAAGGATTGGATAATGTTTCCATTGACATATCCCAAATTGAGTGAACCATGTATATTGGTTTCTCATTTGCATTTGTCCATTCTATGTTGTTTTTCCACATTCATTTTGATTTTATTGCCCTGTGATATTATTCCTAGCACACCTCAGAGGAAACTAAGTATTTGGCCCCTAAAAAACTAAACATAGAATACATTGAGTAGTATATAGTGAATTAGATCATGGACAAAAATATAAAGGATACTTGTTAGTAGGACTTACAACTCTATTAGGTTGTCAAAGAAAGGCAACTTCACCAATTCAAGTGGCTCACGAGGAGCCTAATTCAAGAGAATTTTCCCCATCTAATAAGGGAACTTGAAAAAATGGATATCGTTTTTTCTAAGGAGGGAGGAGTAATCTAGGTTGATATTGGTAGCCATGAACCTCTTCCATTGATTCAATGGTTTATTATCTTCATGGTATCATTTTATATGGTTTTTGGGGTCCTAAAATTTTGGGGTTGTTTTGAGGTCCTAAATATTTTGTTTTATACATTTAAACGGACACGAGTTTCCATGGAATGTTTTCCCTAGACAAAAAATTTAATACTTACAAGTTTCTTTATAATGAGCAATTACATTCCTAGAACATAAATTCTATGAAAATGTTACACCTCCAGGAAGTTGATGTATCAACTAACCACCTTGATGCTCACAAATATTTTTTTGTTTCATATTCTAATGTTACGGTTTTGGACATTTATGGTTCTTTATTTATATTAAAATACCATTTTTTCAACCTCTTCTAAAATATTTTGCAAATATTTTGCAAATAAGCATATCGATTGTGTCTCTCTTAAAAGATAAGTTGCCACCATTCTAACTAATTTATGTTCTACACTGTTATGTTATTTTATTCATTAATGGAATTTGGGTTTTTGATGTACTTCTATGATGTCTACTATATTTATCCATGTGTGTTCCATTTCTTTTCCTACATTTCATTTTTTCCTTATACATCCTAGATCATAAACGTAGAAAGGATTTCCCAAAGAAACATGCTAAACTCATAGAAATGACATCGATGAATTTGAATACACCATAGCATGCATTATGATCCACATTCCATTCTAGTTGGAATTCTATAAAATATGATGGAAAGCATTACTCCTTTTTTTTCCTTATATGATTTCCTCATTAGGGAACAAAATAATTGCACGATGAAGGGAAACATGAGGTTAGTAAACAACCTCATTTATTGAACTGATAAGGCGAGCATAACTATAGAGAAACTGATTAATAATGTAGTCATAATAAAGACAATGATTATTCTAAAAAAAATTTTAAGAATACGCATGGTAATTAAACTTTTAATAAGAAAACATACTACTATTAACATAAATTGAGATCTATGGAGTAGGATTGTTGGAAGAAAGCCAAGGAATTAGAGGATAATGTGAAGGAGGTCGGAGGAGATGTATTAATTAGATGATCTACTCATATGAAATTCCAAGGTTCATAAAGTATGATAGATAGCTATATTTTTTCTATTAGTTATTTTTAGACCTTACATGCTCACACTTCGTAGATTGAATGGATAGTTTACCCTATTTGCACCCATCATATGACTAATGATGCTTCTTTATTTTGTTGATTAAGCGAAGCTTAAGAAAAAACAATATTTTTAGCCTATGATTATGCATTTATATATTTATCTGTGGAAATCTTGACTACTAAAATGTTTTGATCATTGATGTGCCTCATGTACCTAGTATGAATGGCAATTTATTATCTAAGCCCTAATTTGATTAGAGTTGTATGAAGTATATTTTTTTCTAGATTGGATTGTTGTGAAGGATATGGAAAATAACTTTGTTGATTTATCCAAGATAATTTTAACCCTAAGGATAGGTTGTATATGTATTTTGAAATTCCAAGAATGAGCTAGGATTGTCTACACTCATAGATTAAACCACAATTGAAATACATTTTGGAACGATGACTTGGAAATTTGAATTTATGAATCTTGAAACAATTTGTGAAGCATAACATTATTTTTACTACTTTAACTTACACCCTTGATGGAGTATGTGAAGTGTGTGTTATTGTAAATCTTCACTAAGCTTCCTTTCAAACAACTTTTTTTTTTGAGAAAAGAATTAGCTAGAATTTATCCATAGTCACCTTTTTCCTTTAAAAAAACCACGTCTGGTTGATGAAATGTATTTTTAAGCTTTATTAATGAATATTTTAAGCATATTTGGTTGCATTTATTGAACAATAATAGTGATTTATTTGAAAAATTTAAGGAGTTTAGCGAACTAGCTTAAAAGTGATGCAATCAACTTGTAAAATGTTTAAGAGAAAATAATGGAGGAGAATATGTGGGAAAGGAATTTGAAAACTTCATTTCTTATAATAGTAATTATTGGTGGATATTTTATCCCTTAAAAAAATGGTGTTATAGAAATGAAGGATTATAATTTGGTAGAAATGGCATATTGAATTCTTTGTTCCAAAGGTTTGTCAACATGGTCTTGGGATTAAGTTATCTGCTACTAAAACTATTTGTTAAATTTGATTTCATATAAAGCTATATGGGATGTGACTCTAGTAAATAAATGGAGTGGGAAGAAACACTTCATCAAACACCTTAGCACACTATGAAGAAATTGGATACAGAGAGTCATACATGTATCATGATTGGATACTTCTATGAGTCAAAGGCCTAAATATTGTTTGACCTTATCAAATATGAAATAATTTTTAAAAGAGATGTTGTCTCTAATGAAAATACTTGAAGTGTCACTATGTTGAATTCTACTTTTGTTTTTATAAGTAGTGTTCCTTTGGAAATAATTTAGAATTATGGATATAATTACTACTAAAAATTATGATTTCCTAGGTACTCAAATGGTTTACCCAAATGGGTTTGTAGTATTCCTTACATAATATATATGATATATGTTTTGGAATCCCTTTTCAATCTAAAGTAGTGATCCTAGTGTAAAATATTCTTGAAAAATGAGATTTGTATTCTCATATGAGTGACCAAGGAAACTGAATTTGTTGGAGCTAATGCATAATATATCATTGACTAATTAAATAACATAAGTAAAAATAAATATCATAGTTTTTCTCTAAGGAATTTGCACTAGACACATCTATTGTGCATAAATATGAAAATTTATATGGTCAATATGAATAGGTGAATCTTATCACTAATGGGTATAATTCCTTGATGAAGAATCAAACAAGGTATTTAGTTCCTAAACTACAATGAGAGAATGTGATGAAGTATTTATGGGCATACAAGAGAAACTTTATATCTAAAGGTGTTGTCAAAAGGCATAATATCCATTTGATAGAAAAGGAATATTATCAACAAGAAAACATTGAATACAGTAAAGCCATTGTCCCCAGTGCAAATATGATTTTTGATCAACTAATTCTTTCATATTCTACTCAATTTTATGGGTGGTGCATCAAATCAATGTCAAAGGTTCTTCTACATGGTTATCTAAATTAACATATTTATATGGATAAACCACTCTTGTTTTAAAAGGATGGTGGTATTATTTGTTCATTGAGGGAACCCTTATATAGATTGAACTAATCATCCAAGGGATGTTATTACAAGTTTAACCATTTTTACTATGAGGGATATTTCTACCATGGTTGTTAGGATAAATTTATGGGGAAATTAATGAAACTTGAGATGCATTTGACTGAATAATAGATATTTTCATAGATATGGCTTTTATATCCCATTTAGGGAGGTTCTTCATGTTCTATATGAAATCCTGTGAGATTGAATTCTTAAGATATTACTATTCTAGGTAGCATTTTTTGAATTATTTCTATGACTCCCTTTCCTCTACATGTATGCAAAAATTTAAAGCATGGATGGATTTATTTGGTTCTATCATCTTGATCCTTGATTAATATTTCATTTCCTACAGTGCATATTTAAAGCTATAGCATCAATATTTTGATAATATCTACAATATCTAGGGGAGTCAGTTGAATTTTTCACCTTTTGTATTCTCTCCCTTCTTTCATTTGATTGAAGCTACTATATTATAAGTTTTCACATTCTTCTATAATGGATTAGTGTGTAAAGTGTATTTTGAAACTCTAGATCCTTTTATTTTGGATCAAAGCCCAATCATCTTGGATTCAAGGTTTTAGGGACACTGCTTCTTAATATATTCTTGGTTTGAGTGGGATCATGAGAAAAAGGAAATCTCGTTGTTAGAAATGGTGAGCCTATATCAATTAGAAATGGAGAAGTTTAATGGAACTAACTTCAAGATGTGGAATCTCAAAATGGAAGATCCTCTTATTGATTAAGATACATGGGTTGCAATATCCAGGACTAGACCCACGAGTATTGAAGATGAAGAGTGGGTTGTGTTGGAGAGAAAGAAAAACAACCTTATTATGGTCTTCTACACTAATTTTGTATTATTCAAAAAGTTTAATAAAAGAATTGCAACAACTCTTTAGAAGGAGTTGGGGGATTTTTATTAGGTTGAGTCCTTGGTTAATAAACTTTTTCTACAAAAAAAAATTGTTTGTATTGAGAATGGGTGATGGTAATTTTGTATTCAAGGAACTAAATTCATTTAATATTATTGTGACCTAGTTGATGGAAATTAGAGTGAATATGGATGTACAGCATCAATATATGATTCTTCTCTAGTATTTTCAAGATACATGGGACAACCTATTAATATCACCATTGAAGGCATTTTAAATACATTGGTACTATATGAGGTTGTGGTTAGTTTTCTCTTTTAGATGAGGTGAGGGAAAAATATTTTCAATCCACCATTGATTTCATGGAATATTGAAGCTTATAGGTGAGAGGAGAGAAAAGGGTATATCAAAATCTCATGAGAGACATAAGTATGATATAATATCTAAGGAAAAATATTGAAATTGTAGCAAGATTGGAAATTTTAGGAGGGACTACAAGGAAGAGAAGAAGAATAAGGAAAAGGAAAAGAACGATTATATTGACCAATTTAAAAAATATTCAGAAGAGGATGTTTGATATGTATTTATTTCAACTTTTTTCAACCTGTGTAGGCCAAAGTACATAAATAATAGGCTCTACCAATTCATATGACTTCCCATTGGAACTAGTTTTCACTATGTGAGAAATTTAATGGTGGGATGGTATACATTGGTGATGGACATCCTCTTTTTTGGTTAGTCATGTAAAATTATTGATTATATCCCTTGATGTTAGAGTCAGGGATACAATTGAATTTTTTACATTCTAGACCTAACAGTAGACCTACTATTAGTAAGTGCATATGATGATACAAGTGTATAGGTTGTTTCCTTTGACAAAGGGTGTAAGACTATTTCAGGAGCTTTGGAACTCAATAAAGGTATTTCTGTGGGTACTTTGTTTAAGAATGGTGCACACGCTATTGAGTGTAAGAGTTCATAGAATTTTGTAGTGGAAATATATATAGGATCTACACCTTCAACATTAAAACCTAAACAAGCACTTGTTTCAAAAATAAAGTTACCTGAATAAAATACAATGTTATGGAACAAAATATTTTTCCTTATAGGTGAGAAGAGCCTATGGGGCTTCAAAAAATAAAATATTATCAATGGATTTAATGATTGTTCTCCCAAAATTGATGTTTGTGAGAATTGCATTATGGAAAAAATATTCATGCCCATTTTTTTTTTAAATTTTCACAAATCTTTTGGGTTGTTGGACTTAAATCATTTTGATGTGTTTTTTTTATGTTAAAGTTCCTTTTATTTCTAAGGTATTTTTATTATGGGTCATTTGTTGATGATTATTCTAGAAGGACATGGGAATCTTTTCCTAAAACTAAATACAAGGATTTTATTTAGTTTAAGGAGCTCAAAACTTTGTTGGAAAACTAGTTTAATAAGAAGATGGTGTTGTTGACGATTGATAATAGCAGTAAGTTTTGTTCTATAATATTTAATAATTATTTTAAGGAGAATTACATTTGAAAACATAAGAAAACTCCATATACCCCTTAGTAAAATAAAATTGTATAACATATGAATAGAACATTAATGGAGAGAGCTAGGAGTATTCTTTGTGAAGCCATATTAGAGATAAATTTATGTGTAGAAGTAGCTGCTATTACATAGTCTCCCACATTAAATCTTATGTATAGGAACCCTATAGAGGTCTAGACAAGAAATAATCCGTCACTTTTGAATATTTGTGGTTGTGGTTGTGAGGTATATGCTCATGTGCCTAAAGAGAAGCACTCAAAGCCAGATAATAAGGTTGTTAATTGTATCTTCATTGGTTATGGAGTTATTGTGAAAGATTACAAGCTTTAGGATCCTATTAATAATGTTATTTTCAAATAAGTTATGAATTTTACCATACGAGTACATCTAAAATAGGGTGAGAAAAAGTCATCGGTTTGAAACTACTAGCCAAGATCAAACAAACAAACTAGAAAATGGATAAGAAGTTCATGATGAACTTGATGAGGAGGAATGTTTAGAGAGTTAAAAAAAGGAAGAAGAACCTCCATATCAAGATTTAATGAGATCCATTTATCGAAGAAGAAAAATATATATCTTTAATTATATTCTACCTAGGTTTAGATATGTATTTTATTTATTTTCTAACAATCATGAGCCTAGAACTGTAAAATGGAAGATAAGGAATCCTAGAGATTAGCCCTAGATAAGGAAATATTTCACTTTGAAATAATGATACATGGGATTTGGTACCATTTTCTAATGGATAACTCATTGGACGTAGATGGGTGTTCAAAAAAAATATTAATTTAGAAGGAAATGTTGAAAATCATAAGGAAAGGTTGATTGCAAAAGAATATGCATAGGTTGAGGGGATGAGAATTTAATGATTTTTTTCTATAATTGCTAACTTAACATCTATTAGGTTCTTATTATCTAGAGAAAGAATAGATGGATGCTAATTGAAGGAGGAGATTGATATGCTATAGCTAAAGTACTAAGAGAAAGCTAAATAGCAATTACTTTGCAAGTTAAAAAAGTCTTTATATTGTCTCAAACAATCTCACATAATGTTGTACCAAAAGTTTGATTCTTTTATGCTAGGATTGGGATTTTAGAAATAAAAATAACATCACTTCATTTATTATAAACAATATGGTGGGAATTTCCTTGTTATGACTCTATGAGAAGGTGAGACACTATTCTTTTCTTGTGATTTGTGATTTAAAGTCCTATCTCTCAACACAATTTGATATGACTGAATTGGGTGCTACAAAACATATCTTATGAATGGAGAGATAGAGAAATAATAATCTTTTTTATGCCAAAGTGAGGTAAATTATGAGGGACAAAATTTGACATGGTGAATTGTAGACTACTATATGTCCTAGTTTCTACGGGAATTAAGCTTCTAGTTAAGTAGTGTCTTACAACACTAGTAATGATAGAGGATATGAATTATTTTTCTTATGCTACTATAGTTGGTAATTTTATATATGTTATGGTTTGTGTTAGAGTAAACATTGAACAAACAAATTTTAATATTCTCCAATAGAAAATAGTGTCTTCAAGTATTTGTGAGGTTGATCCAGAATGATCCATGGGGTCAAAATTTGCTCAAAAATAAAAGGGCTTATAATTGCTTGAAAATAGTGCTAAATGGTAGGTTTCGTCGTTCTGATTCCAAATACACTTAAATACCCTCAATTCTAAATTATATGATAAAGTTATCGCATTCTAATTTTTTTGGAAAACAACTAAAAAATCAACTTGCAGGGTTGACTGGGTTGCTGACAAGGCAGGTTGTACAATAACATCATGTTGACATTAGCAGGTGATAGTGCAAGCTGTGGCAGACAAGTGGACCAATCTAGGCTCAACACATGGGCCAATCATACATGTCAATTTCGAAAAATTTTATTGGCCAATTTGTGTTTGGGTGTGGCTAATAAGGAGGAACCACATGGGCCAATCAGATGGTGCCACATGGCCCTCAAGGCCCGAGAAAAATTTATTGGTGCAACCGACCCAGCAGGGGATGGACCCCACAACCTCCTACTAGATAACACATAATTTTACTGTTATTCCAGAACTGTGTTACTTAACACACTATGAGCACCATTTACATTTAATTACATGTGGTTTCGATGCTTGGAGGAGGGGGTGGGGCCACTGACCCCAACCCCTAGTTATACCACATATCATATGCTAGCAAGAGGAGTAGAGAGGGGCATGAGGGAATCCATAACCCCAAGTTTCATGGGAACCCATACAACTGGAGCAGAGGCATAGGTGGAAGGGTCAGGCAGTTAATCTTTGGCATGATCACATTTATTTCCCCTAGAAAAGACCATGTTGAGGCGGAAGGATCAGATGTTAGGGCAGGCATGTGGCCAAGTCCTAGTCCATATGAAACCTGATAATACCACTAGGAAGTGCTATGAAGGAGGGCTCGACGCATGGTGCCCGGCCGTGGGCCACATGGCCACCATGCGACCAACATGGGGGTTGAAAAATTGGCGCTTAAGGGTTATTGGTGCATTTAAGTAGGTTACAATTTGCACCATTTGTGATGGAATCAGTGTCGGTCCTAGGAAAAAATGTTGCTTGACACTTAACAAGAAGGTCAAAAGTGTTGCTCGATTGGCTAATTTTGCTAATTTGTAGGACATATAGTAGGGAAATGGAGATTGAGGCCTAACTTGGTCATTTTTCAGTCTTTTTTAGCCCAAGTAGAGCTTATACAAGGGTTTTTGGGTCTTCTAAACATAGAGGCAACATCAAATTTATGATTTGAGAATTTTATTTTGGAATTTTTGCAGAGTAAATTCAATTTGAGTTGCAGACATAAAAGGATTTGAGGCCATATGGAGACCTTGTTGAGCATTTAAAAAGCCTATACATGGGTTTCAATCCTTCTAAATTCATCTACAAAAGTTGTTACTTGATTAGAGTAGAATTTTTCAACGTATCTCCAATTTATTTATGGAGAAGGCCATTTCAACACTTCATGATGAAATAATTGGTTTTATGATTTTTGATCTCCGAATGAGTATAAGGACTTATTGTGAAAGAATCATTTTCTTTTGAAACCATCATATAATTTGCTATTGAGTAAAATTGTGAGTGAGAGTTCTCTGAAGGAGAAAATTTATTTGTAGGAGAAACAAATGCAACTCTAGAAGGAAGTTTACACCATCAGTCAAAATATTATGATGTACTCTTTTGTTGTTGAGATCAATAAAGTAGCCTAGCCATTAGAGCAGAGATCGAAGACATAGGCAAGGAGGGGTGAACTTCATTATCACATGGGTGTTGATTTTCATCATGTTATGTCTCACATGATTTTGCTTCATCTTTAAGTTCTTGAAAAACTTAACGATTCATGGTTGAATAAATTTTGAACTAAGTGAACTTTTGAAGACCCATATTTATTAAAATTTCAAAGTGTCAGAGGATGATTGAGTTTTCATTTTCAGATCACATGGTATAATAGAAGGTTTTGACCATATCGTAAGCATGGGTGAAATTTTGAAGCATGCAAGACTCTTAGAATTGGAAGAGATCAAATTATTTTCTCCAAGTGGAGAACATGGAATTGAGAAGAATTTTAAAAGTAACAGAGGATGAAAAGAGGAAGTTGCACCTGATGTTGCAGACTTCCATTGAAGAGAAAATTGGGGAATGTTTAGCTACATAAGCTTACCCCAAGATTCAACAACTTTTTGGTCATGGAATGATTGATGTTTGTACCCTTTTTCAAATGAAGAACACTTCTTATACGTTAAATCACAAGAGTGGTTTTCTTGAGTCATCATCTACCACTTCGTCTACAAAATAGAAGAAGGAGGATATGGCTAACTTGCAGGAAGAGACGAAGAATCTCAAGTAGAAAAGGAGGTAAAATATAATTTTTGTTCAATTCATTCTCTTAACAATGATCATGCTTCTTTTGCATCATTTTAGAAACATACCAAGGGTATCGTTATGAAATTACTGACCAAAATGTGATACATAGATAAGGGTCTTGGAGTTTATATTCAAGGAATTGTTAATCCTATTTGCGTGAATGCACAACCTTGGCATGAAGGATTAAGCTATTTTAAAGTTGAAGTTGGAGAATGCTCCAGAGATGGATAGTCAAAGAATTCTTCAAGTGTGAAATTTGTGAAGAAATAACTTTGGAAAGTTGAAGGAGAATCATGTCATCATGATGATGTTCATGGTGAAACATCTCAAAAGAGTGATGAACACTTCAAGGGAAGAGCTAAGTTAAGTTCTCCTCGTCAATTAAGTTTCCCTTGATAGGCACATAGCCAAAAGGATGATTATAAAAGGTATAAATGTTCTGATTATTCGAAGGATTTTTATGATTATGAAAAACATGATGATTTAAATAGAATGTTGTGGAATGTGTTTCCTTTCACTTTATGTTGTACACCTAACCATTGTGTAGCCAAGTACCAAAAAAGGGAAGCACTCGTCTGGAATATGAATATGTCAATTTAAAGTGAGACCAAGGAGGAAAATCCTCTTCCAAGTCCAAAGACATTTTTGCCAAGAAATGCTCATGAAAAAATTTCCACTCATTGTAATATAAGTGGGCATTGGATTGAGAAATGTTGACAGTTGCATCCACATATTCATCCAAATAAGGACAAACATGTAATGAAATCACTTGATAAAAGGAAGACAGAAGAATGTGTGAGGCACACCATAACCATCCCTGAAGCAACTCTTGAAGAAAGAAAAAGTGCAGAAAGAAAATTCCCTATCCTGGTTGGGTAAGAAATGGTTAGAATTTTTGTCTATTTAATACTCTATTTATTTTTATTCATATGTTGCATATCCCAATAGTTGGGTATTTTGTAAAAGTGATGTTGTGAATAAAATCACTAGTATGAAACTACATTTTCTTTGGCATGTTATGATATTTTGGCTTGTTGTTAATTCAATTTGTATGGGGATTTTGGGATGATCATTTGCATTTCAACTAGCATGTCTACAATCATTCCAAGCATGCATCTACACATGTATTCCTATTTGAGGCTTGTTTGGGTTATTTGTTAAAGTCTCTTTTTGATTTTGTCTTTGGTAAATATTTTTCAGTAGATGGACATGCTGATGGGGAAATAGCTAAGCATTTCATTCCACAAATGTAGCTAGTGCATCAAAGTCTATAAGAGCATCATGAGGAAAGAAAATCCAAGTACAAATCAAGGAATGGAAAACATCGAGTTGATCATGATATTTAAGTGGAAGATCTAGTTTTCTTGTATATAAATAAGGAAAAACTTGAAGGTGAAGATTGTATGAGTCACCAAGGAAAGATGGTCATGAAGAGAATGTTCATATTTCATCTATTGAAGAGTTTTCTCTTGAATATTTTGATGAGTTGCAACAAGACTCAATTTTGATAGGAGGATCAAGACTTCACACAAAGGCAATGTGGAGTATCTTCGAGTGGGGCTAAAAGGCACCAATTCAAGTAAATTAAGTGGATTGAGATTGAGAAAGCGAAGGAGATGTATCCTCACTTACTTTCAGAGTAAAAACAAACTTTTGGTGGTTCAAAAGATTCCTAGTGGGGAGGAATGGTCCAAAATGATCCAGGGGGTCAATTTTTTTTTCAAAAACCCAAGTGCTCTAAATAGCACAAAACTAGTGCCAAATTATAGGTCTCATCGTTCTTATTCCAACAACACTTTAATCACCTCAATCTGACACTATATGTGAAAGTTATCACATTTTGAAGCTTTTTGCAAACAACTAAAAGGTCAAATTGCATGGCTGATTGGGATGCTGACTGGGCATGTCGTACAGTGACATTATGATGACATCGGAAGGTGACTGTGCAGGGTACGATAGGCAGGTGGACTAATCTATGCTCGACATGTGGCCCAATTGTAAGAGTCAATTTTGCACAGTTTTATTGGCTAGTTTATGTTTTGGTGTGGCCAATAAGGAGGCACCACATTACCAAATCAGATGGCACCACGTGGCCCTCGAGGATCGAGAAAAAATTAAGGTTGAAACTGACCTGATAGGGGATTGACCCCACAACCTACGACTATCCAAGGCATAGGTTTTAATTTTATACCACAATTGTGTTACTTAACACATTATCAGTGCCATTTACATTTAATTTCATGTGGTTTGGGTGGTTGGAGGAGGGGGTGGACCATGTGGCCCCAACCCTTGGTTATATGACGGAACATATACTTGCGGGTGGAGTGGAGAGGGGAAGGCTAGAAGCCCTAGCCCCAAGTTTCATGGTAACCCATACAACCGGAGTAGAGGCATAGGTAGAGGAGATGGGAAGTTAAGCCTTGACCTGATTACATTTATTTTCCCTGGAAAAGATGGCATTCAGTCGAAGGGCTCAGAGGTCGAGGTAGGTGCGTGGCCCATCCCTAGGTCATATGGCACCTGATAGGACCACTAGAGAGTGTTATGAAGGAGGGCCTGATACGTGGCACCCGACCCTGGGCCACCTGGAGACCATGCGACCAACATGAGGGTTGAAAATTCGACGCTCAAGGGTTATTGCCGCATTTAAGTAGGTAACAATTTGCACCATTTGTGGTGGAATCATCGATAGTCTTAAGATAAATTTTCGCTTGGTGGTTAATGATAAGGCGGAAAGCGTTGCTTAGATAGCCAATTTTGCTAATTTGCAAGATGAATAGTAGGGAAATGGATATTGAGGCCTAACTTGGTCATTTTACAGTCTTTTTAAGCCCAAGAAGAGCCTAGACAAGGGTTTTGGGTTTTTTGAGCATAAAGGAAACATTAGATTTATGATTTGGGCATTGTATGTTGGATTTTTTGTAGATTCAAGTCCTTTTGAGTTGAAGACAGAGAAGGCCTTGAGGCCATATGGAGACCTTGTTGAGCATGGAAAGAGCCTAGACAGGGGTTTTCCAGCCTTCTGCATGCATCTGCAGCAACTGCTACTTCATTAGAGAAACCATTTTCAATCTATCTTTAATTTATTAGTGGAGAAATACCATTTCAACACTTTATGATGAAATAGTTGGTTTAATGTTTTTTTATGCATTTCTCCACTTTATGATGAAATAGTTGGTTTTATGCTTTTTTATCTCAGAATGAGTACAAGGACTTATTGTGAGAGATTCCTTATCTTTTGACACCATCATTTACGTTTCTATTGAGTAAAGTTGCGAGTGAGATTTCTCTGAAGGAGAACGTTTCTTTGTAGGAGAAACAAGTGCGACTCTAGAAGGAAGTTTACTGTATGTGTTGAAAACTTATGATGTACTCTTTTGTTGTTGAGATCAATAAAGTGACCTAGCCATTGGAGTAGGGCCCAGAGACGTAGCCGAGGAGGGTTGAACTCCATTATCATATGGTTGTTCATTTTCATTATGTTATGTCTCACATGATTTTGTTTCATCTTTTAGTTTTTGAAAAACTTAACAATTCATGGTTGAATAAAATATGAACTTAGTTAAATTTTGAAGACCCATATTTATTAAACTTGCATAGCGTCAAAGCATGATCGGGTTTTTTTTCAGATCCTGGGTAACCTATAAATATTGATGTGAGTCTACAAAATTATGGCTTCTAGAACTTAGCTCATAGTTTGATGCATTCTCCGTTACACTCTTGCATGCATATGGTAAAATGCTCAAATAAGTTTGTCATACACCATACAATCTTGTAATGGAGCAATTTATGATTACTAAATAGTAGGGAAGAATAAATGTAATGTGTGAGGAAAAAAATGCAAAGTTTAGATAGCTAGTAAATGCTAGTGGTTAGGTGGTAGTAGTTACTCTATTACTTATTGTTGGTTTCAACTCCATATTGGAGGAAAAAAAGAGTGTAATTTTATGCTACTGGTTATGTGGTAGTAGTTAATCCATTACTTATTGTTGGTTTCAACTGCAGGTTGAAGAGAAAAAAGAGCCTAATTTTTTGTTTTTTTGGTTGTAACTATTTTATCCATGAATAATACACTCTGTGTTTTATATTTATGAATTTAAAATGAATAAATAAATAAAAGTATTGTTAATATTGTACTGTTTATGGTATAAATGGCATATTGTAACTTATGTGCACATTCTTCTGTCCTTGATGAAAAATGTATTCCGTCTGTCCTTCCTTTCATATAGCCTCAACGTTCAGAGCAATATATTCATACAATGGAGATGTGCTTTCAATGCGTACCTAAAAGGATCCGTTGCTTCACTTTGCTGATACAAGCAATACGTAATTTACAAGAATATCGTGCACTTCTAGTGAGAAAACGATAACATTATATATATATATATATATATATTCAACTCAAATTTGATACACTGCAGTAGGGTGGCCCGCCCTGTCCTTGAGCTCGTCATCTTTCGTAGTGGACAATTGAGGGATGGAATACAGTTTAAAATTTAGAAAATCGTCAAAGAATTTTTTAGGAAGAAGATGAAAAAATGTAAAAAATCTTTATTTTGAAATTCCAACCATGGCGGTAGACGTGTGTGACTTGATCGAGTGGAGGCAAAGACGCCGGAGCCGGGTTGACTGAATTCTATCCCTTTAATCATGTTCACACGATTATATATTCCAGCGGAGTCCGCCAAGATTATTCCTGCACTCAGAGGACACAGAAGGTCAGATTGTACAGAATTTTTCTCGCATTCAGCGGAGAAAAATGATTATAATGTACTGCTCATCATCACGGCAAGAAAAATGAAATCCACGAATCTACGTTTGATATGGTGGGTGTCATATCAGAGAGTGTGAAAGACCTAGAGGAATGGTGTCAGAATTAGGGAAAGACCCTTTCCACACTGGCATGATTGTAGCACATGCACATGATGTAGAAAATGAGGCTAAGGAAATCATTTCTATAGCGTATCAATTGCATTTTACAGATTTGGAAAGTCACAGAAATCACTAATTGGATGGAGGATAAAAACCAAATATTGACTTCATATATCATAAATCCTTTATAGGAAGAAATTGATACCAATTTTTACCGAACTTTTTGCAAAACCTACATTTGTCACTTTCTCCTTAGAGGGGTGTGCCTGTCTGCATGTTTGTTTTTGACTTGCCTCGGGTGTACCTCTATGTCTGCTTGACAATCTTGACATTATTTTCATTCAATGATAAAATTGTATTTTATATTTTTTTAATGATATATGTTTCGGTGTTATTATGAGTTGTCACTTTGGAGATCTCAACCACCAGACTGTACCCTCGATGAATTCAATGGAATTTTTTTTTCTCTTTTTGCAATGGCATTGGTTGTTAGAGTTATTATGTATGTACATTACATTTAGGCATTGGTTTTTACAGCTTCAAATACAGACTTAAGGGTTTGACATGTTGAAGAAACGAAACAATATAGCCATCCAGACCAGAGGTTGTTTCAGACATACAAACACCCTCTATCTGGCTGTCCTCCATACACCCAGTCGAGACTCAAAAACTAGTGTGGTTGTTCTCACTGATTCAAAAAATTAGAAAGTAGAACATCAAACCATCAAGTGGGAAGATCTGAACTTCCCAGAACACTGGGTCATCCCAAATCCAAAACGCATCTTTGCAAAAAGCATCACTTCTGCGAACATCTGAGAAGATCAATCCTTTGTTGTCCTATCCTTTCCTAGAAGATCAACCATAGACAGAAGAAGGATTGAAGAAGCCTGCCGAAAGTCTACTCTGTACAAAAATCCCCATTTTGTAGATAATGCATGTTCAAGTTCAGTTTTGAATTCCTGCAAACATATTTCTTTATTTGAGTTTGCTCAGATTTCTAAATTTCAATTCAGTTGAAGTCAGTTGCCCAGAATGTAAAAGTCTTGTCAACCTCAGTAGTTTAGCCGATCGTGTTATTCATGAGAATCATCATCTTAGAATGGGTGAAGCCCCAACTTCCACTTTTGTCAACCCGTGTCCAAACCCCAAATGTTCTGACATCCCTTTTCCTCATGAATCAGAACATGTGTTGACGATGCATGAATTACCTTCTTTAGAGAATGAAGATCCAAGGTTGACTGAAATGTTCAGCAAAATGAGGCCACCAAATATGCTTAAATATGGTCTCGGTTATCTGGAGCAAATGAATGGTCTAATCCCTGAATCCAGATTCAAAGATCTTCCAGCTGACTATAAGAAACCTTCAGTCATGGAGATGCATAAGTTCTTCACTATTATGGATGGATGAAAAAAGCATAAAGTTCCAACCCAGTGGATGAAGGAAATATTAAACTGGGACATCTACACCCATCTTGAGGCTGAATCCTTTGGCCTAACCCATTCAAGTGAAGAAAAAATCAGATTGTCAGAAGAATGGAAGGAATATATGAATAGAAAAAACACATGGATATCTTTCTATTCATGGAAGAAAAATAAACAATCTGAAGTTGTTTTGATGATTGATACTTCAGCATCCACTTCTTCTCAGCATTCCTAGTCAGCCCTTAGATGGTAGTAAGATTGAGACTACTACTACCTTCCCTCCTTACAAAGGAATCATCCTAGGAGAAGCACATAATACTGCAAAAGCCATTCCCCTAGTATTGAAGGATGATAATGCTATTGGTATTAATGGCATAATACAGAAAGCTAGTGAGCAAATAAATTGGTCAAATACTGCCATTAAAGGACTTGAAATGAATGTTGCCAAGACTGTCTTTGTTAAGGAACAGTTTGAGAAAATACAAGTCTCTGTAAATGATGTAAATAACGCTTTGAATGATATACAATATTCTTCTTCTTTTTTGAAATCATATGTTAAAGAATCTCTATGTAAGATAGAGGAAGTAGAGTATAAAATTGTACAGGAAGCACACTCTACCCAAGGTCTTATTGTTGATTTGTCAAATAAGTTGGATAAGCTCAATCCTTCAAAGCTTTATAAGCTAGCTCCAGCTTCTTTCCTACATAAGAGGAATGTACATATTCAGAATCCTGTTAGTTCAGTTGACAAATTTCCACATTTGTACCCAAAAGAAGTGGGAAAATCTTCCCAAGGAACCTCACAAGAAAAAGTCTCCCTCGCCTCTCTATTCAAAGAATTTGATAAAGAATCAGAAACTCAAGTTCTTCTCGTCTATGAGCCATTAGAGAGCCAGTATACTAGATATGCAGCACCTAACCTCAGTGGTATGGGTAAACTTCCAAAGAATCATAGTTTCTATCCTGATTGTCACAGAGAGTGGAATGTCGATAATCTCAGCATGGGATAGATCAGACAAATGATAGACTTAATGATCAATGAGTATAAAGTCATGTGTCTCAGAGGGAAAAATGAGGTAGAAGCATGTAAGACACTCATACAATGTTTCACAGGAACATTGTTGAGATGGTGGGAAGTAGAGACATCTCCAGCACTAATTTCAATGGTTTCATCAAATTCAATGGTTTCATCTCCATCGCTTATTTCAATGGTTTCATCATTTGTCTGATCTATCCCATGCTGAGATTATCGAAATTCCACTCTCTGTGAAAATCAGGATAGAAACTATGAGTCTCTGGAAGTTTACCCATACCACTGAGGTCAGGTGTTGCATATTTGGTATACTGGCTCTCTAATGGCTCATAGATGGGAAGAACTTGAGATGGTGGGAAGTAGAGACAAAAAATGGAATCATAAATTTTGAAAGATGAAGTGGGAGATATAATTTTTAATTCTGATGGCACATCTACTAATAATATGATTGGAGTTCTAACCTCCATGATCATTGAGCATTGGTGTGGCACTGAGTCTGTTGTTACAGACAAAAATGAAATTATTTTGATGAACTTAAAATGTATGAAGATGAGCCAATATAAAGACTTTCATAGAGATTGGATGCAGAGGATCTTCCTTGTAAAGGATCCTAAGAACCTCTTATGGAAACATGTATACCTTGCAACCTTGTCTTCTAAACTGGTAGATTATATTAAGCTACAAGAATTCTTCCAGTTGCCTTTTGAAACATATACTTGGGGTGAGATTTATTTAGTCATTACCAAAGCCTTAGTTAGTCTTTGTACTAGATCTAATATGAATAAATCTTTAGAAAAAATTTCAAGATTTCCAAACAGTAAGTATTTCGGTAGCAAGCATGGCATCACTATTGATGATCCCCTTTTCAAGAGAAGAAAATAAAAAAGAAAGGCCACAAAGGCTTAGAAACAAGGAAAATTCATCAGCAGAAATAACAGGAGAAGAATCTCCTCTAGGCCATCTCAGAAAAAGGGATACTATAAATATGTCCCAAAGACACACTATTATAAGCCATCAGACATTCATCTTAAAAGTCATAAGAATGAAAATATGAATCAGATCACATGTTGGTTGTGTGGTAAGCCTGGCCACACTGCAAATAGATGCCCTGATGGTGATGAATCAAAGAAAAATAGAGGCAAAAAGTCTCAACCTCTCAATAAAGGTAAGACAATGGTGAAATTTGAAGACAAATGCAGAAAGTGTGGATCTCCACACCACAAAACCGAAAATTGTCCAAGTTTGGTAATTCAACAACAACAGGTTGTTGATTATTATTCCGATACATGCAGTGAATTTTCCTCTTCCAACTCTTCAGTTGAAGAACTACAAGCTCATTTACAATGTTTCTGTTCAGATTCTGATAATTGCAATTGTAATTATTCTTCTGATGATGAATTTGACTCTTCATCTGATTTTTCTATAGAAGAACAGTTCAGTTCCAAGCTAAAATTTCTTATGGCCCAAACAAATGATTATGAGCTAAAAATCTTTGCACAAATTGGCGCTATGGAAGAAGGAGATTTGAAGAATAAATTACTTGAGACATTCATGTCCCAAGTCTCATCCACCAGCAAAAGTGCCAGCAAGAAGCCACTCTTCATAGAAGATTCTTTCGAACACAACACAAAGGCCTATCAAAGGGACCAGCCGCAGAACAAAGTTCATTCACTCACTTTGGGGGAGGTGAGTAGAAAAATACACATGCTCAAAATTAAAATTTCTATTCTGAAATCCCAAGTTGCAAAGTTAGAAAAAGGGAAACAGGAAATGGCACAACCTGTTTTAGGACACTGCACAAACTACACTCTGCACAGTGCACCATTCATAGAATCTAAAGTTGAAATCCTTGAAGGAAAACAAGATCCTACATTAGGATTCATAGAGATGTGTGTTTTGACAATAGAATATCACCAACATTCTATCCAGGTAAAAAATTGTATTAAAGGAGAAATATTTTATCTTACAACACTCTTAGATTCTGGTGCAGATGTTAATATTTTCAATAAGAAAGCCATCCCCTCAAAGTATTGGGTTTCAGCCTCCAGAAAAATAATAGGGTTAGGAGAAAATACCCTACAATATGAAGTCCGTAAAACTGTTGTCTGTTTTGACACCCACTGTATCAAATTAAAATTTGCAGCAGGAGACATTCCTGTAGACTGTATATTAGGAAATGTCTTCCTGGCAGCAGTTGAACCACATGGCTCAATAAGATTAGAAAACAATCGAGCTGGTTACTTCATCACTATACCAACCTCAAATTGAAAGTTTAAAAGGATTGATATGCCCTATATTTCAAATCCTAGGGTATCTACTATGGTACAGGCCATGCAGGAGCTCAAAAAGGTTGAAAAAAAAATTAACAGAGCTCAAGGACCTCAAGTCCACTATTCATATAGGGGAATAGTTAAAAACCCCTGAAGTTCAGAGAAAAATCTCTGAAATCAAAACAAAAATAGAAGCAGAATGCTGCTCAGAAGAGCCCAATGCCTTTTGGCATAGAAAGAAGCACTTTGTAGAATTGCCTTACAAAGCTGAATATACAGGCAGACCCTATAAGTCCAAAGCTATTCCCATGAAAAACGAATACAGGGACTTATGTGAAAATGAGATAAATCAGCTTCTAGGGAGAAAATTGATCAGAGAATCCAATAGCCCATGGAATTGCTATGGATTCTATGTAAACAAAAGGTCTGAATAAATTAGAGGAATCCCAAGGCTGGTAATAAATTACAAGCCTCTGAATTTAGTCCTAGCTGATGATACATAGCCACGTTGGCTTCCATTCATCCCTATACTCAGTCCATTTTTTGTCTTTTGGGATAGATCTTAAGATTTGTCTTTGGTGACTTTGATCCCATTTTGTAACTATCACCATGACGTGCTCTTGTTCTTGTGGCTGGATGAATTCCCTGCTTAAAAATTCTGGCAAGTGATTATCAGATCCCTTAATGTGCTCAACATTAAAGTCAAAATTTGCAAATAAGGCTTGCCATCTGGCGAACTTTTCTTCACTAGGATTTTTTATGTCCTTTGTCAAGACTTTCTTCAAGGCAGATGCGTCAGATCTTAACAAGAATTTATTGTTGACCAGATGAATTGCAAACTTTTCAATGGAATTCCATGCTTCCTTTGCCTCCCTTTAAATTACAGAATAATTCTTTTCTGCTGGGCTCCATGTTCCAAAGACGAACTGGACTATTTGTTTTGCTCCATCCTTCTCTTGTTTCAGCACACCTCCCCAACCAATGTCGCTTGCATTTGATTCAAGAATTTTTGAAGAGTTATCATCATCAACATATAAAATTGGAAGATATCTTACCTTGGATTTAATCTTTTTGACAACAACTGTATGAGCACTTGTCCAAGGCGAAGGATCTTTTCTTAATCTCTGATTTAACAGAGATCTGTCTTTTGCACAATCCTTGTAAAAATTTCCAACATAATTTAGACATCCTAAAGATCTTTGAAGCTGAGTTTTATCAAGGATGATGTCCAGAAATTTGTTTGCAAATTCCATTGCATGGATTTGCAAAAAGATTTACCCATTCTGGATTGTGTGTCCTTAAAATTTTACTAAAGTATGGAATATTTCAATCTTCTTTTTGCTAAGTACCAGACCATTTTTTTTGACCAACTTTATAAAGATCTGTATTTGTTTAAAGTGGCCCTGGATATTTTTAGAAAAGATAAGAATGTCATCTATATAAACAAGCAACCAGTCTGAATAAGGTTTGAATATCGAATCCATAACCTTCTGGAACTTTGATGGGGCATGCTTGAGACTGAATGGCATGACATTCCATTCATAGTGACCCGCTGGAATGCTGAAAGCAGTTTTGAATTTATCTTTTTCTGCAATTACGACCTGCTAAAATCCTGACTTTAAATCAAATTTGGAAAATATTTTGGCACCAAATATTCTTCCCAACAGGTCTCCTTTGTGAGGAATTGGGTATGTATCATCAGCTAGGACTGAATTCAGAGGCTTGTAATTTATTACTAGCCTTGGGATTCCTTTGATTTGTTCAGACCTTTTGTTTACATAGAATCCATAGAAATTCCATGGGCTATTGGATTCTCAGATCAATTTTATGCTCAGAAGCTGATTTATCTCTTTTTCACATAAGTCCCTGTATTATTTGTTCATGGGAATAGATTTGGACTTGTAGGGTCTGCCTGTATATTCAGCTTTGTAAGGAAGTTCTACAAAGTGTTGCTTTCTATGCCAAAAGGCATTGGGCTCTTATGAGCAGCATTCTGCTTCTATTTTTGTTTTGATTTCAGAGATTTTTCTTTGAACTTCAGGGGTTTTTAATGGTTCCCCTATATGAATAGTGGACTTGAGGTCCTTGAGCTCTGTTAATTTTGTTTTAGCCTTTTTGAGCTCCTGCATGGCCTGTACCATAATAGATACCCTAGGATTTGAAATATAGGGCATATCAATCCTTTTAAACTTTCCATCTGAGGTTGGTACAGTGATGAAGTAACCAGCTCAATTGTTTTCTAATCTTATTGAGCCATGTGGTTCAACTGTTTCCAGGAAGACATTTCCTAATATACATTCTACAAGAATGTCTCCTACTGCAAATTTTAATTTGATACAGTGGGTGTCAAAACAGATAGCAGCTTTAGGGACTTCATATTGTAGGGTATTTTCTCCTAACCCTATTATTTTTCTGGAGGTTGAAACCGAATACTTTGAGAGGATGGCTTTCTTATTGACAATATTAACATCTACACCAGAATCTAAGAGTGCTGTAAGTGAACAAATTTCTCCTTTAATACAAATTTTTACCTAGATATGATGCTGCTGATATTATATTGCCAAAACACACATCTTTCTGAATCCTAATGTAGGATCTTGTTTTCCTTCAAGGATGTCAACTTTAGATTCTATGAATGGTGCACTGTGCAGAGTGTAGTTTGTGCAGTGTCCCGAAACAGGTTGTGCCATTTCCTGTATCCCTTTTTCTAAGTTTGCAACTTGGGATTTCAGAACAGAAATTTCAGTTTTGAGCATGTGTATTTCTCTACTCACCTCCCCCAAAGTGAGTGAACGAACTTTGTTCTGTAGCTGGTCCCTTTGATAGGCCTTTGTGTTGCATTCAAAAGAAGCTTCTATGAAGAGTGGCTTCTTGGTGGCACTTTTGCTGGTGGATGAGACTTGGGACATGAATGTCTCAAGCAATTTATTCTTCAAATCTCCTTCTTCCATAGCACGAGTTTGTGCAAAGATTTTTAGCTCATAATCATCTGTCTGGGCCATAAGAACTTTTAGCTTAGAACTGAACTGTTCTTCTATAGAAAAATTAGATGAAGAGTCAGATTCATCATCAGAAGAATAATTATAATTGCAATAATCAGAATTTGAACAGAAACATTGTAAATGAGCTTATAGTTCTTCAACTGAAGAGTTGGAAGAGGAAAATTCACTGCATGTATCAGAAGAATAGTCAACAACCTGTTGTTATTGAATTACCAAACTCGGATAATTTTCAGTTTTGTGGTGTGGAGATCCACACTTTCTGCATATGTCTTCAAATTTCACCACTGTCTTACCTTTATTGAGAGGTTGAGACTTTTTGCCTCTGTTTTTCTTTGATTCATCACCATCAAGGCATCTATTTGCAGTGTGGCCAGGCTTACCACACAACCAGCATGTGATCTGATTCATCTTTTAATTCTTATGACTTTTAAGATGAATGTCTGATGGCTTATAATAGTGTGTGTTTGGGACATATTTATAGTATCCCTTTTTCTAAGATGGCCTGGAGGAGATTCTTCTCCTGTTATTTCTGCTGATGAATTTTTCTTGTTTCCAAGCCTTTTTGGCCTTTCTTTTTGATTTTCTTCTCTTAACAAGGGGATCATCAATAGTGATGCCATACTTGCTACAAATAGACTTACTGTTTGGAAATATTGAAAGTTTTTCTAAAGATTTATTCATCTTAGAGCTAGTAAAAATACTAACTAAGGCTTTGGTAATGACTGAATAAATCTCACCCCAAGTATACATTTCAAAAGGAAATTGGAAGAATTCTTGTAGCTTAATATAATCTACTAGTTTAGAAGGCAAGGCTACAAGGTATACTTGTTTCCATAAGAGGTTCTTAGGATCCTTTACAAGGAATATCCTCTGCATCGAATCTCTATGGAAGTCTTCGTATTGGCTCATCTTCATACATTTTAAGTTCATCAAAATAATTTCATTTTTGTCTGTAACAACAGACTCAATGCCACACCAATGCTCAATGATCATGGAGGTTAGAGCTCCAATCATATTATTAGCAGTTGTGCCATCAGAATTAAAAATTATATCTCCCAATTCATCTTTCAAAATTTATGATTCCATTTTTTGAAATTAGTGCTGGAGATGTCTCTACTTCGCACCATCTCAACAATTTTCCTGTGAAACATTGTATGAGTGTCTTACATGCTTCTACCTCAGTTTTCCCTCTGAGACACATGAATTTATACTCAGTGATCATTAAGTTGATCATTTGTCTGATCTGTCCCATGCTGAGATTATCGACATTCCACTCTCTGTGACAATCAGGATAGAAACTATGAGTCTCTGTAAGTTTACCCATACCACTGAGGTCAGGTGCTACATATATGGTATACTGGCTCTCTAATGGCTCATAGACGGGAAGAACATGAGTTTCTGATTCTTTATCAGATTCTCTAAATAGCGAGGCGAGGGAGACTTTTTCTTCTGAGGTTCCTTGGGAAGATTTTCCCACTTCTTTTGGGAACAAATGTGGAAATTTGTCAACTGAGCTAACATGTTTCTGAATATGTACATTCCTCTTATGTAGGAAAGAAGCTGGAACTGGCTTATCAAGCTTTGAAGGATTGAGCTTATCCAACTTATTTGATAAATCAACAGTAAGACCTTGGGTAGAGTCCATTTCCTGTACAATTCTATACTCTACTTCCTCTATCTTACATAGAGATTCTTTAGCATATGATTTCAAAAAAGAAGAAGAATACTGTATATCATTCAAAACGTTATTTACATCATTTACAAAGACTTGTATTTTCTCAAAATGTTCCTTAATAAAGACAGTCTTGGCAACATTCATTTCAAGTCCTTTAATGGCAGTATTTGACCAATTTATTTGCTCACTATCTTTTTGTATTCTGCCATCAATACTAAGAGCATTATCATCCTTCAATACTAGGGGAATGGCTTTTGCAGTATTCTGTGCTTCTCCTAGGATGATTCCTTTATAAGGAGGCAAGGTAGTAGTAGTCTCAATCTTACTACCATCTAGAGCTGACCAGGAATGCTGAGAAGAAGTGGATGCTGAAGTATCAGTCATCCAAACAACTTCAGATTGTTTATTTTTCTTCCATGAATAGAAAGATATCCATGTGTTTGTTCTATTCATTTATTCCTTCCATTCTTCTAACAATATGATTTTTTCTTCACTTGAATGGGTGAGGCCAAAGGATTCAGCCTCAGAATGGGTGTAGATGTCCCAGTTTAACATTTCCTTCATCCACTGGGTTGGAACTTTATGCTTTTTTCATCCATCCATAATAGTGAAGAACTTATGCATCTCCATGACTGAAGGTTTCTTATAGTCAGCTGGAAGATCTTTGAATTTGGATTTAGGGATTAGACCATTCATTTGCTCCAGATAACTGAGACCATATTTAGGCATATTTGGTGGCCTCATTTTGTTGAACATTTCAATCAACCTTGGATCTTCATTCTCTAAAGAAGGCAATTCATGCATCATCAACACATGTTCTGATTCATGAGGAAAAGGGATGTCAAAACATTTGGGGTTTGGACACAGGTTGACAGAGGTGGAAGCTGGGGCTTCACCCGTTCTAAGATGACGATTCTCATGAATAACAAGATTGGCTAAACTGCTGAGGTTGACAAGACTTTTACATTTTGGGCAACTGACTTCAATTGAATTGAAATTCATAATATATTTTTAATTAATTGTTAATAAGATTATAAAATAATCTTATTTTTTAAAATAAATGATATCATTTTATTAAATCAAATGCAAAAACTACGTGAAAGTATATTATTAAAAGAGACGACTTTGAAACCATAGATTAATTTTTTTTTGTTTTTTTGTTTTAATAAAATTTTACGCATTTTCTTATAATTAAATTAGGATAGATTTTTAAACATTAAATATGTTTCTTTTACTTAGCATAAGTATAATTATAAAGAGATTCAAAAATTAAGATAATGTATTTCAACTTTGGTCACCTATAAATGCAAGGCTTCTTGTACTAGAATAACATACTCTATAATATATGTTGTTATAGATAACATATCAGGAATATAACTATTTTTTCCTAGCTATTATGAATATAACTATTATTATTATCTCTCTCTCTCTCTCTCTCTCTCTCTCACACACACACACACACACACATGTATATATATTTGTGTTTTACTTACTTGTATAATAAATTTCAAAGATACTACAACTAACAAAACTTAGAAACTTTATTCACAACATTATATGTACAAGGCGAGAGGAATAAATATATTATGAGAAATGCTTTCCTAAAAAATGCCCTAGGTTCAATGACATGACATAATCATGACTAGGTGCATGTATGTGAGAGGAGTACAAATTTGGGATGAAAGTTGTTTAGATGTTTCAATTATGTCATCTACATGGTCAAAATGAATGAAAAAATGATATAGCTAATGATGTTATAGGTTAATAGTTTTTTATTAAATGGAATTTTTTCTTTCAAATTGCACAAAGAAATGTAACTAGTGATTAAGTGTAATAGTTGTTAGAAAATCAGAAAGGCATAAATACTTTCTTATGTCGAAAATTACTTGTGATATTCTCATATTCTTATTATCTTTCTTTATTTTCTTCTTTATCTTCTTCTCATCAAGAAATCATCAAATCCCAAAAGCATGGAGATCAATGCCACTAGAAGTAGGCACTTAGCTAGGGCTAAAACCCCTATGAAGGCTAAAACCCATTCAAAATATTCTATTAGTAGATTCAAATCAAATTGAGACAATCAAAGACCCTATACCAGATCAAAAGACTTCCCCTCCACAAGGTTAGCCTTAAAAATGATTAACCAAACTTTAGTAGTCAGTTAGGTCCCTATATTACTAGTGTAGTCCCTTATTGTTGTTAGTGTATCCCTGTTATTTTTATTGTTGTACCCATGTAGTCCCCATATTGTTATTATTCTTCACCATAAAACCCCACTATTGTTATTTTTGTGCCCTTACATTATTATTGTTAGGTTGGTTTGGATTATATTGTGGCCTCATGGAATCCTATATATAGAAAGGAGGTTTTTTCATTTGAATCATCCAAGAATTGTTCATTTATGTAATGTAAAGGAGGTTTTCCCCTTGAAGTGGTTGATTTCTAAGGTGTTAATCTCTTTTTTTTTTCTATTTTTGGAGTTGGTTACATAACATTTGGTATCGAACCTTTGGATTTTAGGGATTTTCTGCTTCAAACATGTCATCGTGGAATTTTCGATATAATTTTTTTTCTACGAAGGTTTAGAAGCTAAAAAAAAAGCATTTGCGAAGAAATCCTGATGAACGTCGTATAAAATTTTCATATCTTGGTTCACAATATTTTAAGAGATATGATCTGCACATTTTAGGTTTTTACAAGCTTTTGAATTTCATCTCAAAGAGGTGACCTTGGGAAAATCATCATAACTCTCTCTCTGAGCATCGAATTGGAATTCTATAATAAGTGACCAAAATTACATAGATTGTAGCGTATTGTGTATCAATTGCAGAGTCGAAGGAGCAAACAGTGACATGTGGCACACTGTACAAGTTCGCTCTACCGAACTAGTCCATCATTAGGTCATTGCGGGAGATTAGACATAACATTTCCTTGAAGAATCCAAATCCGTTCAGACCTGTGGCATTGCAAAGAAGATTCATAGGGCTACTAAATTACCAAAGATAAAATCTCAGGGATCTGAAATTCCAGAGATACATTAGTTTCAATATCGAGCTCCTTAAAATAAAGAAAAAGGTGCATTTAAAGAGATTTTAAGGGCATATTGAAGTATAGATATGAGTATTGGGTTCTAAAATGGCTCCTAAAAGGAATTCAACACCCATTAGGCCCTTATAAGGATCTACTCTGACTCATGAAGAGGACGAAGTGCAACATGATATATCAAAATTACAAGACCAATTGCACCAAATTTCGCTCTCGCAAAGAGGAACAAAAAATGAAATGGAAGTTTTGAAGAAAGGCATGGAAGCTAAGATAGATGGTTTGAAGAAAGGCATGGAAGATAATATGGATGGTTTGAAGGAAAGCATGGATGAATGGCATAGAAGCTAAGATGGATGACATGGAAGCAAACATGAAAGAGATGAAGAATATCTAAAAGAGGACATTGAATGTTTGAAGGAAGGTTTGAAAAATTTGATACACGAAATTATTCCTAATGGAGAAATGGTAGTATAGAAAACTCATGATGAGAACAAAATAAATGTTAATCATGATTTCATAAACTCTACTGTTGGATTGAAGACCCACCATATTCCAAATATGGATATGAGGAAGTTTGATGGCAAGGATCCCATAACATGGATACTATAGATGGAGCAATATTTTGATCTCCATAATGGGAAAAACACACAAAAGGTATGCATTACAACTTTACATTTAGAACAAAATACATTTGTATGGTATCGATGACTTTGTTCTCGTAAAAAAATTCCACTTGGTCAATTTTTACGGAGGAAATGATAGCACATTATGAGGATACAAATAGCAACATGTTGAGATTCAACAAGATGATGAGCTTAGTGAAAAGAGTCACCTTCACTAAGTGGGCCCACAGGCTATTTTTGGTGCAAGTCTATTTTTAGACATGATGATCATATTTTAGAAGTTACAGGATGCTATTTGTGGATGGTTGATCAAGTTGGAAAAATAGATGAAATTCTATTTTTAGAATATTTGGCAAAGTCTATTTATAGATCGTCAATCTAAAAATAGATGCATGTTGATTATTATTAGATCTTAATAATAATCAGACTCTAAACAACAAATTATTCTCTTGGAGCACTTTAGTTCAGTGCACAGATGTGGCACAACTGATGACAGAAGGAATTGCTCTATTCCTAAAGGTTTATTGGAGCTATTGCATGAAGGACTCAGTTATAACTCAAGTGGTAGAGTTATGACACAGTTGGAAGAAGTAGTTATGGAGTTGTATTCAGTTTAACTCAGTTAGACTCAGTTGAGCTAGTTGTATCTAGTCTAACTGATTGATACACTAGTGAGAGTGGAGTGAATTAATTAGTTAATTAATTCATAAATAATAACTCATTAATCAATTGAAAAATACATCAGTTAACTACAGTGCATGGCAGTTTCAGTGGAGACCAGTGGAGAGATAGGTGAAAGGGCAAGATAGACTATCTGTTGTGACTATAGTGATGCATTGATTGCATCACACACTCAGTGGAGATGCCAATGAGTATTGCGAAATCAAGTATGGAGTAATTCTAATTAATTCAGAGCTATTCTTCAGCAGAGATTGCACAGTGGAGGTAGGCTAGCAGGTGGCAAAGATTGGTGCATGGATTTGCAAGATTAGGCTTGATTAGTGTATGACGATTGTACTGTATTGAGGGCTTGTGATAAGCTTTGTATGCTTGTATGAGATTGTCATATGATCTCCATGTTACATAATATATAGTTGGGTTTTTCAGATTCAGGCTTTCCTAGTTAAAAACTGTGTTATGTGCGATTGATAATTTTTGTTTATGCTTCACACGTGTGTGAAATTAATTTTTCCGCAAAAGATTAACAAGTGGAATAGATTCAGTATCTTGCATAAAGTTAAATAGTGTGAGATCAGGTGGATCTAGGACATATGCATGCTTAGTGCATATAATTTCTACATGGTATAGCATTGTTGATTGAAGATTTCAATTGTGAAGTGAGTTTGTGCTGGTGGACAATTTGAATTTGCTACAGAAGATTCTTGGTGCAAAAATCGAGTATACATTGAAATGTATTTCAACAGGTTGAGATTGGAGTATGCCCTTGATGGGAGCTCAAATTACATAGCCTGGAAGGACAGGATGGAGGCAGTGTTGGAGGATAATGGGTTGAAGGACTTCATCGATAGAGATGTTCCTAAGCCGGGATCTAGCGATGCTGCATTACTTGATGCATGGAAAAAGAAGACTGCAAAGACAAGGAGGATTATGTTGGAAGGTGTGAAGGACCACATTGTGTCCAGCCTTCATGGGAAAGCCACTCCATTCTTAATGTGGAAGGCTTTGATAGACATGTTCCAAAGCAGAAGTGACCAGAGGGAGTTGGCGCTTAAAGACAAGCTCAGAAAAATAAAAATGGAGAAAGGCGACAGTATTCTAAAATACCTCACGAAGTTTGTCCACTGCAAGGATGAGCTGGGAAGTGTGGGGGTTAATGTTGATGAAGAAGACTTGGTGAGCTTGGATCTCCTTGGGATTCTGAAGAGTTAGCATAGCTACGAAGACTCTATCAATGGACAGGAGAAACTGCCAAGATGGGAGCGACTTTGGTCAGATCTTGTGCAGGAGGAGATTAGGCGGGGTATCAGGGATGGATATTCATCGAAGAATGAAGATGAAGAGAATTTCTCTTTGGCTGCCAAAGCAAGGAAAGGGAAGGGGAAGAAAAATCCTTCTAAATTAGGTGCGAAAGGCAAGAAGCAGGACTTGTCCAAAGTGAAGTGGTTTCACTATCACGAGCATGGACATTTCGCCACTAACTGTCCACAGAAGAAGAAAAATAAGCAGGCTGCTGGATCTGTAGCTGGAGAGGCCTTAGCCTCGCAATTTGAGCTATATTTTTCCTTGATTGCATGCTTTGTTTCAAGCTTCATGGGTTCGGTGTGGTATCTTGACAGTGGTGTGTCTTTCCATATGATTGGAGACAAAGAGTTGTTTAGTGACTTGGAGGAGAAGGACCTCCAGATGCATATAGAGATGGGCGATGATGGTCAGTACAATGTGACAGGCATTGGGACCATTACCTTTGAGAGGGAGTCCGGTAATCCATTCTTGTTGAAGAATGTCATGCATGTTCCAGGTCTAAAGAAGAACTTGTTCTTAGTCGCAATGATGGAAGACAGGGGTTATGATGTTGTTTTCAGTGAGGGAAAAGCCTTCCTTCGACATAAAAAAACGGGTCAAACCAAAAAGATAGGGGTTCGAATTAAGAATCTATACAAGATGGAGGTAGATGGTTGCGCTGCAATGGTGGGCAAAGCATAAGAAGTGGTGAGCCGGGATGAGGGCGAGTTATGGCACAAGAGATTGGGCCATCTTCACCATGGCGTTTTGAAAATTTTGTAGAAAATTTCTACTGGACTTCCCAAGGGTAGTCTTGCGTAGTCAGATTAGTGCAAAGGATGTACAATGGGTAAGTTTGTGAAAACCACCTTTCATGAGAAGGACAACAGTGCTTCGGTGATCTTAGAGAGAATTCACACAAATGTGTGTGGACCATTCTTGGTTGCTTCAATAGCGAAACACAAGTATTGTGTGATATTTTTTGATGACTTTTCTCGTAGATGCTAGATCTTATTCATGCAAAAGAAGAGTGAAACATTCTCAAAGTTCTGTGAGTTCAAGGCATTGGTGGAGAAGGAGTCGAGGAAGCAGGTGAAATCTCTAAGGAGCGATAATGGTGGTGAATACATCTCTGGAGAATTCAAATACTTCTGTAGCAAAGAAGGAATTCGAAGAGAACTCATAGCGCCTCATAACCCACAGCTGAATGGGGTTGTAGAGAGAAAGAACAAAATGATCATGGGTGTTGCATGAGTGATGCTGCATGACCAGGGCCTACCGATGCACTTGTGGGTGGAAGCATGCAACACTGCATTTTATGTGCAAAAATGTTGTCCTCATAGAGTACTTGGCATGAGTACACCTGAAGAAGAATTTTTTGGTAAG
Organism: Pinus albicaulis; assembly: GCA_034641835.2. Classification (NCBI taxonomy): domain Eukaryota; kingdom Viridiplantae; phylum Streptophyta; class Pinopsida; order Pinales; family Pinaceae; genus Pinus; species Pinus albicaulis. The sequence continues at coordinate 1,331,190,369 of CM076575.1, read as the reverse complement.
AAGCCTGATATTTCTCATTTGAAGATTTTTGGCTCACATGTTTACATTCATGTGACGAAGGATGCCAGGAAGAAGCTGGAGCCGACTGCAAAAGTTGGGATATTTATGGGGTACACAGAAACACCCCATAACTATCATGTGTATTTGCTAAACAGTCGGATGACTGTTATGTGAAAGGATATAAAATTCAATGAGGTGAAAGCCATGAAGTTGTCGCTTGAGAGGGAGCTACACTTGCATGTGGAGGAGGAATTTCTTGTTCCCAAAGATGAGCCTCTAGATATGGATCAGCCACAGGAGGAGATTCATGGAGTGGAAGAGTCCACCCATGCAGAACCAAAGATCAGATAAGGCAGGAATCGTACCACAGAAGCTGAGAGACTGAAGGTGGATGCGGAAAAAAATGTAGGAGTTCCTACATCACATCGCAGAAAGAGATAGTCACCTGACCAATATACTGGATACATGGCTCTTATGAGCAAGTGTATTGTGATAGAGCCATATTCTTTTGAAGAAGCAGCGCAGGAGCCCACATGGGTAGATTTCATGGTGGAGGAGTATGATTCCATTGTCAGAAACATTGCTTGGGAGATTGTTCCAAGGCCGGTGGGAAAATCAGTTGTAGGATCAAGATGGATCTACAGGGTAAATCAAGCTACTGATGGGAGCGTCGAGAAGTATAAGTCAAGATTGGTTGCCCGGGGCTTCTCACAGATTGAGGGGATTGAATATGAAGAAACCTTTTCACCTATCGCATGATATTATTCCATACAGACCATCCTTGCTCTCTCAGCGTAGATGGGTTGGCACATTCATCAAATGGATGTGAAGACTTTGTTCCTTAATGGGATCATTGAGGAAGAGGTGTACATTGAGCAACCTGAAGGATTTGAGATCTTCAGTAGTGAGTTGCATCTGTGTAGGCTCAAAAGAGCACTGTATGGGCTGAAACAAGCACCCCGTGCTTGGTACACTCAGATCGACAACTATTTCACTGGACTTGGCTTCACCAAGAGTGAGGTGGATGCAAACCTGTACCAGATTGTGGCTGAGTGTAAGCTTTTGATCATTTTACTTTATGTTGATGATTTGATACTAACAGGTGATGAGCAGTTGATACACTCATGCAAGGCTGATCTTGCAAAGTAGTTTGAGATGAAGGATTTAGGCCTCCTTCATTATTTCCTTGGATTGGAAATATGGCAGCGGGAAGGTGAAATGTTTGTGTCTCAAGGAAAGTATGCCCAGGATATATTGGAGAAGTTTCACATGCAAGGTTGCAAGCCTATCAACACTCCTCTTCCAAGAAATTGGAAGAAAGAGGATGCTACACCGACAGAGGTAGTGGATGCCACTGTTTATCGACAGTTGGTGGGTTCACTCATGTATTTAGTCAATACAAGACCGGACATATGCTATGCCGTGAACCAGCTTTCACAAGCGTTGGTTAAGCCTACCAAGCTCTTTTGGAAGGTAGGAAAGCATGTTTAGAGATATCTCAGGGGCACATCTGAGTATGGTTTATGGTACAGACAGATGGATGAGGTGAAGTTGCATGGATTCATGGATGCAGATTGGGAAGGAAGCCTAGCAGACAGAAAGAGCACATCAGGAGGGATTTTCAATATCGGATCTACGGCAGTTTCTTGGTACAACAGGAAACAAAGATTTGTGGCACTCAGTTCAGTGAAATTAGAATACATGGCAGCAAGTTTAGCTGCATGTGAGGCTATCTGGATGAGGAAGATTCTGGTTGGTTTGTTCGGTTCACATTTAGATCCCACAGTGATTCATTGTGATAATCAGAGTTGCATTAAACTCTAGTTTAATCCTGTGTTTCATGATAGATCTAAAAATATTGATATCTGGTATCATCATATCAGATTGTGTGCAGTGGGAGATCATGTTGCTTCAGTACATTCCTATGGAGGATCAGGATGCAGATATTCTGACGAAGGCGCTCACCAGGAGAAAATTCGAATACCATAGAGGCAGGATCGGGGTGAAAGATAATCCCTATCTTATTGGGAGGGAGTGTTGAGATTCAACAAGATGATAAGCTTAATGAAAAGAGTCACCTTCACTAAGTGGGCCTACAGGATATTTTTGGCGCAAGTCTATTTTTAGACTATGTCTATTTTTAGACATGATGATCATATTTCAGAAGTTGTAGGATACTATTTGTGGATGGTTGATCAAGTTGGAAAAATAGATGACATTATATTTTTAGAATATTGGGCGAAGTCTATTTATAGATCGTCAATCTAAAAATAGATGCATGTCGATTATTATTAGCTCTTAATAATAATCCGACTCTAAACAACTTATTCTCTTGGAGCACTTCAGTTCAGTGCACAGATGTGGCACAACAGCCAATAGAAGGAATTACGCTATTCCTAAGGGTTTAGTAGAGCTATTGCATGAAGGAATCAGTTAGAACTCAAGTGGCAGAGTTATGACACAGTTGGAAGAAGTAGTTATGGAGTTGTATTCAGTTAACTCAGTTAGACTCAGTTGAGCTAGTTGTATCTAGTCTAACTGATTGATACACTAGTGAGAGTGGAGTGAATTAATTAGTTAATTAATTCACAAATAATAACTCATTAATCAACTGAACAATACATCAATTAACTACAGTGCATGGCAATTTTAGTGGAGACCAGTGGAGAGATAGGTGAAAGGGCAAGATAGACTATCTGTTGTGACTATAGTGATGCATTGATTGCATCACACACTCAGTGGATATTCCAATGAGGATTGCGCAGTCAAGGATGGAGTAATTCGAATTCATTCAGAGCTATTCTTCAGCAGAGATTGCACAGTGGAGGCAGGCTAGCAAGTGGCAAATATCAGTGCATGGATTTGCAAGATTAGGCCTGATTAGTGTATGACGATTGTAATGTAATGAGGGCTTGTGATAAGCTTTGTATGCTTGTATGAGATTTTCATATGATCTCCATGTTACATAATATATAGTTGGGGTTTTCAACTTCAGGCTTTCCCAGTTAAAAACTATGTTATGTGCAATTGATAATTTTTTTTTATGCTTCACATGTGTGTGCAATTAATTTTTCTGCAAAAGATTAACAAGTGGAAAAGATTTAGTATCTTGTATAAAGTTAAATAGTGTGAGATCAGGTGGATCTATGACATATGCATGCTTAGTGCATATAATTTCTACATGACACCTTCTTTAGCCAATTGATAAATCTTGAACAAAAGGGTTCAATGGTGGAACACATTGAGGACTTCCAAAAATTGAATATAAGGGTAACTGATATTCCAAAGGAACACAGGATTGATGTATTCATTGGGACTTTAAAGGTTAACATCCAATAACATCCAACATGAGGTGTGCCTTTGGGAACCTGATTCATTGGAGAAGGCATTCAGGTTGGAAAGAAAAATTGAAAGTAAATTTGTGGCGAGAAGGAAGCCTACCACTCACATCTATAAATATGGAAGTGTTGCTACTACAAGACTTCCAGAACCTACAAGGTTGACACCACAATAATTGGAAGAAAAAAGAGGAAAAATGGTTTTGCTACAGTTGTGATAAAAAATACACTAAAGGTCATAACTGTGTTGAGAAGAACTTATTTTACATAGATTGTGAAGAGGAGGAATAAAATGAATAAGAAACTTCAAAAGAAGATGATATACACCAGGAACCAACCTTGGAGAAAGAATAAATGATTCTGACCATATCCTGTAATGCATTGGCAAGTTTTACCACTTCTCAAACTCTCAAGATAGAAGGACATATCGAGAAGAAAAAATTAATAGTGTTGATTGATTCAAGTAGTAACCATAATTTTATTCATTGTAAGGTAGCCAAGGAATTGAATTTCTTCCGTGACCCAACACCAGAATGTCAAGTGATGGTTGCAAATGGAGGGAATATAAATTTCTCTGGAAAATGCCATAATATCAAGCTAACCATGGGGGAATATGTATTGAATATTTCAATTCTTTCCATTCCAATGGGAGATGCTAATGTTGTACTAGAAGTAAAATGGTTACAATCTTTGGGGACGTTAGCTTTTATTCTTGAAGAAATTTCCTTGAATTTTTTTTCATAAGGAAAGGAAGTTGAATTATGGGGTATCACAGGGAAGCCAGGAAAGATAATAAGCTCTAATGTCATTACAAAGCTTTTGAAGAAAGAAAAACGAGGTATAATTGCACAATTATGCTCACTAGAAGTTACAAATTAAAAATATCTATTTCTCCAGGTCTCCAAAAAGCCTTGGACAATCATTCCAAGGTGTTTGAAACTCTCAAAGGACTCCCACATATTCGTGATCATGACCATGATATTCATTTGATTCCAAGGAGTGTTCCTCCAAAAATCAGGCCTTACAGATATCCTTATGTCCAAAAGAGTTAAATTGAACGTATTATTGCATAAATGTTAGAGGCTGGTATAATTCAACCTAGTCAAATTTATTTCACTGCTCCAGTAGTATTGGTGTATAAGAAGGATGGATCATGACGCATGTGTTCAGATTATAGGGAGCTCAATAAGCTCACTATTAAAGATAAATTTCCGATTCCTGTGATTGATGAATTATTGGATGAATTACATGTTGAAATTTATTTTACCAAGTTGCATCTTCATTCACGATATCATCAAATTAGAATAAAGATTGAAGAAATTTTGAAAATTGCATTTCGAACTCATGAGGGTCATTACAAATTTTTGGTCATGCCTTTTGGTCTTACCAATGCACCTTCTACATTTCAAGGGTTGATGAATTCCATTTTTAAACCCTTCCTTAGAAAATTTATGTTGGTGTTTTTTGATGATATACCAATCTACAACAGGTCTTGGAAGGATCATGTTCAACATGTTGACAGGGTGATCAAACTATTGGAGGAGAAACAATTATATGCAAAAACCTCCAAATGTTTCTTTGGAGTACAAGAGGTTGAATATCTGGGTCATATTGTATCTCAGGAGGGTGTTAAGGTAGAACCTAACAAAATTATAGCCATTAAGGAATGGAAATTCCCCACAACCATAAAGAAGTTGCGAGGATTTATCAGGTTAACAAGGTATTATCGCAAGTTTGTTAAGAATTATGGGAGAATAGCAACACCTCTAACAACATTATTGAATTAGTATGAATTTTTATGGACTCCTGAAGCAACTAAGGCCTTTGAACATCTTAAAGATGTAATGTGCCTAGCACTGTTCTTAGCTATGACACACTTCATAAAAACATTTATTGTGGAATGCGATGCATGAGGAAATGGAATTGGTGATGTTTTAATGCAAGAAGGAAGACCCATTGCTTTTGAAAGCCATCCAATCAAAGCAAAATATTTACATAAACCTATTTATGAGAAGGAAATGTTGGAAATACTACATGCACTAAAGAAATGGCGATCTTACCTAATGGGAAGACACTTCAAGGTAAAAACTAATCATGATAGTCTTAAATAATTTTTGGAACAAAGACTATATTTAGAAGAGCAGCAAAAATGGGTCACAAAGATGTTGGGTTATGACTTTTAAATCATCTACAAAATATGGAAACTAAATGATGTTGTAGATGCACTCTCAAGAAAGGATGAGGAGGTGGAAGCATTGCTTTTTGCGATTTCTATTATCCAACCAGGTTGGATAACCAAATCAAGGGAGGAATGGAAGAATGTCGAATAAGCGTGGACACTCATTCAAAATTTGTAGCAAGATCCCAGTACATCTGATACATTTAGTTGGAAAAATGATTCCTTATGGTACAAAGATCATTTATATATTTGTAATAATTCCAAACTAAAACAAAAGATTCTTTTGGAATTGCACACCTCTCCCATAGGAGGACACTCAAGATTTTTAAAAACTTACCACAGGGTGAAGAAAGATTTATTTTGGGATGGCCTTAAATCTGATATTCAAAAGTTTGTGGTAGAATGTTTGGTTTTCCAGCAAAATAAAGTTGATACAATTAAGACCCCAGGTCTACTACAACCTTTATCCATTCCAAGTCAACGTTGGGAGGAGGTTTCAATGGATTTTATCACATGTTTACCTAATTCCAAAGGAAAGAGTGTCATCATGGTGGTAGTTGATAGAATTACCAAGTATGCACACTTTTGTGCATTATCTTATCAGCAAGTACAGTTTCTATTGCATTTATGGAAACAATTCAAAAGCTACATGGAAACCCAAAGATTATTATAAGCGACAAAGATCCCATTTTCACTGGAAATTTTTGGACGGAATTATTTTCTTGTTTGGGTACTCAACTAGCCCATAGATCATCTTATCACCCTCAATCTGATAGGAAAACTGAGATAGTGAATTTTTTTTGGAAGGATATCTTCGGTGTTTTGTATATGATAAACAAACACAATGGGTCAAGTGGTTACCTTTGTTTGAATGGTGGTATAACACTTCCTTCCATACTACAGGAAAAATGACCCCATTTATGGAACTCTATGGATATCATCCACCATCCATCACATCATGTTTAAGAGAAAATTCTAAGGCTCAAGTAGTGGAAGATCACATTGAGCATCAACAACAAGTTCTCCAAATCTTAAAGGATAACCTAGATTTGGCACAAAATCAGATGAAACAAAAGGTAGATAAACATCGCAGCAAGAGAAGTTTTGATGTAGGAGACTGGGTATTTTTACGGCTAGAACCATACAAAAAAATGTCAAGCACGTTAAGAAGGATAATAAATTATCGCCAAAGTAATATGGTCCTTACAAGGTGTTACAAAATATTGGTACTATGGCATACAAAATGGAGCTTCTTTCTTCTTCTCGAGTGAACCCAGTTTTCCATGTTTCATGCTTAAAGAAGGTTATAGGTGACAAACTTCAAGTTCAAAAAATATTGCTAGAACTTGATGAGGAAGGAAAAATCATATTGGAACCTAAAGTAGTCACGGAAATAAGAACTCGACAACTACGAAATCGATCAATTTTAGAGTATCTCATGAAGTGGAAGAACTTACCCACTAATGATTCCACATGGGAGGATGAGAATTTTATATAGAAGAATCCATAGCTACTCAAGCATTGAGGACAACATTTTTTTGAAGGAGAGGGTCATGTTAGTTCCCTATATTACTAGTGTAGTCCCTTATTGTTGTTAGTGTATCCCCCTTATTGTTATTATTGTGCCCCTGTAGTCCCCATATTTTCATTATTGTGGCCCATAAAACCCCACTATTGTTATAGTTGTTCCCTTACATTATTATTGTTAGGTTGGCTAGGATTATATTGTGACCCCATGGGCTCCTATATATAGAAAGGAGCTTTTTTCGCTTGAATCATCCAATAATTGTTCATTTATGTAATGTAAAGGAAGCTTCCCTCTTGAAGTGGCTGATTTATAAGGCGTTGATCTCTCTTTTCTTCTATTTTTAGAGCTGGTTTCATAACATATTCTCTTCTAGTCAAATAAATTTAACCCAGCTACAACAGAGAATTATGACTCTCAAACTCCGAGAATTTTAGCCCTTCTATAGATCTGAATTTTTTCCCCTCTTGCATTAAACCAGAAAATCACACATGTGGCAGAAAATAGAGAAATTCAACTTCTTCCTATTTGAAAAAAGTCTCCTTATTATTCACAAGGGTCTTCTCCTTCTGCTTAGGTATTTATCTCTTCCTTTTTCTTCTCCAGCTACTGCAGAGTGAACTTTATTGTCTTGTATTCCAAATGAGGTCGAGTTTTTTTCTATATATAGTCGTTTCTGTTTCACAATTAGGTCAAATTGTCTTCCTTAAGGCCAAATTGGTGGAAGAGGACTATTTGATTCATTTTACAGAAAAATAACTTTCTTTCTTAACATATAAAGCTCAATAAGGGTCCATTACATGATGACAAAGACTAAGATTCATGATATAAACCCTAGAAGCCTAAAATGGTGGATTTTACCTAAAAATAAAATAGTAAAGCATGAAAACCATACCGATAAATAAATTTTCTTTCATAGTAAAATTTATTTTTCATTCTTTCGATAAATATATTACATCATGACTGAAATGCAGATATGAAGACCGACACTAGTTACATTATCCAACACTCTATCTTAGCTAAGGAGGTATTCATAATTAAATGTATACATAGGTACATGGAAGATCTCAAAATGATATGATCTATGAAGAGTCACAACACACATAATGATACAAATTAGATACCTAACCAGGGTGTCTAACCAGGCGGGACAAAGGTGTGTTCCAATCTTTATCCACTCTAGGTACCATCATGCTTCAACTCTAACACAAACCCAATGATCTAGGTGTGTTTCTAAGGTCAAAGCTCCAAGACCAATGCCACCCTCCCTACTTTAGGATCTAGACATCATCATAAGTTGGCCAGATGTCCTCCTAAGCATCTTGTTGGCCAATATGCTTCATCTCTCGTTATCAATTAATTTAGGGTCCACTAATCCAAACATGCTTCAAAAAAATTCAAACAACTAAAGGAGAGATCCTCCAAAATCACAATCTGAGTTAGTAATAAACTTTAAAACATATACAAGTAAGCACAAACCTTCAAGGTCCTAAATCTTTCTAATGTTTCTTAGGTCATCATCATATTATCTAAACATATCTTCATAAGAAGATTTCTTCTTTAACTTATTCAGTAGCAAGAAACACAACCTCAGTAATTTCAAATCAATTAAGTCTTTTGTTTGCAACTTTATCCACTTGCAGTACTTTCATTCATTCTATGATCTCATTCTTCCATCCAATCTATTCAATATAATTTTCATAATATTCCATCCCTCTTAACTGGGGAGATATACCTTTTCTTTATATCCAAGATCCCTCTTAACTTAGGAAGATAAATAGCTTGAGATAAATTTCAACCTTTTAAAGCTTCATTTCTCCAGGAACGTCATTATTTATTATGGAAACAAGGTCATATATACAAAATTATTTCTCCTTATGTTATTTATCATCATCATCATTATTATAAAATAATTTTCAATTATGGACATCTTCAACATATTGAAGATTTTATACCTCCAAATCCTTAACAAAAAGTACAACCAAGTACAAATATACAGTAACATGATGTTAAATATATCAAAATCATGTCATTATAAATCAAACTTCAAAACAATAAAGTTTTAGACATCAAATACCTAAACCTAGTTAGGTTCATAGTCAACAAGGGTTACATATTTTACATATTAGATTTCAACAATTTTCTACGGTTTTTTAAAAACCCTAGATTCCATCAACAAGACTTTTAAAATTTTATATATCAACAACTAAATCAAGTCAACAATCATTACATCTAGGGATTCAATATCATCCCTTATAATTTTATGTCAAACTCTATTGGGGTTTTGTCACAAACCATATATTTCATTAATAAAACTAAATCATGAATATCAATAATCAAGATAACATACTAGCATTCTATATCTAGGGATTTATTAATATTTTCGTAGATCAATATCTTATTAATATTTTATTGTAAACCCTATATACAAACATCAAACTCCAAAATTAGATATACAAAAAATTTTGACCAGGCTAGGGTTTGAATTATAAGGAATCACATACACCTAGAGTTCTATTTCTAGGGTCTTATATTGACTATTACAAGGGTTTTGTCATGAATCCTAATTCACCAAATCATAAAAATATAAGGTTTTATCATATAGCCTAGAAATCAACAACAAACCCTAAACATCAAAAGAGTAGAATTCCATCATAGGTTCAAACCCTAAGAGCACTAGGGTTTAATCATTATTGTTAACATACCCTAACCACCGAAAGGTTATGGTTTTATAGTGAACCCTAAGGCTAGGGTTTTATCAAAAAAAATGACAAGAGATAGAATGATAAGGGTAGATTCAATCTAGAGATTACTCACCTTAATAGGAATCTTTCTGATTCAAAACCATATACATAAGAGAGGTAGTAATATAAAGCATATGAGAATGAGAATGATCATACCTTTTTGTATGAAGAAAATATTGCAACAAATCTTGTACTCTAAGACATGCCTTGAGTTTTTTTTTTAACAAATCTTGTAGGAAATCATTTTCTTTGAAGAGATTCTTTCATGATTCACGTCTTTCCTTTGAAGTTTTCTTCATAACCTTAGTGTATTCTACAAGATTTCCTATCAAAGAGAATACAAATAAAGGATTGAGTATGAAATACTAACAAATCTTGATATGAGGAAGAAATCAAACATGAAAGAGGAAATAAAGAACCATATACTTATATTTTGATAAAATGGTGAAGGCTCCCTCTTAATCCAATATTTCTTAAGGATACCTACAACTTATTAAAAGATTTCAAGAATTTATAACAAGACATATTAGATGGATGAACTCTAGAAGTCAAAATATAATAGAAAAATTTACAAAACTTAAAATGGTAATCTAGAAGGATATGCAAGGAAAGACTTAATAATATAAGTCTTTAACTTCGTATTTTTCATTCTTGTTCTTCTTAGGTGGAGATTATTTAATAATTGTTGCATGTTACCTTTATATTTTCTTGTTCTTGTTCCTAGTATTTTTAGGACATTGATTCTTATAATGTTTCATCTTATGACAATGATAACATTCTACTTTAGATAGGTAAATATTCTTATTTGGCCCTTTAAAATTTTATTTCCTTCCTTTTTCTTGTAGTGAGAAGAATACACATTTGAACTATTTTCCTCATCTTCTTCATTCATATTACTTTCTAATGAGATGTGGGATTCTTCTTGACTTCATGAATTCCACATTTCTTCAAATGATGGTGCCTCTTTTCAACTACTATTGCCAAATTCAAATGAACTCCATGATTTTGGTATACTTAGTAGAGCAACAATCACAGGTTCTTTATCTGGTATGATTTCATCAATACCTTGGAGCTCATCTCTTATTCAGAATATTCTCACAAAATATGAAGATACAATTCCATATTTTGTCATCTTTATTGTTCTTAGTTCATTATTGAGACTAGAAATTAGGCCAATGTTCTTGATAATGAATAGTTTGGAGAAAGCTTCATACATCCCTTTTATCATTTCTATATTAGATATATAGGGTATTAGGTTTTCATTTACTCCATCTACAATTATATTCATAGCAAAGATGTTTGTCTCCTTATATTTTTCATTTTCTGCATCATATGTGGGCTCCTTCACCTTTCCTTGAACAATATCCAATACTTTGTGTTTTGGAAGGATGATATCTATCCTCTTCTTCCATGCTCTGCAGTTGGTGGCCCCTTCTAGCTTATTTTATGTCTTCATTGAAGTTGCGATATATTTTATAGATGTATATTTTCCCCTCTAATAAGACTTCTACTTATGATCTTGTCTTAAAACCTTTCTTTGATCCTTCCTTCTTTCAATAGACCTTCAATTTTCCTTTTCCCTTCCTCCTTCACTTTAGCTCTGATACCATGTTAGAAAATCTAAAAGGAAAAAATAACTTCTTATGTTGGAAATTACTTGTGATATTCTTATATTATTATTAGATTTATTTATGTTCTTCTCATCAGGAAATCATCAAATCCAGAAATCATGAAGTAAATGACACTAGCATTGGGAACTTAGCAAGGGTTAAAACCCCTATGAAGGGGGAAGCCCAATCAAACCCTGCCAATTATAGAATTAAATAAAATTGATACAATCCAATACCATAGACAAAACCAAAATAATTCACTCACTCCACCAAGTCAACCTTCCAAAAGTGTTAACCAAACTTCAGTAGTCTCTTCCAGTCAAACAACTTCAACCCAAGTACAACACATAATTTCGACCCTCCAACTTCTAGAATTTTGGCCCTACCGCAGATCTAAATTTTTTTCCCTCCCACAGTAACCCATAAAATCTCACATGTGTAAGAAAATATAGAAATTCATCTTCTTCTTGTTTGAAAAAATTCTCCTTCTTCTTTGCTAGGGATTTCTCCTTCTCCTTAGGTACATTAGAGAAATTTTGAGGTAAAAAATGGGCCTCAAAACAAAAGTGTACGATAAAAATTAAATTTGTAAGACACAATAGGATTCAATACAATGATGTAAACCATGGGGGATGATTCACCATTTTTGGAGTAAAAAGGTAAAAACATAAAATAAAATAAAATAAAATAAAAACTACTTTTTGAAATTGCAATTTTAACTTATATCCCGACGATTTTACTCAAATTTTGAGAGGGAGCACTCATTAGATGCATAATTTAATTTTGAATCCAAGGAGTACCCATGTTGCATACTTTATATGGACCCTACTATACGAAAAATGTGAAATACATGAAACAATGTGATTGCAAACATGTTTTTTGATATATTTCAATTTTTTCGTGTAGTAATGTCCATAGAAAATATGCAACATGGGTACTCCTCAGAAGAAAAATTAAATTCTCCATCCAACAAGTGCTCCTCCTTGAAATTTGAGTAAAATTGTACGTATACAAGTTAAAAATACAATTTGAAAAAGTAGTTTTTCTTTTTTCCCTCCAAAACATGATGAGGTAATCTAATCTTATTTTATTATTTCCACTATTATTTTATACTATTCCTTAGGAGGCCAATTTTAGACCTCAAAATTTATATAATGTTTCACTCTTCTTTTTTCATCTCCAGCTACTATAGATCGAACTTTGTTTTCATGTGTTCCAAATGAGGTCAAGTTTTTTCCTATAAATAATTGTTTTTGGCTCCCAATTAGGCCAAATTTTATTCCTTGTCTACAAAGGTTCAGGAGCTGAAATTTTTAGAGTGTGAAGCTGAAATCCTGAGGAACATTGTCACAAAATTTCAAAGCTTGGTTCACAATATTTTTGGAGATATGATCTGTGGAAGTTAGGTCTTTTTTAGGATCCCTAATTTCATCTCAAAGAGGTGAAAGTGGGAAAATATTCATAACTCTCTCTCTGAGCATCGGATTGGAATTCTGTAAAAAGTGACTAGAAGTACATGGACTGTAGTTTCCTATCTATAAATTTCAGAGCCAAAGGAGCAAACAATGACACATCGAAAGTCATTAAATTTCACTCTATTGAACTAGTCCATAATTACGTCATTGTGGGAGATTCGACATAACTTTGTCTTGAAGAATCCAAATCAAGTCAGACCTGTGCCATTTGAAATAAGATTTAGAGGAATAATACAGGGAAAAATTTTAGATATTAAGGATCTGCAAGTATATAGATAAGTCAATTTCAATATCGAGCTCCTCAAAAGCAAGTAAAAGGTGTGCATTTTTTTTTTTTTTTTTTTTTTTTTTTTTTTTTCTCGAATTGCATAAGTCTTGTTTGAAGAATCAAGTTGAATTGATTCCAAGGGAATATTATATAATAGATATCAGTATTGGATTCTCAAATGGCCTAATTCAACACCCATTAAGCCTTTATAAGGCTCTACTATGACTCATGAATACGAAGAATGGCAACATGGCATATCAAAATTACAAGAGCAAGTGCAACAAATTTCACTCTCGCAAAGAGCATCAAAAAATGACATGGAAGTTTTGATTAAAGGTGTGGAAACTAATATGGATGGTTTAAAGAAATGCATGGATGTTTTGAAGAATGGCATGGAAGCTAAGATGGATGGTATGGAAGTTGGCATGGAATCTAAGATGGATGACATGGAAGCTAAGATGGAAAACATGAAGAATGATCTAAAAACAAACATGGAAGGTTTGACAAAGTTGATACAAGAAATTTTTCCTAATGGTGAAAAGATAGTATAGGAAACTCATGATGAGAAAAAAATAAATGTTAATCGTGATTTCATAAACTCTAATGTTGGAGGGAAGAACCACCATATTCCAAAAATGGATATGAGGAAGTTTGATGGAAAGGATCCTGTAACATGGACACTACAGATGGAGAAATATTTTGATCTCAATAATGTGCAAAACACACAAAAGGTACGCATTGAAACTTTACATTTGGAACACACTACACTTGTATGGTATCGATGGCTTTGATCTCGTAAAAAAAATTGTCACTTGGTCAATTTTTATGGAGGAAATGATAGCACATTATGAGGATACAAAGAGAAACACTTTCTTTAGCCAATTGATAAATCTAAAACAAAAGTGTTCAGTGGGGGAACACATTGAGGACTTCCAAAAATTGAATATAAGGGTAACTGATATTTCAGAGGAACACATGATTGATCTCTTCATAGGTGCTTTAAAGGATAACATCCAACATGAAGTTCACATTTTGGAACTTGATTCATTGGAGAAGGCATTCAGGTTGGCAAGAAAAATTGAATGTAAAATTATGGTGACAAGGAAGCTTACCACTCACTTCTATAAAGATGGAAGTGTTGCTACTCCTAGATTTCCACAACCCACAAGGTTGACATCACAAAAATTGGAAGAAAAAAGAGCAAAAGGGGTTTGCTATAGTTGTGATAGAAAATACACTAAAGGTCATAAGTGTGCCGAGAAGAAATTATTTTACATAGATTATGAAGAGGAAGAAGAAAATGAACAAGAAGAGGATATACACCAGGAACCAACCCTAGAAGAGGAAGAAATGAGTCTGACCATATCGTGTAATGCATTGGTAGGAATTACCACTCCTCAAACTCTCAATATAGAAGGACATATCAAGAAGAAAAATGTAAGAGTGTTGATTGATTCAGGTAGCACCCATAATTTTATTCATTGTAAGGTAGCCAAGGAATTGAATTGTTTCCTATACCCAGCACCAGAATGTCAAGTGATGGTTCAAAATGGAGGAACTATAAATTTATCTGGAAAATGCCATAATATCAAGCTAACCATGGGGGAATATGTATTGAATAGTCCAATGCTTTCCATTCCTATGGGAGGTGCTGATGTTGTACTAGGAGTAAAATGGTTACAATCTTTGGGGACGGTAGCTTTTAATTTTCAAAAAAATTTCTTGAATTTTTTTTCAAAAGGAAAAAAAGTCGAATTACGGGGTATTGCAGGGAAGCCGGGGAAGATAATGAGCTCTAATGTCATGAAAAAGCTTCTAAATAAAGAACAACTAGGCGTAATTGCAAAATTATTCTCACTAGAAGTTCCAACATCAAAATCATCTATTTCTGTAGATCTCCAAAAAGTCTTGGACAATCACTCCAAGGTTTTCGAAACTCCCAAAGGGCTCCCACCTATTCGTGATCATGATCATGCTATTCATTTGATTCCAGGAAGTGTTCCTCCAAACATCAGGCCTTATAGATATCCTTATGTCCAAAAGAGCGAAATTGAATGTATGATTGCAGAAATGTTAGAGGCGGGTATAATTCAACCTAGTCAAAGTTCTTTCTCTGCACCTGTAGTATTGTTATACAAGAAGGATGGATCATGGCACATGTGTCCAGATTATAGGGAGCTCAATAAGCTCACCATTAAAGATAAATTTCCCATTCCTGTGATTGATGAATTATTGGATGAATTACATGGAGATTTTTTTTTTACCAAGTTGGATCTTCATTCAGGATATCATCAAATTAGAATGAAGACTGAAGATATTCCAAAAATAGCATTTCGAACTCATGAGGGTCATTATGAATTTTTGGTCATGCCTTTTGGCCTTACCAATGCACCTTCTACATTTCAAGGGTTGATGAATTCCATTTTCAAACCCTTCCTTCGAAAAATTGTGCTAGTATTTTTTGATGATATACTAATCTACAACAGGTCTTAGAAGGATCATGTTCAACATGTTGAGAAGGTGCTCAAACTATTGCAGGAGAAACAATTATATGAAAATACATCCAAATGTTTCTTTGGAGTATAGGGGGTGGAATATCTGGGTCATATTGTATCTCACGAGGGTGTTAAGGTAGACCCTAACAAAATTAAAGCCATTAAGGAATGGAAAGTCCCCACAACCATAAAGAAATTGCGAGGATTTCTCGAGTTAACAGGGTATTATCGCAAGTTTGTTAA
Organism: Pinus albicaulis; assembly: GCA_034641835.2. Classification (NCBI taxonomy): domain Eukaryota; kingdom Viridiplantae; phylum Streptophyta; class Pinopsida; order Pinales; family Pinaceae; genus Pinus; species Pinus albicaulis. The sequence continues at coordinate 1,331,174,492 of CM076575.1, read as the reverse complement.
GAATTATGGGAGAATAGCAGCACCTATAACAACATTATTAAAGAAAGATGCATTTTCATGGACTCTTGAAGCAACTAAGGCCTTTGAACATCTTAAAGAGGCAATGTGCCTAGCACCGGTCTTAGCTATGCCAGACTTCACAAAAACCTTATTGTGGAATGTGATGCCTTAGGAAATGGAATTGGTGCTATTTTAATGTAAGAAGGAAGACCCATTTCTTTTGAAAGTCATCAAATCAAAGGAAAGTATTTACAGAAACCTATTTATGAGAAGGAAATGTTAGCAATACTTCATGCACTAAAGAAATGGCCAACTTACCTAATGGGAAGACACTTCAAGGTAAAAACTGATCATGATAGTCTTAAACACATTTTGGAACAAAGACTATCTTCATAATAGCTGCAAAAATGGGTCACAAAGATGTTGGGTTATGACTTTGAAATAATATACAAAAAAGGGAAGCTAAATGTTGTTGCAGATGCACTCTCAAGAAAGAATGAAGAGGTGGAAGAATTGCTTTGTGCCATTTCTATTATCGAACTAGATTGGATAACCGAAGCAAGAGATGAATGGAAGAAGGAAGAAGAAGTGTGGACACTCATTCAAAATTTGCAGCAAGATCCTAGTAAATCTGATACATTTAGTTGGAAAAAAGATTCCTTATGGTACAAAGATCGCTTATATCTTTTTAAGAATTGTTAGGTAAACATGACTCGGGGTAAAGTCAATGTTGACTAGGGTAAATAGTAGTGGTTTTGGGGCACATGGTATTGTGCACCCATGGTTTTCTACCCATGGTATTGCATTTAATGGAGCCTATAAAAGATAGGAAAGACTTCATTGTAATGTAGGCCTGGAGGTGAGTGGTGAAGGCTCACTTGGCCAGATTGGCCAAGGTTGTGGCCAATGGCTAATGAAATTTCATTGGTTGGGTTTTTCCCTGGAGTTTGGGGTTTTCTCGGATAAACATATGTGTTTATGTTTATGTGATTTGTTGCTAGCCTTCTTTGTTGATTTCTCTGGATAAATTGTTTATTATTTTTTCCGTAATTTCTAAAAACTGGTATCAGAGCTATGGTCCAGGTTTTGAGCTTGAGAGGGATGTTTTTTTGTGGCCAAGGTTAATCTGGACGCTCTAACGAGATAAATTTTGAAGATGGATCTAAGGTTGAATTTATGGATCGAAATATCAGAAACGAAGATACGGCTGATGGCCTGAAAATGTTGATGATATGATCATTTTGTGGATATGTGGAAGCTTTGCCATCGGGCTGGGAATGAATCACACCCTGTTGGATGGATTCTCAGCTGTGGATTTTATGAGAAATTTAGCGTTCGTGGCCAAAGGAGAAATCCTAGCCATAGTTCCCCAGCCGGATCGTAGCCTTCTGAAGGCAAGAAACCCTCTTCACATAAAGCACGAGCACCTGGAATTCACAAAGTTTTTGAACATGCCAAACCCTAGCCAGTTGGAGCCCAAATCTTGGTCCAAAATTTCGTGCAAGCTGTTTCCCATCTTTGAAGAAATGGTAGGCCATCTCAAAAGGAAGGCCGGTAAGTAATGCACCAGCTTCGAGGTTCTCACAGCCCACCTATGGAAAGCCCACGCTATTGCAGTGAAGAACCCCTTGGAGAAAACCTGCACATTGTTATTTTCAGTTGACATAGGATCGAGGATGAATCCACCGTTGCCCATGGAATTCATGGGCAATGCGGTGTTTCCAGGATATGCTCGAGCAACGACCAAGAAGCTAAAAGAGGCATTGCTTGACTGGTGCGTGCAGAGAGTCCAATAGGGTATAGGCAGAGTGACAGATGAATATGTTTGCTCTGCAATAGATTGGCTGGAAGTGTACAAAGGGGTACCCTATTCGGACAAGAGCATCGTCATTTCCCCATGGAAGAGATTGGGATTTGAGGAAATTGAGTATCCATGGGGAAAGCCATTGTACTCCAGGTCGGTGATAAACAGCTGGATGGATTTTGTGTTGCTGCTTCCCAATCTTGAAAGAGAAGGATTGAACGTCTCATGGCACTGGAAGATCATCAGATGGAATGTGGACCGAAATGGCGAAGTGGACTAGACAAAAGAAGAATTAATAATGGCGTTGAATGAGAATAAATCTAGCTAGAGCGTGAAAGTGTGAAAATTCAAGGGATTGTTGAGAAGAAGCCACCAAAAGGAGCAGTTATGGATGAAAAACATGTTAGCGTTTGCTAGATACGCAAAGGGGCAGAAATATATGAATTATGGCGGCGTGGAATTATGGAGGCCGCACTAATCCAGATGATGTGATTGGTCTAAAGAGCTGATTGTGAATGCAGTTTGAAAGGATCAGGCTTGATCAAGGGCATAGCCCACAAAAGGGAATTCAAGAGACCGTGCCTAAGAGGACGAGGATGCCACGGAGCAGCGAGGTCCACGGTGGAAATGCACCCAATAATTGATCACATGAGTTGTGGGCACTGCGTGCTATATGGGTGGTAGTAAGGTCAACGTACAAGCTAAAGCTGGATGTGCTTGTGCTGTGAAAGGACGAAGAAGCACATGGAAAGGTGAAATGAAATTGAGGCCTTGTCAAAATGAGAGAGCAAATGTGCAGGTGGATTAATTAAAAATTGATGAACCATGTATCCGAAGAGAATTCCTAGAGGACTGGTGGTTATAGAGGCCGGTGACCCATGTAATCCGGTAGATAGGTTCTTTTTATATGGACATTGATGTCCTATGTACAACTATGTATAACTATGATGTCCTCTTTGGAGAGGACATCATGAATGAATGTAGAGAATGGTCATACAAAGAATAGCAATAATGAAACAAAAAAAAGAAATTATTATAATGGAGTTAATGTTTTTCATGTAAATGGGCATACTGCTGTAAGACCTAGTATGGCATACGTACCCCTGGGTAATCACTGGTAAAGTTTGGGTTAGACCTAGGTGATAGGGGGGATGTCAAGTTTACAATTACCCTGGGTAAAAATTTGAGGGGGGAAGAGCTAGAGTGAGCAGGGTTGTCTCACTTAGCAGGTTTGGCTGGATTTAGTCAATAATACCCAAGTCAAGTTTAAGGGGGGAATTTTTAGGTAAACATGACTCAGGGTAGAGTCAATGTTGACTAGGGTAAATAATAGTGGTTTTGGGGCACATGGTATTGTGCACCCATGGTTTTCAACTCATGGTATTGCATGTAATGGAGCCTATACAAGACAGGAAATATTTCATTGTAATGTAGGCTTGGAGGTGAGTGGTGAAGGCTCACTTGGCCGGATTGGCCAGGGTTGTGGCCAATGGCTAATGAAATTTCATTGGTTGGGTTTTTCCTCGGAGTTTGGGGTTTTCCCAGATAAACATATGTGTTTATGTTTATGTGCTTTGTTGTTGGCTATGTTTATTTATTTCTCTCAGTAAATTATTTATCTATTCCCGCGGTAAATTCTAACAAGAATTCCCAACTAAAACAAAAGATTCTTTTGGAATTGCACACTTCTCCTTTAGGAAAACACTCAGAATTTTTAAAAACTTACCATAGGGTGAAGAAAGAATTTTTTGGGATGGCCTTAAATATGATATTCAAAAGTTTGTGGCGGAATGTTTGGTTTTCCAGTAGAATAAAGTTGAGACAATTAAGACCCCAGGTCTTCTACAACATTTATCCATTCCATGTCAACGTTGGGAGGAGATTTCAATGGATTTTATCACAGGTTTACCCAAGTCCGAAGGAAAGAGTGTCATCATGGTGGTAGTTGATAGAATTACCAAGTATGCACACTTTTGTGCATTACCTCATCCATTTAAAGAAAGTACAATTGCTACTACATTTATGGATACAATTCAAAAGCTACATGGGAACCCAAGGGTTATTGTGAGCGACAGAGATCCCATTTTTACTGGAAATTTTTGGACAGATTTATTTTCTTGTGTGGGTAATCAATTAGCTCATAGCTCATCTTATCATCCTCAATCCAATGGTCAAACTGAGATAGTAAATAAATGTTTGGAAGGATATCTTCGTTGTTTTGTATCTGATAAACAAACACAATGGGTCAAGTGGTTACCTCTCACTGAATGGTGGTATAACACTTCCACTACGTAAAAAATGACCCCATTTATGGAACTTTAGATATCATCCAATTATCCATCACATCATCTTTGTAAGAGAAAATCTCGAATTTCTGGCCAAAAAGTGGAAGATCACACGAGCATCAACAAGAAGTTCTCCAACTCTAAAGGATAACTTGAATTTGGCACAAAATTGAATGAAACAACAGTGTATCAACATCGCAACAGAGAAGTTTGATGTAGGAGATTGTGTATTTTTACGGCTACAACCATAAACAAATGTCCCTCACAAGCTAGGAAGGATAATAAATTATCGCCAAAGTACTATGGTCCTTACAAGGTGTCGGAAAATATTGGTATTGCAAAATATCGTACTATGGCATACAAATTGGAGGTTCCCGCTTCTTCACTATCCAAATTTTCCATGTTTCATGCGGAAAGAAGGTTATAGTAAGAATTAAGAAAATCTTTACAAACAATATTGCTAGAACTTGATGAGGAAGGAACAAGAGCATCGAACCCAAAGTGTCATGTAAACAAGAACTCGACAAACACGAATCGATCAATTTCGTAGTATCTCATCAAGTGGAAGAACTTACCCACTAAAGATTCTACATGGGAGGATGAGAATTTTATACGTACACCCGTAGCTACTCAAGCGTTTAGGACAACACTTTTTTGAAGGAGAGGCATGTTAGGTCCCTATATTGATAGTATAGTCCCTATTGTTATTGTAACCCCTATTGTTATTATTGTACCCCCGTAACCCCCATATTGTTATTATTGTGTTCCCTTAAATTATTATTGTTAGGCCGTAGATTTACATTATGGCCCCACTAGGATTAAATTGTGGCCCAATGGACTCCTATATATAGAAAGGAGGTTTTGTAATTTGTATCATCCAGGAATTGTTCATTCATGTAATGTATTGGAGGTTGCCCCCTCGAAGTGGCTTATTTCTAAGGCGTTGATATCTCTTTTCTTCTATTTTTGGAGCTGGTTTGACAACATACTATTACTTAAAGCATGAAAATTAATAATCCATATGAGATACAATCATGAGATACCCTCTTGTTCGTTGGTTATTATTGGTTATTGTTTGTTGGTTTTTTCATTTGACACACAAATTTGTTGGTTTGTTTGTTCACTAAAGGTATATGTTCATTGGAGGCTTGTAACAACTGTGTATGTGTTGGTCGAGTTGGCGTGCTCAAATGTATTTGCGAATTTTTGTTTTGGTTTACTGTTAACTCTTTTTATTTTTTAATTTTTGCTTTTGTTTCTTCGCAAGATTGTTTGGTGCCAACATTATTCCTACAAGATTTTTGTAGGATTGCCTACACCTCGTCGTTGCTCCTCCAACCTCCTTGTACAAACTAGGTATGCTGAACATACATAACTTGTGCAGGTTGAATAATTGTCACTCTTCTCAGCTCTAGGATAAACTGTTTTATCTCTTTAATATGCAACTTTTCTTTTGAATACCTTTCAAGTGATAGCATGTTTTTTGAAGAATTGTTCATGTAAACCTGCTCCTTTTTTTGAATAACTCATCTCTTCTTATTTTAAGCCTAGTTTACTTGGATGTTTCAAATATATAGTGCATCCACATCAATTACCTTCACCTCTGCATTTCTTTCTACATTATTCAACAGTTGTAACAAAAACTGAAAAAACTTAATAGAACAACGGCGTTGTACATTTGAATGTCAAGAATTTTCTTGGGAGGTACGTCCTACCCCCCCACCTGCAAAAAAAAAGTGCGAAAGGTATCACTTTCTTGTGGGAAATAACATCCTAAATATACACCTTAGCCTTAGCCAAAGGGCCAAAGGTAACTTATTCACAGCTTTAGTTATTTCCTGAGTATTCTTAAAATGGAAACATAAGTATGATCCCCATGTCTTGCATCATTTGAAAGGATTATTAGGCTCCCTTGAATAATTAACCATTTTGTTTTAATTTCTTCTTTGTCTCCTCTTATCTCGTTTGATATCAAAATCCTTGGCTTGCTACTTGCATGTGCAACAATACCATTCTTGATACACTTTCCTGCTCTTTTATTGATACACCTACATAGAATATCCCCATTTAATTAAAATAAACTATTAAATAACACGTGCCTCATCCAATTTGTATAGGTTTCGACTTTCAACCTTTAGAATGGTTTTGAATTGCTTAAAAAGAACTAATAAATATGCTTAGAAAGGTGATCCTTTTGAAATTGGATTTGCACGAATTAAACGGGAAGAATTTTTTGTTTAGTTACAAGACATGATGTTCCATATGTATTTGGAGGCTCATAATAGTCATTTCCAACCATTTAAAATGGATTAAAAATATTATAAAAAATATTTACTTCTAGTAAAACAATAAAATATTTAGGGATTACAGTTAAACACCTTAAAAATTAAAAAGAAAAGATAAAATTGAACCCTTTAAATCCTAGTAACTCATTTGGTTGACTCTCAAGGGATATTAATCTCACTCCAATTACGATATCAATAATTTTTCCTTCTTGGTTGCATCCTTCGATTAAGAAATACAAAATAAATCCCCGCAGAAGCATTGTTTAACCATGAAAAATGACACATATAAAATAACTTAATAAAATAACATGATTTTACTACTTTAATCAACTAAAAAAAATAACAAAATTCTAGTTGAGAAGAGTCCACAAAAATATTTGCAAAATCCTCCATTCAATTGAACATTACTTATAATTCAATGCAGCTAAAGAAACGATGAAAAAACAATCATTTTAATGGTGTAGTTTAATTGTTACGTTTATGATATTTGGTTAGATTGCTTTTTTTGTTATTTAAATTATGTATAAATAAATTTAATTATAATATTTTAGAATACTAGGAACATTACATAGTTTAGCAATGGAGCTAAAGAATCGATGAGAAACCAATCATATTAATGGTGCAGTTTGATTGTTGTGTTTATAATATTTGGTTAGATTGTATTTTTTTTTTGTTATTTAAATTATGTATATGAAGAAATTGAATTATAAAATTTTAGAATACTAGGAACATTACATAGTTTAAATTTTCAATTTATATAATTTTTTAAGATAAAAATTTAATTTAAAATATGTTTGATAATTTTTTGATAATTTTTTTATCAAACATCCATTTGCATGCACCCTCGGTATAAATAATTTCACATATGCATTTAAAAAGACATTGATTTTATAGGAACCCACTTCCTAATATCAATAAATTTCTAACATCATAATTTAAAATTGATTAATGAAACTATCAATCACATGTATAAATTCCGAAGGAGAACATAGAAGATGATTATGAAAATAGGCTAATTCTTTGTAGTATTCTATTATTCAATCACAATAGATACTTAATTATTATCATTCTCCCATAACAGAAGCCACTTGCAATAAATTAATATATTATTTATTTTATTGAATTTTCTTGATGAAATTATCAATGACATGTATAAATTTTGAAGGATAACATAGAAGATGATCCTGAAACTAGGATAAATTATATATTATCTATATTATATATATTGAAATTGAATTATTTATATTATTTCGGATCTTCAATATCTGAAATTTGGCACTGAGGTAGCCCTCTAAATTCTATATTATCTATATTGAAACTGAATTATCTATATTATTTCGGATCTTTAATATTTGAAATTTGGCACTGAAGTAGCCCTCTGAATTCTATTTATAATGCCACAGGTCTGACCTGATCTAGATTCCTGAAGACAAAGTTGTGCCCAATATCCTACGATGACCTAATTATGGACTGGTTCAGTAGAGAAAACTTGTACGACTTTCCACGTGTCACTGTTTCCTCCTTCATCTCTGAAGTGGATAGACAGGAAACTAATATCCTTGTAATTCAAGCCACTTCTTACAGAATTCCAATCCAATGCTCAGAGAGAGAGTTATGAATATATTCCCATGATCACCTCTTTGAGATGAAATTCGAGAGCCTGAAAAATACCTAACTTCCACAGATCATATCTCCGAAAATATTGCGAATCGAGCTCTTAAATTTTGTGAAGATTTTCCTCAGGATTTCGTTTTTTCTCTCTAACAAGTTCAACTTCTGAATCTTCGTAGAAAAAAAATTATAACGATAATTCCGCGATGACCTATTTAGGTTAAATTCAGGAGCCTGCGAAAAGCCTTAACTTCCACATATCATATTTCCGAAAATATTAACAACCAAGCTCTGAAATTTTGCGATAGTCTTCCTCAGGATTTCGGTTTCACCCTCTAAAAATTTCAGCTTCTAAACCTTCGTAGAAAAAATGTTATAGTGAAAATTCCATGATGACCTGTTTGGAGTAGCGAAACCCTAAAATCCAAAGCTCTGACACCAAAAGTTGTGAAACCAGCTCCAAAAACAGAAGAAAAGAGATATCAACACCTTAGAAATAAGCCACTTCGAGGGGGAAACCTATAATACATTACATGAACGAACAATTCTTGGATGATCCAAATGACAAAACCTCCTTTCTATATATAGGAATCCATGGGGCCACAATGTAACCCTAGCCGACCTAACAATAATAATGTAAGGGCACAATAATGACAATATGGGGGTTACAGGGGTACAACAATAACGATAAGGGGGGATACACTAACATAATAAGGGACTACACTATTAATATAGGGACTTAACATTCCATATAAATATTATGATACTGGGATAGTTCGGTTATATGAACGTAAGGGTGCATTACGTGATACTGAATTTCCTCGCCCTCTGCCACCTTTGGTACGTCAACCTACTCGTTTGGTAACTTTGTGGTTATATATGGATTCCAATTCTCAAATTGGTCAGTAAGGAAGGGATGCCATTATAGACAACATCCAAAATTCATTGATTGGAATTGATTCCAGTCTAAATCTACAAATAGCATGAGGTGATGCACGTGCTAGTTTTGTATATAAAATAGATGAGGAGATATATTATATGAATATTGAGGAGATTAAATCACATGCAAAGGGTTATCGTGATGGTTGGAAAAAACTAATTTGTCATGAGGAAGAGAGCATGGGGTCGGTATATGTTAATGTTTAGTGTGGTTATTTTAATGTAATGTAATGTATGTGTTAATGTTAATCACATACATTTTGATAATTTTTTCAGATATAATCTAACAAAAATTTATCAAATGTTCACCATTTATAGTGAACTCGTTTGTTGAACAAAATTTTTGATAATATCACGGTTTGAGGTTCAGGTTCCAATCAAGATATTTTGAGAAATTTTAGTTTTTTTTGAAGATCTCATGTTGATACTATTATTATACTTTTATTATATCGGTATCACGAAGAAACATTTTAAAAAGAAATAATGATGTATATATAATTAAATCTTAACAGATTCTGATTTGTTCTCATGTTTTCCACATAGTGCTACCCTCTTCCTACCTATTAGGATATGTTTCAAATATTCAATTATCACAAGTATTGAATATTTCACTTATGTTTTGTTATAAATTGAAGCAAGTTTCATTAAAAAATGAGATATATTTATCTTATAGTTTTAAAATTTTAGGTTTATGGAGACAATTTCCGTTCTATAGGGACTCTAGCGATGTAGTCAACAATGGGAATAACATCATCCAAACAATTTTAAAAAGTCTTGTAATTTTTTTTAAAAATATTGTTAGTTTATTCATTTTCATGTGAAATTTTTAAATTTTAATATATACATGTACATGTATTGTACATGGCATTCAGGAGGGACAATGCAGGGAGAAAACCATGAGGTGTTGCATGGAATTTGGAAATTTATTCGGTTAGAGGTATTGAATCGTTTAGACAATTTGAAAAAGTTGATACTTAATATTTTTAATATTGCGAGTATATACATTTTCATGTGCAATTTTATTTTTTTAATATATGTACATACACATGTATTGTAAAATTTATCCATGAGGGCACAATGAATGGTGAACTCCACAAGGGCACAATGGAGGGGGAACACCATGAGGTATTGCATGGAATTTGAAACTTTTTATAATTTTTTTTTGATGATTACATTCTAATTTAATTTTAAAACATTAAAATTTAATTTTAAACCTGACAATCTTATGTATATATTAAATTACACATTTTCTGTAGGGAACCCATGATACAAATGAGAGCACGAGGATGTTGATATATCATATATTTTAGCAAGATTCTCTTTGATGCAACTTTTATTTGACATTATTTTTATGTTATATTTACTTTTATCATGATATAAAATTTTGGCATATTTAAAGAAAAAACTCTTTATTATGAATTAATCTCTTTGATGCATATTTTTATTTGACAACTTTTTATTATATATTTAATTTTATAACAATATAAATTTTGGACATATTTTAAATCTATAACTCTTTATTATGATTTAGTACATGCTAATTTTGAGTTTATGTACATTTTGCATGATGTCAGTTGATAGTTAACTTTTAATATAAAGTTGTTCATGCAAACATACTACAAAATTGCATTATAAAAGATGGTACAATGTGCATGATGCATGGTTTGATGCTTAAAACTTGGTTTTACACATTTAAGTCATGAATATGTAGCAATGAAAGTAAGTTTGAATTTAGTTGGTACATTTTACATGATCATTATAATAATGATAGTATATGGTTCTTAGGTTTTGTTTAAAATTAATTTTTCAAGTTATTTAAAATGAATCTATTAAAATTGCAAATTACAAAACGTGGTACATTTTACATTTGAATGAATCTTATAATTAGGTGTTGATGTATGAAACACTCATAAATTAAAATTGCATTATAAAATATGGTACGCACATTTTGCATTCATGTATAGAGAGGCTACAGTTATGGATGTCAGTTGATAGTTAACTTGTAATATAGATTTGTTCATGCACAAACATACTATAAAATTGCATTATAAAACATGGTATAGTTTGCATGATTTCTTAAAGGTTTTATATATTTAATTCATGAATATGTAGCAATGAATGTAAATTTCCATTTAGTTGGAACGTTTTGCATGATCGCTCTTATAATGTTAGTAGATTATTCTTAGGTTTTGTTTAGAATTGTTTTGTCAATTTATTTAAAATGAATCTAGTAAAATTACAAATACAAAACATGGTACATTTTTCATTTGAATGAATCTTATAATTTGGTGTAGGTGTATAAAACACTCATATCTTAAAATTGCATTATAAAATATTGTATGTCAATTTTGCATTCATGTATAGAAAGGCTACTATGGATGTTAGTTGATAGTTAACTTTTAATATAATTTTGTTCATGCAAACATATTGTAAAATTGCATTATAAACATAGTAAAATTTGCATGATGGATGGTTTGATGCTTAAAACTTGGTTCTATATATTTAAGTTCATGAATATGTAGCAATGAAAGAAAATTTCCACTTACTTGGTACATTTTGCATGATCATTGTTATAATGTTAGTAGATGATTCCTAGGTTTTGTTTAAAGTTATTTTGTAAATTTATTTAAAATGAATCTATTAAAATTACAAATTACAAAACATGGTACATTTTTCATTTGAATGAATCTTATAATTAGGTGTCGATGTCTAAAACAAACATAAATTAAAATTGCATTATAAATTATGGTATATACATTTTTCACTGATGTATAGAAATGCTGCTATGGATCGGTGAAAATACAACAAAAACATCTCCTGCACAATAAAACAAGTGTAAATTCATATCTTAGTTAACATGAAATTAAGTTTATCAACATGGATTTGATTTTATTATCTATTTATAGATCTACATTTTAACTATTATCTAGATGCTTATACAAAATGATATAAAACACATAATATATATATATATATATATATATATATATATATATATATATATATATATATATATATATATATATATATATATATATATATATATATATAAATACTTTGAAAGAAATTGAAATGTTACCTTCTCTAACAAGATCATAAACTCGATCACCTTCAGATGATACTATAGTCTCCTATGATTCCTTATCTTCGAAGATTGCAAATGACATTTTAGCCTTTGTATTTAATGTTGTATGCTTCCAAGATTTTACATACATATTATTTTCACACACATCATTGGATTGTGTGTCCTCTATGCAAACCTGACAAAAGAAAGAATATTTTCTTTTATAAAATGTAAACTCATTTCGAACTCCTTTGTTTGAATTGAATACAATTTTTGAGTCCCTTTTACTGTTTCATTTTCCTATGTAATCGATTTATATACATCTTGGACTCCAATATGCGAAAAAAACTATAGTAAATTCAAACAAGAATTTAAATATGTTATTTAAAATAAAATTTATATATCAAATATAAGCATTGTGATATCATTTAAAATATACAATTTAAATTTTTTTAAATTATAAAATTAATAAAAATGATCATATATTAAAAATATATACAAGTTAATTTATATATGTACATACATGCGTACCTCCCTTGACGTGTTAGTATCATGGCTTAGTGCATCAATGCACCATTGAAAAATTTGTCCAACTAAGACACATTGGTTTATAGAGTGGTCCATTTGATATATTCGAAGTGCTTGTTTTATCATGCCCCTCTACCATCATGTTCTCCTTTTCCATGATCAGTCTCAAAGAAATTTCAACAATGTTTAATAGGGTTTTTCATATGAATACGACATAACCAAAATAATGATCATGAATATTTTAATTTACCTCCACATCGATCTGACCATATCCAATGTTCATTGAATTATCAAACAATGTTGCACAAAATGTGTATCATGTGTACAATCATCACTGATATAAAAATTATATTCTTTAATAACATGTTTATTCTCTCTAGTGCATTCCATATGATCAACATTTTGTTCAACATGTTTATATAGAGCATGAAAAAGCATAGAGACTTGGTCAGAATGATAATATTGACTTTTTATTCACTTGGTCAGAAGGTAATATTCACTATGTATCGAGTGAAATGATTTTTTTCGGAGGGTCGCACCATTTCAATTTTGCGGCTAACGAAAAATGTGTGTAACAACTCCGAATTTAATAGGAAATTAATTATATCAAATATGAAATTAATTATCAACACAAAAATGACTTAACTAATCATCATATAAATTTCAGAAGCACGGGAAAAGACAACTTACCTGTAATGGCGATATTCCTTACTTGATAATCCAAAGTTGAATGCTATCTGAATTTTGCTAACTGCAACAAAGTTTTGGGGACAACTCTCCACCCAACCATAGGCTCAGCTGCACATAATCTTTCCACAATTGGCCACCCCCGAGCCCTCAATTAACGTACTACTACCAGGGCATCCTTTGCCTCATAATACCTTTCTCGCAAGAGAATGGATGAAAGAAAGATCCATGAATCTTCCTCAATGTCTATTAAATAGAATAAACAATGGAATGGAAACCACATGCACACATTCACTGTGTCAACATGCAACTTTTATTTATTTATTTTAAGTTTTACTTAATTTAGTGTTTCTCTTAGTTTAACTTACGTTTTGTTAACTTTACTTATTTTTATAGTTTCTTAGTTTAATTATTTCTTAATTTATTTCTATTTTTACTTTTGTTAATTAACACTTTCTTAATTAACTTTTAACTTCACTTATTAATTTACTGTTTAGGGCTCCAATTTATTATTTACTATTTTATTTAGAACTCTAGCTATTGTTTACTATTTTATTTTTTATTTTTATTATTCTCTTAAATTTTTATTTATTTACTTATTTATTTAATTATATTATATTATTTATATATTATTTATTATTTTATAATTATTAGGGGACATTACATACTCCCCCTCTTCAAGGAACTTCGTCTTGAAGCTAAGTATTTAATTATGTTATATTATTTATTACTTCTGTTTGCCCAACACCCTTTGATGAACTAGTATAACCAACAGGCATCAAAAGTTCCCACAACACCTAGGAAATTTCAAGGAATCTATGTCCTTTTTCCCACTTTCGGAACTAGGCATAAGCCTCCCCGGTCTGTCCATAGGCAAGGCTGGCCCCAAGGCTCACGCCCGACTCAGACCTCATCTACCCCAAGGTAGGCACCCAACTCAATAATCCATGCAGTAGTACTCCAGGCATCTCGCAAGGCTGGTCCACTCCCTCCACAACTCCCTAAGGTGCATAGCCCCAAGAATTGAAGTCTTACACCCACTTCTAGACTTTAGCACTGCAATCCAATACCAAGCACTTGGCCTACAATATCAGGCCCTTGGGCTCCTCAAGATGGTCCCATAACCCTTCAAGAGCTATCCATCAAGAGCTATACAAGACAAAGGAACCACTGACATATGTAGTGTTGATTGAGTTTGTCCCCTACCCATATGGTGTTACATATTATCCCTCATAGGTATGGGATCCTACAATATCATCAAATAAATCGGCCCTCTCGGCTCATTTGTAGAGTTCTTGTCAGTCACCACCTCTCAACATGAATCCATTGCATTAGTTATAATCATAATATCATAAAAATAATCCACATGCCAACTCTTGCATGCCATCATGATAACATAACATCATTGTTAATCACAACATTATGAATAGTAAAGAAATTTAGGCTCATGCATGTCATAAAATCTGCATGCAAACCACATGCTTCACTTTAGGAAATACCATCATAAGTTATAACATCAACATATTTGCATCAAATATATGTCATGAAATTACATAATAAACTAACCACATGTCAAGATAACCTCATATTATAACATCATAGTTCCTATGCCACATTATACATATCATATCCATCATGAGCATATAACATCATTATCATAACAACCACATGTTCATAATTATCCTCATATCATCTCAATACTTATCAAATATAGAAAAATGATATATTATAAGAATTTTTATCATGATTCATCGAAAAATAAATTTCATTTTCCTGTATAACATTGAATACCTACTATGAACTAAGATTATTCAACATCCATCTAGGATCTATGTTATCTCATCAGAGCTATTAGTGTCATATTTTCATCAATATACCAATTAATTTTCAATAATAATTTCTTGTTCTTTCTAATAGGAAGTTGACCATTTATACCGTAGGTATACTCATCTAAGTACAACATTAAATTTTAAATGAGCCTCATCATCTTGGGCCTTAATCTACCATAATATATCATATTGGGCCTTAATCTCTCATCATATATTCTTCCTTCCCCAAGGAAAATTTAGTGAAATTCATTGTTAAGATATTACTGGTTGTAAAATCATTTAAATCGTCAATATCAAATTAAAATTCCATGATCACTATACATATTTTGCTTATCGAGATGAGACACATAAAAAATTTCATCCTTATTTAAGTCTTATGCTATGCTTAATCCACCTGCATGAGGGCTTGTTTTCCCCTGGTGATCTATCCATCACAGGTATAATTGTGATTGTTCATCCTAAAATATTTTCTTATCTCATCAAGTTCCCTCTTGATCACTTTTTTCGTAGATTCACTCATCTTCAAGTTGGTCTAGGGATTATTCCACCTAGAATCCACCTTAATTCTCACTTGTTAAATGTTAATTTTAGAATTTGAAATGATTGTAGCCACTACCACCATTATCATCCATGAATGATTTGGTGCGCTCAATGTGTTTGGCACTAACTTCTTTCAATACTAGCAACACACACTAGTAAGTTGTTCAATTACACCCTTTATTAGTTGTTTCTCACTTCTTCTGCAAATTTATGTGCAATCATTCTCAAGTCTCATTATAGAATATCCAATAGTATTTACTCTCATTGTTTTTTCAATAGTTTACATAGTGCCTTTATTTTTCCAAGGTTTAAACAATCATTGTCCTTGAAATACTTTCCTAGTTTATCACAAGTGCTCAAAGCTTCCTACCTTGACATTTCTAAATTTATAGGTCATCATTTTGACCCTAATCAATCATGTTGATCAATCCACTCATCATATTTTTAAGATAATTTTCTTCTCGATTGAATCACTCCTTCACTTATATTGAATATTCATAGATGTAATTTTGTTTTCTCCAATAATCTAAATTTCCTAATATTCCATGTCTACTATCTCCAAAGATGTAAATATTATCATGGTTTCTTTTCCTCCTATCTTTAATGCATAAAATTATTACACTTGGAAATTGTTTTTACTACTCCTCTACTCACATAATTTATCTTCCTCCAATTGATAAAATTTATTTTAGATTCACTTCTTTAATCCAATGTTGTCATACCTTTCAAGGCTCTTGAAAATGACCTTCTTTATTATTTAACTTCATTAGTTTATCCCCAATGGTTCCATTCTTCTATCCACCACTCTTAAATCCATCTTATAGTGATTCTCATCATGTTCTTATATGGAAATAATTATATGATGCCACAACCATTTTCCACCAAGTTTTTCCCTCGAAGAACACCTTTTATGCCTTCCAAAATCTTCCATTATGTTCTAAAAATATGCCATCCCTTCTTATTGATTTCTTTCCCTTATTGTGACACTTTCACTCAATGAGCTTAAGTGTCTATCAATAACTATTTTTATTCACCTCATTAGTCTAAGCTGTTAATTGTTGTGGGGGTTAATATTCATTATCATTTTTTTCTTTTCACATTCCTCATTATTATTCCCATGACCTTCATGGTGAATTCCCATAACACAAGTCAAGTGTCTTCTTGATTTATGGACACCAACATATTATATAAAGTACATGAAATGGTGATATCACCCCTTTCTCGACAATTTATAAGTTTCCTCTGCTTCTTCCCCATTATTATTTTTGAAGATTATATTTAGAATATGAGTTTAATTTATCCTCACTAGAAACTGTGCAAGTTCCTCCTCTTTCCTTCCCCCATACATCAAATAAATATTTTTATTGTTGTAAATCAAACTTAGAAACTATTGTTCCTTTCTTAAATTCACATCTCTTTATACTTAGCATTCCACCATACCATTCTAAGAATAGTTTATTGTCATTACATTTAGTTGCATACTATCTTAAATTATATTTATTCCATATTTAACTTCATTTGATGTGCATCTTTAGTGAATTGTACTACTATTCTCTCAAATTGATCACTTATAACATCTCTCACATCTTGTTTGAATAGCTAATGTCTTATTTACTTCTTCATATTACCACAACTAGTTGAACATATTATATAATTATACATCACTTCATATCTAATGGTATTTTATTAATATCCCTAGTCCATATTTCATTACCATTACTCTATTCTTCAAGAGGCTACATCCTTAGAGAAATATCATTCAATAAACCACCAATGTTCATCATGAATCCAAATTTTAATCACTCATACAACTTGGTTTTCAACTCATCACCAAAAGGTTATCAATACACACTTAACCTACTTGTCTCAATATAAAGAAATGTTTTGTTAACAAAAAACCAATTTCATAAGGATGAGTTAATTTTAAGATCCATTTTTTTTTACAGTTTTCAAGCATACTCTAAAGTAAAATTATGTATTTAAATTTTACTTATAAAAATAAAAATAGAAAATAAAAAAATGATAATGCTAACATAAAATAGTAATACCAAATATAAGCAATGAGATTTCAATAAAGTTTCGAAGTGGTTTAAATTAATTCAATTAATGATAACTTAAATTTTGTTTATTTATTTATTTAATTAATGTTTTATATAGTTACAATAGATTACAAAATAAAACAAATAATTTTATTCACTTTTCAATTTCATTAAATAATATATATATATATATATATATATATATATATATATATATATATATATATATATATATATATATATTTCTTATATTTCCTCTTATATGTACTAAAATACTTTATTTATTATTTATGGACACATTTTCGACTGAACATTTTCGGTCTAATGACAATCATGGTTCCCAATAAAAAATACTATATATAATCATATATCCTAATTAGATGCATGTTTGTTGATACCGTACAACAAAATCATTAATCAATGAATTAATGAAAGAATTCATAAAATCAATAAAGTGTTAAACTCATATTCATACAGTAATATTTTTCAAAATTTTATTTGAAAAATCACATACATATTCTTGCATCTAATATGAAATATCAATGTGAAGATAAATAGATTGTGAAAAGAATTTCACAATTAGAAGGAATACAAAATCCCAAAATTTAGATAAATGGCATTATACAATAGTACATTCACATAAATTTTTTTATTCAAATATATTCAACCTAAAATTTGTCATCAAAGATTGATAAAATTATACAAGCTTTTAAGGTATAAATTTTCTAGTTATTTCTTTACTAAAAAAAAAAACTCCCTTTTAAACTTTTTACTCCCAATACATTCAATAAAATATTCCTTGCCTTACAAATTTACTTTCCCAACTTATATTTTCCCATTAATTATGAAAAATAATTGGACAAAACATTTAATTATTCCTTTCAAGTACTCATATTGATGCAAATTTTCTATTTTCCATTTCAAGGAATTATCATTGTATAATAAATTCTAATTTCTTATACATTTGACTATGTTTGATTTAGGATATTGAATGTATACTCAAGCATATTATTTTTCACCTTTATTATCTTGTCCTTCCCACTCTCTTGGTGGTTAGGATTTTTCTGGTTTCTTAAAGATCTTCCAAATTACAAAAATGATTAACATATTTATGATCAATAAACTTTACATTTACAAAATAAATTGTAAACAAGCAACTTGATTCAATAATGTATTATTCCTTAACCACTTCTTCTTTCCCTCCTTGGAATATTTATAGTGCTCTTTGTACTTTGACCCACTTTATTTCCCTTTTGGAATATATTCTCCTCTTACTACTAATATACACAAGCCTCATCCATTGATTTGGCTTTAAACAACATTAATTTATTTTTCAGATGGTTGTGTAGACATTCAAAATACTTGAGGAGTATGTTTGGGTTGTTTGGGGAGATACCTAACATTATGACGATATTTCTAAATCATCAGGGGAATTTTGAGGTGAAAAATGGGCCTCAAAATGAAAAATGTACTAACAAAATCAACTTTAAGAGAGCCAATAGGATTCAGGATGATAATGTCAACCCCAAGGGAGAATGTTTTTGGAGGAAAAAGGCAAATTTTTTTTTTTCATATATTTTACTTATTATTTATAGGTTTACTAACATTTAAAGTGTGTACACTTGTTGGATGAAAAATTAGATTTCACATCCAATGAGTACCCACTTTGCATATATTTTTGTAGAACCATGCCGATAAAAATTCAAAATACATAAAAAAAAATGTGTGAAACACTTTTTTAATGTATGTTGAATTTCTCTTCGTGTGGATCTACTAAAAAATATGCAGATTGAGTACTCATTACATGCAAAATATAATTCCACATCCAACGAGTGAACACACTTGAAATTTGAATAAACTTACAAGGAGATAAGTCATAAATACAAAAAAAATGTAGTTTTCTTTCTTTTATTTTAAAAATTCATTAGTTTTACTCTTATTTTATTATTTTTATTGGAGGACCATTTTAGACCTCGAAATTCCCCTAATATATGTTGTGTACTCTTGTATGTTATCCCCCTAATTCTGCCTAAAGTAATGCCACTGGATTAATTGGTCCTTTACAACTCGATTGGGTAAAAACGTGACTTTATGAGAGTTTTTAAATTCTCCCACTTAGTACCAGAGGATATCCCTCTAAAGATAGGGTCTCCATATGGCTTTCTGACAAAATGAGAGCTGGCCCTCCTCTTTTAATTGTGCAAATGAAATATGTTTTTCTTCCTCTATACGATGAATGCTAAAGTAAAATTATAATTTATCCAACTAGTGATTTAACTTTAGAGCATCAATCTCACCTTGATATGCCTTGATGTCAATCTTCACTTACATTTTGGATAGGGAATGTTCATGATTCATGGAAACCAAATTGGGTTTATCCTTTTCGGTTTCTTTTGTTAGACTCCATATCTAGTTCTTCTGAATTTGTTGGTTTTCCCTCCAATCCGACCTTTCCTTTAGAACCTCCATTTTCCTCAAATACATCATGCTTATTAGTCAGGGATACTATGACGATACACACATCATGGTTGATATCTATGACTTGTGCTTCCAATCATACAAACATCTCCTCTGTAGAATATTCAAGGTTATTAATATATTAATTAGTCATTGTTGGGTTTTTATGAAGTTTAGCTAAGCTAATATGGATCCCCTAAAAATCCCAACAATATACAAAAAAAACTATCTCTAATACCAATATGATCCATAAATTGTTGTGGATATTCCACTAGAAATTTTTTCACAATAGATTTACTAAAATTTATTAGAAAATATGAAATCTACAGTGTAAGGGTTTATTTATCCTTAGATTTATAGATATGTTAATCATATTTTATTGTGTATGCATGAAAATTATAATAATGCATAAAATAGAGAAAAAGTAAAATAATCACTCATAAGCCAAAAGAACACAGGATATGACCTCAGAAACCTTTTTGGCATAGATCCAATTAGAAGGTGTGTTACTTCACTCTCTCTTTCTATGAATGGAAATAGATACAAGTACACAAAAATGAAACTTGTAGCCTATGGGTTGTTATAATGCACACAATATATGTGTTCACTCTCTCCCTATCCACTCTCAACTACTCTACTTGATCAGGTGATCATGTCCAAATGAAAAAAAAAAGCTCAAAAATTGAAATGCTCAGAATTGGTTGCAATATGAATGACCGAAAAGGCCTCGTCGCTACGATTCCGGTGCCGTGAATGGAACTCAAATCCGACATCGTATGTGAAATTTATGCAGGTTTGAATTCTCCAGTAAACTCCAAAAAATAAAATAGTTGACCAAGTTTGACTTATGAATTTGAGAATATTAAAAAAATAATATTTCGAAGAATATTCTAAGAATATTCCTTGGAATATTCCCTATAATATTCCATGGAATATTCCATTTGGACGCATGGTATTCAGACAAGTGGCATCCTTTTATTCGGTCATGGATTGACTTTTGAGAATGGTGACGAATCAGCGGGTGCCACATGGCAAGCCCAGAGACCGCCATGTGGCCCCAAGCCGAGAAGTTTTAGGCATATCAAAATTTTTTGGGACTCGGAAGGATTTGAACCATGGACCTATCTCTTGCAAGCGCCATGCTTAACCATCTGTGCTATTCACTAGGTCTTAACCAACTATGGACACATATTCTATTTCATGTTTAAATTTGTTGTCAGTGGAAAACAAAAACCCTCCACAAGACCAAGTGCTGCGACCTTGGCCTAAGGTCTACAAAACGTGGGTTTAACGGTCTATCTGCCCATGTAACCGTATCTTACCCAAAAATTTATTGCCACGAAAGTTGTTACGGTTTCTCTGCCGTCGATTCGATTGGTCACGTGACCACTTCAATGTGCGCTATCCAACATTTAATGCAACTGGTAGTGGTGCCACGTTATTTGGGGCACGTTCCACCAAATCAGGATTTATGCCATCTTTAGCAGAGTCAACTGCAGTTAGCCCACATTTAGTGGGGTTTTCAAGTGACATTGGGCAAAACTTTGTTTTGATCATAGCTTTCACAATATTGAGCCAAATTGGACGAAATTTTAGTCAATTTTGGGTTTCTTGAGCATTATCAAGTGTTTGGGATAGGTTGTAGGGTGAACAGAGGTTTTCTTCAAACATTTTTTCTTCAGGAAAGAGGAAAAAAGCCATGGAGCTGTATTGGGTTATACTTCACTGTTTGAGGTGAAACAAAAGCTATTTTTAGCTTATTTCTGTCTTCTAAAATCAATTTCATAGTTTTTTTCCCGTTTAGGCATATTTATCACTATATAAACATTTTGAGAAACTTAATAGATCAAGGACATGCCCATTGGGAGCCTTGGACTTGACAGATGTAACCCAAGAGGGGTGAACTACCTCATCATTTTGTTGTGTTATGCTATGGTGAATTTATCTTACTATGTATTTCTGATATAATATGTTAAATAATAAACTTAATTAACATTTCCTCACACAAAAACTCAGAAACAATTACCAAAATAATTTTGTTTAACTTGTAAGAAATGGAGAATACTTTTCACACTTAATTAAATGGAAATGGATACTTTGCATAGCATTACAAATAGTTCCATTTTCAGATCAATGGTATCAGAGCTTAGGATTTGAGCCTTAGGAGCTAGAGTTTTACTCAGCATTTGTTCTTATGCAAAGATATATTTGATTGTTTGCAAGTTTTGATGCTTACTAGGCTTAAACTCAAGAGAGGTGAAGGAAAATTGGTTAGTGCACAAAGTAATCCATAACAAAGAAGGGCAAAAGATCCACCTCCAAGAGCCATTGAAGAAGCCTCAAGCATGTCTTCAAGAGAAGGGGAAGCTCCTAAAGACATTGATCCCAAAGAAGAAGAATGCGTATTCCGAAAATCTTTCCTAGACATGACAGAGATGGTGAGGATACTCTACCAAGAAAGGAATGATAGGCTTGTTGGAGAAGGGTATAGACACCAGAAAGAAGGATAGGGTTCTTCAGGAGGAAAGAAAAGTGATGAAAAGTCAAATAAAGGACATGGAGGAAATGGTGATCCACCATCCCCATCTTCATCCTCTTCCTCTACATCGTCGTCCTCAACTTCAGTGAATCAATCTCACAAGTCTAAAATCACTGGTAAAAGTCCATTTTTAAAGCTTCATGTTAAATTTGAGTTGCCTATGTTTAATGGTGAGGTCAATGTAGAGAAAATTTACAATTGGATAAGACAGTTGGAATTTTATTTAAGGATACAAAACCTTCATGAAGACTATACCAAGATTCAGCTAGCCTCTTTGAGAATGGAAGGAGAAGCATTGGTATGGTGGGAAGCCAAGACCAAGGATGAAATTAAAAAACATGGTAAGATCAATTTATCATGGGCTGAATTTATTTCCACAATTAAGAAACAATTTTATCCATTAGCTCATTTACAAAAGGCTATCATGAATTGGCAAAGTTTTAGACAACTTAAGGGACAAAGTGTTCAAGATTACACTCAAGATTTTATACGAAGTGCTTTATTACTTGGAATTGATTTTCATAGCCAAGAGAATTTTTTGAAATATATAGGTGGTTTACACAACTATCTTATACATACTATCCTTATGTTCAATCCTACTAGTCTAGATGAAGTTTGTGTACAAGCTACGCATTTAGAGGTTAGAGGTAAACAATCTTTTGATGGGAATGAGGGTAGTGATTTTAAAGGCAAAGGGACAAAAATAAATGCAAACTCCATGAAAGAAAAAGGAAAGTTATTTTGCAAAAAATGTTCCAAACCAAGCCACGATGAAGACCATTGCTGGAAACTTCATCCGGAGCTGAAACCAGAAAAATTTAAGCCAAATATAAGGCCAAAGAAAAGGGAAAAACGGTTGCAACTTCTGAACAAGACTTAGGGTCTGAATCAGGTGATGAAACTAAAAGCATAGCCATGGTACTAAAGAAAATAAAGGTGAAAGAGGTTTTAAAGGAAGAAAATCCTAGTTCTAGCACTTTAAACTGTCACATAGAAGCTCCAAATGAAGAGAGGAGGATAGAGCTGTTTCATGTGAGGATAATTTCAAAACACACAAAGATAGACACACTATTTGATAGTGGGTCTCAAGCAAACCTCATCTTAGAAGACTTAGTCAAGAAGATGAAACTTGAAACCATTCCACATCCAAAGCCATATCCACTTGGATGGATTTGCAAGGATGCTAATTTACAAGTTTCAAGGAAGTGCATGTTGCGCTTCGCCATAACAGCTCATTATGTTGACTTGGTTGAATTAGAAGTGGTACCGCTTGAAATTACAGGTGTGGTGTTGGGAAGTCCATATTTATATGACAGAAAAGTGATCTTCCATTGCCATGAGAACAAGTATCATTTGTTCAAGTATGGCAAGGAGTTTATTGTGAGAGCACATCGGAAGAAGCTAGAATCGTCTTTAGTGAATGCAAGGCAGTTGAAAAGGCTTGTCAATGCAAGTCAAAATTTGACTTTGTTGATGATTAAGCAAAAATATTTTGTACATAATCCTTTTCATGTTATTGCTGATGTAAATGATGATATGCTTCAATCTGAAAGCAGGTCGTCTTTGGAAGAAGATGACAAGATGTTGCAGAAAGTGTCTTTGGTGTCGATCAGTGCTGAGAAAAAAGTGTCGGTGCAAAGTGGTGCAAGAATCCAAGAGAGGGTAAAGCATGCAAGAAAAGAGGGCATAAATTTTAGCAAGGGTCATTTCTGGTTTCAGAATGGCAGATTGGTATGGTGAGAAAACTTGGTCGTGAATCGACACAGGTACATGGATCATTCGACAAAAATTCGCCATGAGGACAATTGGCAAGGTGAATCTCAATTTCAGTTTCCTTTGAAGTTAAACCATTGTAGAAACAATATTTTTTTTGCAAATTATAGTTGTTGTTCTGCAAATTTCAAAAATTTTCATCATGACTCAGTCAAGGTTAGCAACAGTCGGTCAACAGATTCAAGGAAGAATTTATCTTTTTATGAGAAGCTCAATTTGATGAAGTAAGGAAGATTTTAGTGGTTCAAGGTTGGAAGAGTGGAGAATCAGTCTCCTCATCTTCAATTTATATAATTCAGTGAGCTTTTGGGGTCCAAAAGCTTCCCATTGGGGAGGTGTGATTAGGTGATCATGTCCAAATGAAAAAAAATGCTCAAAAATGGAAATTCTCAGAATTGGTTGCAATATTAAAGAACAAAAAGGCCTTGTCGCTGCGATTTTGGCACTATGAACAGGACTCAAATCCGATTTCGTATGTGAAAGTTATGTAGGTTTGAATTCTCCAGTAAACTCAAAAAAAAAAACTAGCTGACCAAGGTTGACTTATGAATTTGGAAATATTAAAAAAAGAATATTCCAAATAATATTCCATCTAGACGAATGCTCTTCGGACAAGTGGCATACTTTTATTCGCTTATGGATTGAATTTTGAGAATGGTGACCAATCAGCGGGTGCCATGTGGCAATCCCAGAGGCCGCCACGTGGCCCTAGGCCGTGAACTTTTGGGCTTATCAATTTTTTTTTGGGACTTGGAAGGATTTGAACCGCAGATGTATCTCCCACAAGCACCAGGCCTGACCATCTGTGCTATCTGTTAGGTCTTAACCAACTATGGGCATGGATTCTATTTCATGTTTAAATTTGTTGTCAGCGGAAAACAAAAAGGGGCTAGTCCCTTAGGGCTAGCCTGAACCTCCCCAAGACCAAGCACCGTGACCCTGGCCTAAGGTCTAAAAACTGCGGTTTTAACAATCTATCCGCTCATGTAACCACATCTTACCCAAAAATTTATTGCCACGAAAGTTGTTATGATTTCTCCATCGGCAGTTTGATTGGTCATGTGAGCACTTCAATGCGTGCTATCCAACATTTAATGAAACTATTAGTGGTTCCACTTTATTTGGGGCGCATTCCACCAAATCAGTATTTATGCCATCTTTAGCAGAGTTAACTGTAGTTAGCCCACATTTAGTGGGGTTTTCAAGTGACATTGGACATAAATTCTTTTTGATCATAACTTTCACAATATTGAGCCAAATTAGACGCAACGTTAGTCAATTTTGGGTTTCTTGAGCATTCTGGAGTGTTTGGGATAGGTTTCAGAGTTAATGGAGGTGTTATTCAGCCACTTTTTCTTCAGGAAAGAGGAAAGGGCCACTAGGGCCATCATGAAGATGGAGCTGTATTGGGTTGTACTTCACTGTTTGAGGTGAAGCAAAAGCCACTTTTAGCTTATTTCTGTCTTCTAAAGTCAATTTCACAACTGGTTTTTCCTGTTTATGCATATTTCTCACTGTATAACCATTTTTGAGCAACTTAATAGAGCAAGGACATGTCCATTGGGAGCCTTGGACCTAGCAGATGTAGCCCAGGAGGGGTGAACTGCCTCATCAGTTTGCTGTGTTATGCTATGGTGAATTTATCTTGCTGTGTATTTCTTATATAATATTTTACACAGTAAAATTAATTAACATTTCATCACACAAAAACTCAGAAATAATTACCAAAAACATTTTGTTTAACCTGCAAGACATGGAGAATACTTTTCTCACTTAATTAAATGGAAATGGATACTTTTCATAGCATTACAAATAGTTCCATTTTCAGATCACTACTCGTCTATGGAGCAAAGCACACTCAAATAAGATGAAACCCCTTTTCCACCTATTGGATGGGTTATAACACAACCCAATAATATATAAGTGGTTAAGTCTAACCCTTTCAAATATTAATCATAGTTTCAATATGGACTCTTCTAAATTGTTCTTCATCATGATGAGGTGGCTAGTCCCTTTTCCATGAATAATGGGGGTTGATGTGGCATCCTATCATGATGGTAAAAATAAGAAGGTGAACTTCTAGGTGGAATAAATTTTACATACGAACTTCAATTTAAGTTATTCTTTCACCAATAAAGGGTGTTTGTGTGTAGAATAGTGCTAAGGGTATTGTGTTGAAGCAGAAAAATTTTACCCCCAAAAAATGTCATTTGATGCCTCAAACTAATTCAAGAAGGTTTGAAATCATAATTTACCAAACTGGCACCTATTGATAAAAATGGTCCTATGAGCTGATTTCTTGACTTTTTCCATTATAAGAGAGTCAATATGTATGAAAAATAATATAATGATCAATTCTAGATCAGTCCCCAAGTCACCATGATATTCCATATGTTATTTTCGTACCTAAAAACCCTAGAAAATAATGTTATAATCGATCATTATCCCAAATTTCAATTGTTTTTCCTCTCTCCCTTCCTTCACCTCATCTCCTAATTCCCACTATGCTCTTATTTTCTGTAACACAAATATTTCCATCATTACTACCATATTGTTGAGACATATATGATTAAATTCTCACCCCAACATAGATATGGTCTCAAATTGTTGATTATGAGCATGAATCTTTTCCTCAAAAGGTATATATTATGTGGTCCAATTGTGTTGTCACCATCCAAAAAATGCATATCATGCATAATAAACTGCTACATATTAGTGAGGTTTACAACGTCCTATAGAGCACTACTATATTTCTACAAATGGAGGTTTTTCAAAAACCACTCCTTACTAGCTTTCACATAACACGCACTATGTGTTCTTGACATTTAAGAATGCACACACACACACACACACACACACACACACACACACAGATATATATCCTACCATTCAACTTTTCATCTGCGTATTTTTATAGAAGCAACAACATCCCACCATCTTGTCCATCAATATTCTCTTTCTCCTTCAACTCCACTATCATTTTTACGAATAACTACTCACATGAATTCTACAACACTTCCTTTTCACATTCAACAGTTGATTAGAGGGACCTATATTTGTATTTTGATATCTCACTTCACCCCTATTATAGTAACACAAAAAATATGGTACTTGTGATACAAATTTTGATTCCAATGTGAAGTTTATAACCCTTAACCTTCACACTCTATTTCGTTATAGAATTTTAAGTCACCTTCAATGAAAAAATTGTAGTATCACATATTTTTCTGACTCTAGGTTCTTTCTCTTTTTCATCCCACTATAAATGCTCTAAATGTTCTCAAATTACCTAAGGGGACTCCTAGGATTGAGCCTTTCAGAAAAATAACTTGTAGTTTAGGGGTGTAAGTTTCATATGTTTCTATCTATGATCCAGATTTATGTAGGTGTTAGAATCATGTATTTCACAGTATCACCAGGTGACTGATTATTGCTTAGATCTTTCATACTGAAAATAATACTCCATGGCTATCATTTATTTTCAGAAAAAGGGAAATCCTGGCTATCAAGAGCATCAAATTAATCTATCTGTCTTTGAGTTCAGTGGAAAGAGGAAAGTGTTGTTGATTAAGTGTGATAGCGAGAAAACTCCATACTGACCTCTCTCATTCCATCTACCTTCCTTTACCCTTCATTTTTCCATTTTTCTAAAGTCCCATGCTTCATTTCATTCAAAACCATTTCTTAACTATTGAAACTCAAATTTTATAGTTAAAAAGAGCAGCTCCACCCACCCACTAAAATATATATCATATAAGACTTACCACTTACTACAGCTTTGCCTGCCCATCAAAAAACCATGTTATACAACACTATACCATAAACCTTACCTCTTTCCCATGCTTTGCACCCCGCAAGTTTTAAACTTTTCTTCTTAACTCATCATCGAAACATAAAACTCTGCCGATGCGATTTGGTGTGCCCCATCCAACCTTTATACATTACCGAATCCACATTCAAACCTTTGTATTCTGCATTTTCCTTACCTTTCACCTTTTCACAGTTTCCAACATTTAGCGCGTTGCATTTTGCACTTCACACATTTTATAACTTACCTTTTAAGTGCCCGCAAGTTATTTTGTTTAAGTTGTGATGCAATCACATATCACACGTCACAAACTCAGGAGGATAGCACACATAAGGCCTGTAAGTTAAATTTTTTAACTTATGATATATCCCGATCACAATCAAAATTCACAAGTTTCAAAGGATAAGCATAGAGGTAAGTGTTAAAATCACCGAAGTGTGATGTGCGATGATGGTGAGACCTGATCGCAATTGAAAATCAAAGGTTTTAGAAGATAAGTGCCAAGGTTCATGATAAAATCATCGAAGTGGGAAGTGCGATGTTGGTGTAGATGTGATGCGGCTGCAAGATGAAATCTAAATAATTTCAAGTCCGGGTAAATGGGTTTTTAAGCTGTTTTGTTAAAAAAGAAGGTTAAACATGGCATAAAGGACTAGGGTAGCAAATAGAAACCACAAGTCAGGGTAGGGAAAGGGTTTTCATACAACAGATTTCACCAGCACACACTCAGTTTTCCAGCATAGTACTAAAAAGGTGGTGACTCTACAATAGTCTTCGAGTAGAACAGGGCCAGAAACACATATGCACTCCTTTTAGTTCCATTTATTTCATTTCAGTTCATTTTGAGAAATTATATATTGCCTCATCACGAAGGCATTGATTGATATTTTGTTTTTATTTTTGTATAAATACTTCAATTTTAGAAGTATCAAGAGTTGATTAATTGAGATCAGAACTATTTTTCTCTATTGAAGTACTGTAAGTTTTTTCAAAGCACTGGAGCATCAATAATAATCAGACCATTCACAATGTTATTTTGGCTTAAATACTAGCGATATTTTTCTTATGTTAGTATGTTTTGTTGTTATCTTTCATTGTAATCATCTAAATTCCAATTGCAAAGCAAAAATCGTGATGAATAGGATTTACTTTTGAGTACCTTATTCTGGTTGTGTTTACAATAATAATGTTTTTCACTGAAGGCCAAACTAAATAATTCATAATTTCCCTTTAGTTATGCTGAATTTTTCATATTTCTATCATAATCCATTTATAAATTCGAAAGTTCCAGTAAATATTCCTAGCTTTCCCTCTGTTTTCTCTTGGAAAAGTTGATGCAACTATCTAGTTATATTTTGACTCCATTTCCCAATAGACATTAATCAATTGAATACAATCAATTTTCAAAAATCCAAAACAAAACTCAAAACCAAAGTATAATCATAAATAGCCTAAAAAATTATCCAAACAAAGTTAAATCTTAAAGAGAGATCCCTCTCTGAAACTGGCATGGCTAGATCCCAATTTACAAAGTTGGTTTAATGTTGCCTCTATAGTTTTTCTTCTTCCTCAGAATTACAGAATGTAGCATAGTGGCGACCATAATAGGGAACACTTTTCATATTCCTTAGTAACACTTGTCAAGTTCAGTTTTGAATTTGATGGTGAATAGAATTCAAACACTAAAAGGTTGTTCCATTCACCTGGTGACTCCATTGGGAGAAAAATCCAGAAACAGAGGTTCACTGGCGACTCCAAAGTTTTCAGTCGACATAAGGCTCCACTGGTAGAAGAATCCAGATTTGTTGCGAACATGTAGTGAATCCATTCTTTGATTGATTGACAAGATGAATCCAAGAATACAATGCATGTATACTCCAATGAACAAAGATCACATTCCTAGATTCCCACACAAATTGCCTTAGGTAAATTGGGAAAGAAATCTTCCTATTTTTCAAGATGAGAACTTTGATGATGCTTTGTTGCATCTCATTAAATTTCATATTCATTCATAGAAGTTGAAAGTTGAATGGCATGAGGACTGCCACATGAAGATTTTCATGGCAACATTAGATGGAAAAGCGAGGGAATGGTATGAAGGTTTAAACCCTGGTAGCTTATTTTCTTTAAAGGATTTCCACAAGGTGTTTTATGAGCATTATAAAGGACATTCCCCATATTTGTTATTAGTGTAAAACTACTATGATTAGTTTGAGGTTTTCATACAATACATTGAAAGTATTGATGAAGACCTAGTAGATATGAATGATGAGGAAATATTAGAAGCACTTTATGGGTTCCATTCTCAAGTTGACTGTCATGATAATCAGGGGAAAATAGCTGAAAATGAAAGCAATCAAGAAATGAAAGTATACCCATAGGATCTCTCTGTGGAGACAAATGTATTCATCTGCTCTTTTGTATGAGGCTAAATAAGACATTCAGTCTCATTATTAGCCTTCACCAGAGAAAGAAAACAATTATTGTTTTCTCCAAAGAAAACAGAGGCTTCCTCCTCCTTTAACTGAAGAAGAGATTAAATAGATTCTAACGATGCAGCCAACCTCCCACTCTTTGTGTAATCAGGAGATTAATTCTATTTTTCCTACTGCTGATTTATGTATTGAAGTCTTTCCTCCATAAGAAAAAAATGTAGAACATAGTGATACTGATGTTGTTTTACATTCTCAAGAAGGCTTATTTCCAGAAAGTGCTTTTGTTCATCAAAATGATGGAAATCTCGGTCAATACATACCAAGTTTGCTTGAGGACAACATATTGCTATACAATGAGGATGCCATGTTAGATGACCATGAAGAATGTGTAGACATTCTCTTTCAGAAGGATCCTGACCAGGACAAATTGGAACAAAGAGCAGTCCTAGATGAAGCTTGTTATTTGAATCCTCAGGACTAGGTATTCCTCCAAGATCCTTTTGCTGGGCTTTTAGAATCGTCTAAGGAAGGAGTATGCTATGCCATGAATGGTTTGCGATAGAGTTTAAGGAAAATTTTAAACACTACTGTTCAATGGAAAGAAATATCGAAGTGGCCCTTTTGTTTTCTTAGCCTGCTCCAAAAAGTAAGCAAGAATCAATCAAGAACTCATTTTCTTGACTGGTTACATTGGAAATCTGATTATTATTTGATGGGATAAATTTTCAGATTAGGATAAGTAGGTGTGCAAATAAGCTCAATACTCTAAGAATTTTTCCAGTTTTAGTTCCAGAATGTTGTTTTGTTTCCAGTTCAAGTATGTTCTGGACTTCAGTTTTGCAGAGAGTGTTAATCTCAGCTTGAAGACTATCAGCCATAGAGGTTGTGTAGCATATTAAGTTGTAGGTTTGGGATAATCCCAATGGATCAGGCCACTAGTCTACGATGTTCTTGATACCTCCTAAAGGAGATACCATCCCCAGCTGGAGCCACTGTTAGAATCCTGCATTTCACAGTATCACTAGGTGACTGATTATTTCTTAGATTTTTCATACTGAAAATAATACTCCATAGCTATCATTTATTTTCAGGAAAAAAAGGAATTCCTGACTTTCAAGAGCATAAAATGAATCTATTTGTATTTTAGTTCAATTGAAAGAGGAAAGTGTTGCTGATTAAGTGTGATGGCGAGAAAAATCCATACTGCCCTCACCCATTCCATCTACCTTCCTTTACCCTTCATTTTTCCATTTGTCTAAAGTCCCACACTTCATTTTGTTCAAAACCCTTTCTTAACTATTGAAATTCAAATTTTATAGTTAAAAAGATCAGCTCTGCCCACCCACTAAAATCCGTATCATATAAGACTTACCACTTACCATAGCTCCACCCGCCCATCGAATAGCCATGTTATACAACACTATACCATAAACCTTACCTCTTGCCCACACTTTGCACCCCGCAAGTTTTAACCTTTTATTCTTAACTCATCGCCGAAATATAAAACTCCACCAATGCGATTTGGTGGGATCCGTCCAACCTTTATATATTACCGAATCCGCATGCAAACCTTTGGATTCCAAATTTTCCTTACCTTTCTCCTTTTTGCACTTTCCAGTGTTTAGCGTGTCGCATTTCACACTTCGCACATTTTATAACTTACCTTTTAAGCGCTCGCAAGCTATTTTGCTTAAGTTGCGATGCAA
Organism: Pinus albicaulis; assembly: GCA_034641835.2. Lineage (NCBI taxonomy): Eukaryota > Viridiplantae > Streptophyta > Pinopsida > Pinales > Pinaceae > Pinus > Pinus albicaulis. The sequence goes on along the minus strand of CM076575.1, from coordinate 1,331,142,163 downwards.
TCGCATATCGCACATCGCAAGCTCAGGAGGATAGCCCACATGGCACCTACAACAGTCTAACAGCAGAACAGGGATGCACTCCTTTTAGATCAATTTCTTTCCTTTCAATTCATTTTGAGAAATTATAGGTTGCCTTGTCACATAGGAATTGATTGTAATTTGTTTTTATTTTTGTATAAATACTTCAGTTTTGGAAGTATCAAGATTCGATTGATTGAGATCAAAACTATTTTTGTCTATTGAAGTACTGTAAGTTTTTTCAAAGCACTAGAGCATCAATAATAATCAGAACATTCAAATGATTCTTGTGGCTTAATTACTGGTAATGTTTTTCTTCTGTTAGTATGTTTCATTGTTATCTTGCATTGTAATCATTTGAATTCAAATTACAAAACAGAAAGCGTGATGAATAGGATTTACTTTTGAGTACCTTATTCTGGTTGTGTTTAAAATCATAATGTTTTCCACTGAAGGCCAAACTAAATAATTCTTAATTTCTCTTTAGTTCTGCTGAATTTTTTCATATTTCTATCATAATCCATTTATAAATTCTAAAGATCTAGTAAATATTCCTAGCTTGCCCCGTGTTTACTCTGTAAACAGTTGATGCAACTATCCAGTTATATTTTGACTTGATTGCCCAATAAACATTAATCAATTGAATACAATTAATTTTCCAAAATCCAAAACAAAACTAAAAACCCAAGTACAATAATAAATAGCCTAAAAACTTATCCAAAGAAAGTTAAATCTTAAAGAGAGAGCCCTCTATGAAATTGGCATGGATTGATCCCAGTTTCCAAAGTTGGTTTGATGTTGCCTCTGTAGTTTTTCTTTAGCTTCGGAATTACAGAACACTAATAGCAGGAACACAAGAAAATACAAAAATAAACATAAATGCAAAGATGCAATAGAAAATATATTTCATTTCATTAATATTAAATAATTGAAATAAGCTTACATACAAAATGGAAATAAAATAGCTTAGGCGATGGTAGCTTATCTTTGAGAAGAGATGTGGCAGCTACATGCCTCTGAAATGTGTTACAATGAGGATCAAAGGCCTATTTTTTATTGAGAAAAAATGGAAAACTATAAACATCCAAAAACCTAACCCTAGGAGATGAAGCACCAAAAATATGAGCCCTGTTTAGGTAAATTGGTACATCGATTTCCTGGGGTCATAAATTTGGCATGTGATCTTCATTTGACGCGAACAATACCTAATTAGAAATATCTATCCGAGGATTAAAAATTTCAGGTAACAAACATCTATTGAAGACCCATGTATATCTCGATTTTCCCAAAAAATGTAGTTTATGGCCTTAAAACGGCTTTGAAAGTTTAGGACCCGAAAAACGGCCAAAAATAGTAAACTGTGCTACAATTAAGGAAACTGAAAAAGTGAAAGAAAAAATGGTGGGGGACCAAGTGGAATAGGCGGTTTGCCACCAATATCCACCTGGATCAGTCCTCCCCCTTAGGAAGCAATGGTCCCCATTGCGTTGAGTTCCTCCATGATATGAGGAAACTATTGTTGAACTTGGTCCGTAGTGAGCCTCTTACCTTAGTGAAGGAGTTGACCAACTTTGACAACTCGAGACATCTTGATATTCTACATGCGAGTGTTCTTGATCTGATTTTCTATGATCTGATCAGTTGTGGCATGTTGCACGCAGTCAAGGTTTAACTCTATTGGTGTGAGTTATTCTTCCATGTTTGCGCTATGTAGAATTATGATCTACGGATAAATCAAATTCCTTAAGTGTGGTGCTAGGCACTTAGAACAATAGATCAAAGACTTTGTTATCACTTTCTCTAAGAATAAATAGACACACAGAAAGATAGAAGAACCTACTTGTGATCCAAGCACTTCCTATTCTCCTTTTGTTTCTTTTGCTATAGCCTCCAATCCAACTTAGATCACTAGATTGATTCCTGCAAGTATAAACATAGAACAACAAAATATTTTCAATATAAAAATGCCTAGTTATCTTAATCACTTAAATCAATTAAACATGAAACATATATATCATTCAAGAATCCATTATATGAGAAATAGAAACATAAACATATACATATATGGGAAAATGAACAAAAATATTTATTAAAGAGTAGAAGGGGGAGGTTACAACCAATGATCGATTTGATGTCACTAGCTCTAGCTTCATCCCAGCTTCATCATAGCCAACATCACACCAGTAGCATATCACTTTTGTCACTCTCTCAATTGAGAATCCAATAACATTTCTTTACCATAATTCTTTCCTCCCTAACACTATGATTTGTTCTCAATTTATAGTGCAACTGATGGTATTTTCTCAATCAATGAATTTATAATAATAGGAAAGACATGTTTCCAAGTTTAGAGGTGTTATATGGACACATGGATTCGAAGTTTGACACATATGGAATCTTCTAGAAGGCACTAGCCATGTGGAGATTCTAGAAAAAAGTGACATCGTGGTCATTTGTTGACCTGTACCTCTTTATTTTTTAACAAGCTTGAGGAGGATAACATATTCTTGATCTATAATTCAACCTTTCGGGTGAATAATGTATCTTTATTTAATAATTTAACGAGTCTAGCGATTAATGAAACTTTATTCTTTCCATGATTGACAAGCTCATCTCTATTTTATGTTTTAACGAGCCTAATGACAGTGACATCATGGTCCTTTTTATTATTTAGGGAGTTTTAAAAAAAGGAAAAAAGAAAACTCCATAATTAATTTTTCGTAAAGTTGTCGCTCAGATCCAAAAAAGTGTAAAATGATATTTGAGAGAACCTCCTAGCCATGTTCGACTAAGGATTTCCTTTTTCGTAAATAATCTATCTCAGTCTAGAAAAGGGTTAAACTTATACTTAGTATATATCAATTCATTTACTTCTACGAGCTCGAAAAGACAAGTTCTCGACAATCTTTTCACTTTATCGGAGTTTGAAAAGAGCTAAAAGAAGACTCCAGGGCTTCCTTTTTCGCTGTTATCAAAGCTTGAAAAAGAGATAAAAGTGCGCTTCAAGTCCTTTTTAGTTTTTATCAAAGCTCAAAAAATACGGATAAAATTATGCTTTGTGGTCAAATCATTCTCGAAATAAATGTGCACGACTAATATGTTATCAGTTTCAAAGCTGTTCAGAACAACATCAAATGGATTAAAAATACCTGTTTCATAATAAAAAATGAAGAAAACCATAGTCAAAGCAATAAATATGATTTGAAAATAATAAAATAACTAATTAAAAGAGTTTTACTATTCATTTTTACCATTTGAAAGTTACCATTTTCACTTTGGAGCTCTGAACCTATTTTTTCCCCCAAACTTCAGTTGTTAATTGCGATCGATTCTGTGGACGGTTTTCCTCACCGTTTGATCTAGGTTGGTGCCATAAACCTCCTCTTTCCTTTAGTAGTCTTTTAGTTTCATCACATTGCAATTTTTTAGAGATTTGGACCCTTAGGGTAAATATATTATCAAAATAGGGCAACACACCCTTGGATGTTGAAACCTGCATTGGAATGCACCTGAAATGAAGGCTAGGTGCATATGCAACACACTATCTCTTGTCCAAGGTTGTGTTGAGCACAATTCAAAATTTTGATTCTTGCAGTGTACCCAAATTTAGCTTAGTTTTTTGCATCAAAAGGGTCTTAATGGATATTATGGTTGTATTTCATGGATTCATCAGACTAAAATGACAATTACTTGGAGGGAAAGAGAGCATGAATAACAAAATATGATTTCCCTTAATGATCCGGTATTGTAAGAGCCCTCAAGGATTGTGGGTTATTGAAGTAATTCCTTCTCTCAGGTATGAGGCAACATATGGAACTACCTGAGTTCCTTGTTTGTGCATGGGATCCGGCAATTGAGGCATTTCATATTGGGAACAAAGTGGTCCCAATTTTAGTGGAGGATGTCTATTTTCTGACAGGATTTTTGAGGAGAGGCCTACCCATTTCCCTCTCAGGGTCTTCTCTTGGAGGAGAAATGGTGAGAGACTATATATTGTAGTATTTCAATCCAGGGGAAGAGCCTAGAGAGGATGGGAAAATAAACATCCACGATGTTCGTGATTTTCCAACGAGAACAATATTATTCACGATCGCAAAGCTTGTTGGTACCGCTGCATTCCATGTAGTGAACATATCTTATATGCAATATGCGCTAGAGTGTATGGAACCAACAATTTTCAATTAGGCTAAAGCCGTACTTTCTCAAATTAAAAAAAAAAGGAGCAAGGAAAATGAAGAAAAATTTCAACTATGGTTTGATCCTTATTTATTTTTCCTTAGATTGAATTCCACTGATGCAACCTCAGCATGTGACATTAGGTATATCTAACCCCGGTGATCTGAGGATGTAGATATGGGTAGAACTGATGGTGATACATGCAAGCCAATCATCCATCATGTTCTCAACTACATTATTTTCTTGGTTTAGGTGACATATTATTTCCATCGATGACTATGCATATGCAGGCGTCGATTTTCGAGGAGATCTAGACTTAGCTATACCAGAAGGTGCTCGGTGGGGTGAAATTGGTAAGAATGTTTTGAACATGTTTTTTTATTTTTCTAAGGTTTATACATGTTTTTGAGTTTTGATGTTTTCCCACGACTAAACTAAAGTTTTAATGTAATGAAAATGTGGGTCGAGTTAAACCTCTAGGAGAGCCATATCATGGAGTAGATGAGCCAATAGAGAGGGCTTTTGGGAGAGTAGTCCTTCAATATTCGGATATGGCTGAGACTCTTGTTGAGCTTAAGCAACACATACAGGGGTTGAACTTCAGGATTCCATATTGCTGGTTCGAAGAGTTACCCATGCGACTGCAGCACAATACTATGGGCGTTCCTAACTGCTGGATGCAGTTACTGCGTAGGATAGCTAGATAAGTAGCATGTTATCATGAGCACCACTAGTTTACTTTTGACATGTTGCATACATTTTGAGGTCAGATAACCAATGTGCCTTGGGCACAGTTTTTTTGAAAACCTATAACTATATATCTATTTGATTTCAGTGTTTTCCTATGTTTATTGCGCAATTATATTCAATTATGTGAATGTATCTTTACATGTGTTGCACATGTCTGTTATAACATAATTCGTTAAACAATTAGTTAATGTGTTCAATCTGGAAATGTGTTGATATTGAATAAAATTAAAGTGTCTTTCCAAAAGTTGAACACTTAGGAACATACGATGCAGTGTTGGATTTCTAACAATATAAACACTAGTAAGTTGTAATACCACAAGTTGTGAGTCTAACCTTATAATGATATAGTTAATACCAAATGAAATGGCATCAGAGATAAGTTTGATCAACATGCTATACTTAGTAATATTGTTTGTAGATCGACCGACACAAATCCCTTGAAAACTCACTAAATTGTCTTTCGGAGCGAAAATGGCCCATGCTACAGAGGATTAGACTTTGTGTACTACACTAGCATCATCAGCATACCCAACAAATGGTTCCAAAGATTCAGACATCTACGATGAAATGTAAAGTGGATTACTAAATTTAAGAAAACTCTACAAAACAAAATAAGACAGTAAATGCAAATCAACATCATATATATACAATATAATACAAAAAATTACTACACTCATGATTAAGCATAGTAACGTTTCAAATACAACCCATTTCGGGGCTACGCAAACAGAATTCCATCATAATCTACCAACTCGCAGGAACCCTTAGCAAGAAATCTTTTGACAATATAGGGGCCATGCCATAATGACTCAAATTTCCCTCTACCTATTACATTAGCTTCGTGATCATAAATAAGGACTAGGTCACCCTCTGAGAAAATGCGAGGATGTACATGCTTGTTGTATTGCACCTTTATACGTATCTTATGTGCTCCATTGGCCAATTGGGCTTCATGATGCATTTCATCAAGATGGATGAGGTTAAAAAGACATGCTTCTTCAGCAGAGGTATCAGGTAACAAGTCGATTGCGAGTTTTAATGATGGTATTTCATGTTGGATTGGAAATATAGCTTCGAGACATACACCAATTGAAAGAGGGTAAATCCGGTTTCATTTCTCACCGAGGTTTGGTATGCCCACAAGGCCAAGTATGGGATTAAATGCCAATTTCGTTTATGAACTCCTATCATTCATTGAAGAATTCGTTTAATAATATTATTAATAGCCTCAACTTTTCCATTTGATTGTGGATAATAAGGAGTAGAACTATCATGTCAGAATCGTAATTTGGTAGTAAATTCATCCATCATATGATTGAGGAAATGTGAACCATGATTTGTGACTATATCTTGTGGGACCCCAAATTGTGAAATGATAGGATTAAAAAAAAGCAATGCAGCCATTTTCCCTATGCTGTTCAATGTAGGCATTGCTTTGACCCACTTGGTAAAGTGGTCTACTGCGACTATAATATAACCATGCCCCCCAGATGAATGAGGGTTACAGGTCATGAAGTAAATGCCCCATTTTGAAAATGGTCCCACAGAGATAGCAAGATGCATTGGCGCTGCCGATTTTTGGATTTTATGATCAAATATCTGACACACATGACAACTTCTGACCACAAGGATGCCATCATGAAATATGGTAGGCCAAAAGTAACCAGCGTAGAGTATCTTCTACATGGTAGCATATCTAGACAGATGTCCACCACAAGCCCCAACATGACAATCATTTAAAACCTTTTTGGCCTCCTCACAAGTGAGGTACCTTCTTAAAATTGTATCGACACCACGAAGATAAAGTGCATCGGCGACGATCAGATAATCTTTGGCTTGGTATTGAATATGTCGCTGGTCAAAGCGAGAGGTATCAAGCCAAAAATTATGGGTCTAGAGATAAATGATAAAATCCCCATACCAAGGATCAGATGATTCGATCAGAAATAGAGACTTTTCAGGAATAGATGGTTCCAATGTAGTGGCAGTACTATCAGAGGGAAGGTCACAAAGAAGCTCAGCCAAAACTAAAGACTTATCTGGTTTGGATTTGATGAATTCCAAATCAAATTCATGCAAAATGAAAATCCATTTTGAATAATTTTCCCCCAGCAATTGACGTGATAAGATATAAGTCATGGGGTTGCAATCCGAAATGACAATGGTTTTCTGGAAGAGGATATAGTGGCAAAATATTTGGACAACTTGAATAGCCACCAAGGCAAGATTTTCTACTTATTAATACTTCACTTCCATATCATTGAGATTATGACTCAAATAATATATCAAATGTTCTATCCCATTTTCTACTTGGACCAATACCATAACCATGGTCGTATTAGCCACAATGATATATAAGAAATAATCACTCTGATAATTGGGGGGATACATTAATGACACCCAGACAAGAGTATCCTTGACAACAACAAAAGAAGCTTACGCAACTTGGTCCCAATGGAAGGGAATCCCATTTTTCAAGAGTCGAGTAAATCCTTTGGCCATTTTGGCGTAGTTGGGTATGAACCTCCTTAGTAAGTTAGCCTTTCCCTGAAGTTTCTGTAACTGAAGAAAATTTGATGGTGAAGGAAAATCAATAATGGTGTGGAACTTCAATGGGTCTATTCGAATTCCTTCTTTTGAGACGATGAATCCTAGAAAATGACTAGGACCAACAAAAAACACACATTTATGTGGATTGAGGCATATTTTGTAGTGTCGGCAGTGTAAAAATATATCTTTCAAATGCATCGGGTGATTAGTCTATTTTCGTAAATGTGCGGGTAAATCATCTAGATAGGGTTTAATAATGTACTTGATGTCATTGAAAGCATAATCCATTGCTCTTTGAAAATTTTCCCCAACATTCTTTAAACCAAATGGGAGTTTCCGATTAGAAAATGTGCCCCAGGGATAGATGAATGTTGTCTTATATTAGTCCTTTGGGTGGATATTGATTTGATTGTAGCTAGAAAATCCATCCATGAACAAAAATATTTCACATCCAGCACAATCGTCAATAATCTAGTCGATAAAGGGAGTAGGATAGTTGTCTTTTGAACAAGCAAGATTGAAATCTTGATAATCAACGCACACTCTAATGGTTCCTTGTTTTTTTACAATAGGAATGACGTTGGAAACCCACTCAGTTAGCGGAACAGGGTAAATGAGACCAGCATGCAAAAGTTTTTCAACTTCTTCTTTAATGGCAACAGTCTTCTTCGGATGAACAGGACAAAGGGGTTGACGTATTGGCTTGACATCAGGGTACATTTTAGTAGTGTGTTCAATGATACTAGTATCTATGCCTGACATTTCCTCGTAAGACAAAGCAAATACATCACGCGATTCATGAAAAAGAAAGCGATATGTTTAGAGTTCTAATGGAGAACAAAACACGCTGACATGAATGTTGTCTAGAACGACGAGTTTGGTTGAAATATCAATAGAAATGGTTTCCTCAATATTTGAAAAATTTCGCTCGGAATGGATTGCATTAATAGGAAAATAATTCGAAAATAATGTTTTGATCGATGGGTGATATAGTTCACTAAGATTATCTTCTTCATAATCTTGAAGATGGGAGCTGTTAGGTCTCTGTAATTTGCAATATTGGAAAATACAAACTGCAAATCCTACATATGAACCACTTTGGGATTCTAGGATCTAGCCCTCCTGAATCCAAAGAGGGATCTCTCTATAAGTGCAAAGATTGATTTATCTTTAAAGGCTTTTAGGTGTGATAATAGGCTAGTTATTAAGAACAAGGGTTTTGTTTGTTTTGGTTGGACAAAGATAAATGAAGGTGAAGGAATTATAAATGAAGGGTGAAGGTGTATGAAAGTGAAGGATTGATTTAGCTAATAAAATAGGGAAGGAGCAACTTCAATCCATTGGGCTATGGAGTCATAAGAGGATTTAATTGAAACAACAAGGTTCAAGAGTGGTCCATGGGGCAAGTCATCTATGTCAAAGGATCTCTTTAAGTTGATTTTATGGAATGAACCAATAAGAAATGGAGATCAAATAGATGAAGGAACAAAGGGCAGCCTAAGATCAAGTAAGTACTTTGAAACTATCCTTCTTTTGGCATGCACTTAAGAAAAGACATAAAATTAATCTAAGATCAGGTAAGTACTTTGAAACTAGCCTGATTTTGATGCACTTTCAATAGGAAACATTTAAAACACATAGAATAGCTTAAGATCAAGTAAGGAATTTGAACCTATCCTACTTTCAGCATATTCAAAGGGAAAATTTTCAAAGCAACTGTTGGAGAAGAAAGTAGAGGACATGGCTAACCATAGACTTCCCTAGTTCAACTTTAGTTAGCAAACTTTTCAAGACAACATTTAAGATAAACAAAGAATAGTCTAAGATCAGGTAAGGAATCTGAACCTAGCCTGCTTTCAACATACTCTTAGGGAACTTTCAAACAACTGTTGGAGAAGAAACTAGAAGACAGGGCAAACCATAAACTTTCCTAGTTCAACTCTACTTAGCATGTAAATGAAAAAATCCTTCAAGAACAATGTTTAAAGTTTAGACAATAAAACCTGGAAACACCAACATTCCTTAACTGCTTGGACTATATTAAATCATTATTAAATACACAAAGGAGGAAAACATAGAGATAAAGCTTATCAGTGAGTGTTACACAACAATTTGTCACCGTCCCTGCAATTCCCCGTCCCACACATTGGAGGGCTTATTCCGTGACCTGTGAGAAGTGACAAGATCTGAAAACACTTCCATGGCTTTCCCCTAGACATGGAATTTCATTCCCCTAAAGACATATCCTTGTGAAAAACCATAAAAATATCCTTTTCATCCTTGGCGCGACTAGCCAGTGTTATACCCACGCCAATGGGGGAAATATTCCAAAGAGGGCGCGCCAATTGGCGCTCTGTCTCAGAGTCGCACTCACGCCAGGCTTAATAAAGGGTGTTTTTTAAAAATAAATGGTGGAAGATTGAATTTAACCAACTCCTGAACTGGTATCTAAATTGAGTTGGGACATTTGGCTCCGGATCTCCATGTAGAGGAAGTAGTTTTCCACCTCTCATGGAAGTTTCCTTGATGATAGGGCCAATCCCATGATTGTAGGGATCCTAACTCCCCTTCCACCATCTATATAAGCTTTCCATTTCCCTTTGCAAGCTAATCTCCAAGAGCCTTTGTAGCCTAAAGAATGCTGCAAGAGCTTTGATAGTCCTCATAGTGCCAAATCCATAGCAAGGAGATTGAAGATTGAAGAGAGAGGCTTTTCCCCATTCTCGACAAGCTTTAATGAGACGTATTTCGCTGACGACCCACCGAAGGAAGGTTCAACGTCAGAGCCTGGTTGTATTTTCCTTTGTATGAATTAATAATAAGAAACTATTGGTTATGGTTCCACTCGTATTGTTCATTACGATCATGAATTGTGTCCTTTCTGACTGATACATAATTGCATATATTGGGTTTTACGCTTGTGTTTTTCGTGTTTCTTGTGTGTGCAGGTGTCCGATCGCGGCGAGCGAGAGGATCGTGATCTGCTGGAGCAAGGAAACGGGAGCGCCTTCTTCTCTACGAACAACAGTGTTGGACTTGAGGTAGGCCTTCTTCGCAATTTGGTTTATTGCAATTAGGAACTTGCACCTTAGCGTGATACAATTGTTGCTAGACCCGATCTGGGCTAATAGGGATCGCCTTTGTCCGTAGAGGGGATTTACCTCTACAACAAATTGGCAACTCCGCTGGGGACTTAGCTTGTTGTTTGCTTTATAAACTACAGACGGAGCCTGAAGTTAGCTAGATAGCCTTCTAAACGCTGTTACTCTGCATTAGCGGAAGTAGATGAATGCTGCTTCAGTCAATCTCCGGTTTAGTTTATGAACTGAACACTTGGAGTATTGTCTTGTCTTTCGGTCGATTCTTGACCTTTCTTGCTTGATCAGCTCTTTTGGCTAGCTCTTTTCATGAGTTTGGCTTTTGGTTTGAGCTCCAACATCACTGGTCTGATTCTTGGATTGCTTATTTTTATTTTTTCATAGAAAAATTGACTGGCGCGCTTAATAGCCTGACAGTCGCGCCAATTGGCGCTAGTTGCCAGTTTACTACCCACGCCAATCCTGTCATGGTGCTAGTTTCAGCCTAACAGTCGCGCCAATGTTGAAAGGTGCTAGGGTTTGCTTGGTTTTGAGCTTTCTAAGCTTGATCTGTGGTTTTGGTTTCTTTTTTTTCGACTGCTTGAGTGTTCTGGAGCCTTGTTTGACTGACTGTGACCTTCTTCCTTTGGTTGTTTGCCCGTTTCTATCGATTTTACATTCTAGCCCTAGGGCATCTAGGTGCTATAGTGTGTCGAGCCTCCCGTGGTAGTTTTTGGTTTCTATCTGTTCAGTCAACCTTGTGATTGCCTCTCTACATTCGTTTGGTGGTTTTCTATCGTTTGGTTGCGCTATTTGAGTGATTGGTTTCTTCTTCATTCGAATTCCGCTTTGTCTCTCTTTGAGCCTAGATTACATGGTTCATTTGAGTCTTAGAGATTCTGCTTGAAGTGGTGAGTTTGGTCTTGGTTGGGAGAAATTCTTTGTTTTTTTTTCATTTTCAGGCATTGACGCTTGTTGTCAGTTAGCAACTCGTGCCAATTAGCCATCGGCGCTAGTTTTCAGTGAGCAAGTCGCGCCAGTTGGCGCTAGTTGTAAATGATAAAGTCGTGCCAATTTCAGGGTGTGTGAAAATTGAGATTTTTTCCCTATATCCTTCACCAGTGTGTCTTTCCCTTTTGGTCTTTTCACTATATGAGCATAGATTACATTGCTCATTGTTTGAAATGTCTTATTTCCATGATTGTTTGATGTAAAAGGGAATGAATGCCTTGTTTTGATCTCTTTCTTTGGAAGTCCTCTTTGTGTTTGACCTCATATGTCTTGTCACCTTTTGAGGGATTTCATGACAAAGTGTTTGAAATAACGATTTCATTCTTAGTGTTTGTTTACATCTCTTTTGCATTCATCCTTCATTAAGGAGATTTGCGTTCTTTTAGTTTTCGTCTCATAGTTTGCTTTTCGTTAAAATGCATTAGATCGCATTGCATTGAAAAGTATTTTTTGAGAACCATCATTGAACTTAGATTACATTGTTTAATGATTGAAAACTAGAAATCGCTTTGAGTGCATTCTCTTTCATTAAAAGCATGCATTAAGTAGATTCTCATTTCACCGAAAAATGCATTGAGTGCATTCTTATTATTTGAAAAGGAAAAGGAAATTGTGCATATATTACAATTGCATAGTTTTCGAAAAAGAGGATTTTGCATAGATTACATTGCATTATTCACATCGTTGAATGTTTGAAATTACTTTTGGATAGTGAAAGTCATCTAGTTTGGAAAAAATTCATTTACATTGTTTTTTTATGTCGCATCATTGTTTGAAGCTCTTCCCTTAACTAGATAGCATTCATCGAATTGAAAAGTTTTCTTTTCTCATATAGCTGCATACAGGAGATTGTCAGATGACATGCGGTAGGGCCTTGAAACCGAAACATAATTGAAGATAAACATTAAAATTTATTCAATTTACACTAAGGCAGCATTGAAACATTAACGAAATATATAGAGGTCTAGGCTAGTGACGTGTTCTGGCGTCGTTAAACCTATTAGCTGTCGTTCGTCTCTTGGATTTAGATAGCACTAGTATGGACTTGTGCTCCCTGTACCGTTGCGAATATAAAGGGAGACCCCACTAGGTTTCTATCCTTTATCCATAGGAAGCCAAGTCTGCCGCCCTATACCCGTGATACACTGGACACATCATTCGGGGAGATTGCCTGCACGTATGTCAAGTCCTTGGTTTATTTCTCTTTCATTTTGAAACCAAGGTGTATATTGCAGTTCACGGTTATTTGGTACATCCTTTGCCTAGCATTCCTGAGCAGTCATTTTGATCTTTTCTAACTCCTTAAATTTGAAAAGATCACCAAGCGCTTGTCCTTTCACGCTCGCTTCAAAACTGAAAGAGATAGATTCACCTTTCATCCATTTCTCGACTCTTAAAACATGAAATGTTGAGGTTTCTAAGTTTCAATATGGTAAAATAAATCACCTGTGATCACACACCCTGTTATATTTTTCTTTTTGGCCGTTTGATTGTGTGCCTTGGTTTTTAGACCGTGCGCGGTTTTAATGGCAACTTTTCTGGAGTTCACCAACCAAGGAATCCCCTCCAATGGGAATCCTGGTCCTTTTCCTCCTTTTGGAAATGTTGGCACTCCTTATATGGCAACGTTTTCCCTTCCTGGGTTAACTGTTGGGTTGCCTGTTTGGTTGTTTTCAACCTCTGTAGTCTCGAATGTCTCAGCTACTATTCAATCAGTTCCTCTGCCTAAACAACATCATGTTGATTCTAAGGTGGACCTCTCCCCTTCTTTGCCTGTTTCTACATCCTCCTCTTCTACTTCACCTGGTGAAAGTCTGGATTCGAGTAACCAGGTGGCTAAGAAGAAGAAGAAGAAGAAGACAAAGAAGAAGAAGTCTAATAAGAAAGAGGCTAAAAGTGCAGCTACTGCTTCTGAAACATCTCCTCTTGATAAACCTTCCAACCCTCCGCGGAAAGTCAAGTTCCCTTGCATGTTGTGCACATGAGACCATCTTCTTCGAGATTTCCCTAGCATTCCCAAGGTGCTTGAAGCATGGTCCAACGGTCGCCCGCCGTTGCCTTTGGCTTCTAGGAGTCAAGTTGGGGGCACATCTTCAACTGGTGTTGGTAAGGATCCTAAGAAGCAGGGTAATATTACCAATCCCTGTAAGTTGTGTGGGGGGCACCATGCCATTCACCTTTTTCCGTATATGGATACAGCCAAGCGAGTTTTGGAAAACTCGACTGTTGCTGCGCCATGCCTTCCGGCTGGTTACAAACAACTTTCTTTGAGTCCTCCACCAACTGATCCTATGATTGGTCAAGAGTCATCCTTGGTCAATCCCGCTCCCTCGGAAATTCAAATTCAGGAATCTATCCCCGACCAACCTTTGATCATGGGATCGGTTGAGCTGGCCCCATCTACGGTGCACCAGGTCTTTTCCGTGGAGAGTGGACCTCACATCCCTCAGGTTCTTCTTGTTTCTTCATATTCCTCGGATTTGGAGAAAGATTGTTCTATCCCTATATCTCAAGAAGCTGCTCCTTCGCCTCCCATGATGGAGATTCCGGGGGATACCCCTCCCACCTTCGAGATGGAGGTCGTGGAGGATGCTCCTTCTTCTTCTGTAACACCAGAGGAAGACCATCTTGGTTCAATGGTAGCCCTTTCGATTAGTTTGGTCGCTTCCTTTTATTGGAATCGATTTGCGGGATACCGCCTTCCGTCTTATGTGCCTTTCGAGATAACGGTATAGGCCTTTGGTCTGGTCATACCTAGCACCATTATAGATGAAGGCGCGTCTGTTAGTATTTTATCCTCGACTACCTGGCAAGCTTTCGGTTCGCCGCCGCTTGCGCCTGTTACGCAGAATCTGTTGGCGTTTAACAGAAGAACGAGTCAACTGTTAGGGGTCCTTCCAAGGTTACTTGTTACTTTGGGAGGTAAAACTATCCATATGGACGTGATGGTTGTTCCAGGCCCCTTGGATTTCAATATTCTCTTGGGGCGCGATTACACCTATGCCATGGGAGCACTTGTCTCCTCCCTTTTTCGTGTGGTCTGTTTTCCACATGAAGGTCGGATCGTGACCATCGATCAGCTTTCGTTCTTTGGTCCCGATGTGGCAACTGGCCTGCCATCATCCCTTCCTGGTTTTTATCCACCCGTTGTATCTGCCCCACTGCAGGTCAAATATGTGGCTACCTACCCCATGTCTGTACTCAGTGATAGTGCCGTTGTGCATCAGGTGCTGGGGGCATTGGGTCTTGACTTCCGGGATGTTTTCCTTCCATCGGGAGTGGAACTCCCTGAAGCCATGACTTCATATTCATTATGATGAGGTCGGTCGGAGCAGAGTTCCTTGTCTTTTGTCAAGCTCCTTAAAAAATGAAACAAGGTTGTCGGAGCAGAGTTCCTTGTCTTGTGCCAAGCTCCTTAAACCATGAAACAAGGTGTCCTGAGGATAGTTCTTTTAATGTGTCAACCTCATTAAAACAATGAAACACGTTCCTGTTCAATTCGAGTCTTTGATAAGATCTCGTAAAATCCCAGTCGAGTCTATCTCTTGATCTCGTAACTTGAACCTTCACTCCATCTACCTTTCATATGGATTGAAGCTTGGGGGGCATGTACCTCGAATTGAGTCACCATGATGGGGGCATGCTTAATTTTTCAAGCATAGTTTGTTTCCGTTTCAAGCTTGTGTAAAAATGAAACTGGTTTCAAGCATAGTTTATCTTTGTTTCAAGCTTGTGTAAAAATGAAACCAACTTCAAGCAGAGTTTCCTGATTTCAAGCTTGTGTAAAAATGAAACCATCCCCATTTTATCTCTTGTGATTGTCATTTTATCAGCCTGTTTTTTCCAGATGAGCCTTGGTTTTCTCACATCGTCACTATCTGCTTGGCCAATCATACGCCTTCACTTGGTTGTTTTACCCGTTCTTGAGGAACTGCTGCGATGAGTGGTCTTGTTAGCCAGCCTCTTAACCTTTACTTGTTCTGAGCAGTTCCACCATTACCGGAACCAGTTTCTTCCCTTTATACCATTCGTTCCTCCAGGAGGAGTCATCTTTCAGCTCTTTTCTGACTCTCTAAACATGAAAATATTGCCGAGTCACTTGTCGTTTTGATCTCGTTAAAGTGGCCATGAAACGACATCTACCCAGTATACGTTTACCCCTTTTTCGGGCTGGGATAGATTATTTACGAAAAAGGAATACCCTAGCCGATCGTGATTAGGAGGTTTTCTCAGACATAGTTTTCTACCTTTTCGGATCTAAGGAACTATCTACGAAAAGGGATCCTTGGAGTTTACTTTTCTGCTGTCTTTTCAAACTCTCTAAACATGAAAAGATGCCGATTTATTCCTTTGTCAGACTCGTTAAACCTAAATGACATCGGATTCAGTTGTAATGACGATATTCGAGTTCCTCTTTCCTAGGGCTCGTTAAATGTACTAGGATGGATTCGTCCGAAGGATGGACTTATATGACAAGCATATGGTATCCTCTTCAAGCTTGTGTAAAAATAAAGAGGTACTCACCAGAAATGGTGGGGGAAAAATGGAACCAACATCATTGTCGTGTCGGCAGTATGTCGCTCTTGAACATGGCACTTTTCTGCATTTGTATCGGGCTGGGGACATCTCATCTTGTTTTCCACTTGCCTCCATGGGTTTGGGTGATCCCTTTTGACCTCTCATCTGCTCTTTGCCTCGTCACCATGACCTCTGATCTTTTGATTTCAAATACTGCCAAATCCACTGTCATGCCGCCGATATGTTCAAGAGAAGTTGACCTCTGCAGAATTTCAACCTTTCTTTGATTCTCATTTGATCTTGATTCACAAAGACATTATCTTCCTCTCTCTCACGTCGATGATGTGGGAAACACTATGGCCCACCTTCGATCAAGTTCACTTCCTGTCGACTTTAGCTCATTATCCAGGAAGCTGATCTAGAGAATCCCTTTTGGTACCTTGGAGCTTGGATGCCTTAATGGCAGGTTCTTCACGTTCGACGTGAGGTTTTCATCATTGGCTCCGATCGAGTGATTTTACGGGTGTTTGACGCCAGCTCACTGATTCACATGCCAGAGATTGTACCTATAGTATATTGAGGGTCATTTTCATTATTGGTGGTACCTCTCGCGTCTGTTAACAGCTCTCATCATTGGCTGGTAATCAGGGGATGTTCTTGCATGTTCGAATTCAGCTCAATTATTCGCATGCTTGAACTTGTACTTTGTTCGGGTCCAGATGGAGCGCAAGACCCTAGATTTTGTCTGTTAGAATCCAGGCTGCGATTTCGTGGATTATTATGATTAGTTACATGACTCACTGATTGGATGGATGCGACCATACCTGAGTCTCTTTATCGATCCTTATTGGATGGCTGTGTCCATGCCTTGGATCTGAATTCTTGTATACTCTGATATGGATGGCTGCGCCCATACCACATATATATCATGTATTTGAGATATCAGTTGTACTTCTCTACGTAGGTTTTCTGACGACAATGTTTTCAGTTGGACACGTTCTCGTAAAGCATTTCACCCCTCTCTCTCTTTCGGGCCTCATGCTTTAGGGGGCATCTGTTACACAAAAATTTGTCACCGTCCCTGCAATTCCCCATCCTACACATTGGAGGGCTTATTCCGTGACCTGTGAGCAGTGACATGATCTGAAAACACTTCCATGGATTTCCCCTAGACATGGACTTTCATTCCCCTGAAGACATTTCCTTGTGAAAAACCCTAAAAATAGCCTTTTCATCCTTGGCGTGACTAGCCACTGTTATACCCGCGCCAATGGGGGAAATCTTCCAAAGAGGGCACACAAATTGGCGCTCTATCTTAGAGTCGCACTCGCACCAGGCTTAATAAAGGGTGTTTAAAAAAAATAAATGGCAGAAGATTGACTTTAACCAACTCCTGAACTGGTCTCTAAATTGAGTTGGGATGTTTGGCTCCGGATCTCCATGTAGAGGAAGTAGTTTTCCACCTCTCATGGAAGTTTCCTTGATGATAGGGCCAATCCCATGATTGTAGGGATCCTAACTCCCCTTCCACCATATATATAAGCTTTCCATTTCCCTTTGCAAGCTAATCTCCAAGAGCCTTCATAGCCTAAAGAATGATGCAAGAGCTTTGATAGTCCTCATAGTGCCAAATCCATAGCAAGGAGATTGACAATCGAAGAGAGAGGCTTGTCCCCATTCCAGACAAGATTTACTGAGATGTATTCCGCTGATGACCCGCCGAAGGAAGGTTCAACGTCAGAGCCTGGTTGCATTTTCCTTTGTATGAATTAATGATAAGCGACTATTGGTTATGTTTCCACTCGTATTGTTCATTATTATCATGAGTTGTGTCCTCTATGACTCATACATAATTGCATATATTGGGTTTTACGCTTGTGTTTGTCGTGTTTCTTGTGTGTGCAGGTGTCCGATCGCGGTGAGCGAGAGGATCGTGATCTGCTGGAGCAAGGAAACGGGAGCGCCATCTTCTCTACGAACAACAACGTTGGACTTGAGGTAGGCCTTCTTCGCAAGTTGGTTTATTGCAATTAGGAACTTACACCTTAGCGTGATACGATTGTTGCTAGACCCGTTCTGGGCTAGTAGGGATCGCGTCTGTTTGCAGAGGGGATTTACCTTTACAACAGTGAGAGTAGGGTACTTTTAACAGTAAATCCTAGCTCTATATTTGATGTTCTTTATCAGAGAAGGTGGATAGAATGGAAACAAAAATAAAATAAAAATTTACAATAAGAAACACATCACTATTGACATAGACCAGGATCCCATAAATCAACTTGTATTTGATGTTCAAACCAGTTACAGTCTTCAAGTCCAGTGGGTCTCTACAGCTTCAAACTTCTCATCTCAGCATACATATCTTCAATTACAAACAGGGCTTCAGCAGCTTCATAAAACTATTTACAGGGTACAAATATCCAGAGACCAACCTTTATCTCATCTTCTACAAAAGTATTTATAGAAGAAATGAGGAGGTGGGATGAGAAAAGATCTCTAGGCTCAATTAATATAGTTTAATGCTTCTCGGCCTTTGAGGGGCTCAATGGAGAAGCTTTCTAATATTTCCTCTGAATCAATTGATTTTCATTAAGTATTAAGCATGCTGGGTAGATTTTGTTGACTTTAAAACTCGTAGGTGGGTTAGCAATAACCCTAGTTGTCTTTAGGAAAAATATCACTGACCGAGGCAATAACTCTGCCTTCTACTGATTTATTGAAAGATGCAGGTGGCACTTTTGTAGAGCGAGAGGATTCAATTGGCCTCCGATGTGGCAGTGGAGGCCTCCTTTACTAATATTTCTCTTTGTTTTTCCTAAAACATCTTTAATCTATCTTTGCTCTGTGTTTTAGGCCTAATTAGCCTTAATCTTCATCTTCAGGTCTTTATCCTCTGCTGACTGTGGATTAGGCATTTGATTCTCGAATGGTGCCTCAATCCCTTTAAACTCTGTTTAAAATCATTAATCTTTACTTTTGCTCTGGTTTTATCCTTTGACACTGATACTCTTTGGTTGTTTGATATTCACTGTGTTTTGCTATGTTTTGCAGGTGCACAGAGGTTTTGTGACTTCAAAAATGCTCATGAGGCATAGGTGGAATCATAATTTGAATTGTGTGGATTCACCTTCTTCATGAATAAATGGCTGAGGGATCATCATCCCTGGATTTTGTTTCATTTTAAAACTGCGAAAAAAACCTTAATAGCCTGCAAAAAAAAAACAAAAATTAAGAAAATTCATGAAAAATAGGTTAAATGTTGCTTTGGAGATCTCGAGTGAGAGATTAAATCGTGTCCATTGGATGAAAACAACCAACGGTCGAGATCGTTTGATGGGGTTAATTGGGAGGCGGTTGGTTGAATGAAGTTTAAGATTAAGTCCAGGCCGTTCGATCAGGACGATGAATGGCAGAGATTTCTTGATGAAAGCTTTGGGGAGTAAACCAAATGAAAGGTGAATGGGGGTTGAGACATAACGTGAGCTGTCAGATAAAAACAATCGACAGCCAGGATTTAAAAGGTAAACAATCAATGTAGTGGAGAAAGTGGTAAGGCGGAAAACCGGAATGGTTTTCACAAATTTTTTGGGTGGTATGCGGTTTTCATTAAAAAAATGTGATATGGTACGTCGCGCGACACTCGCCCTTTTCAAAACCGCCTGTTTCGAACTTTTTTCTGGTGTTAACGTTCGAGCGGATTTTTTTTACGAAACACAATATCAACCATCGGATGAGGGGGGGGGCAGATCCGACGGTGCAGAAATATTACGATGGAGGAAATTGCAGGGGATAGATCTTGACCGTCGGATCTGTAGAATGGATGGAAGAGATCTGTCGACAGGGGGGAGTTATTTTCCAAATGCAAAGTTTTGGGGTTATCGGGTTAGATCCTGGCCGTTGGATCGAATGATCAGAGGGTTAGATTTGAATCGGAGCGGGGTTGTGGAAGGGAAAAGGAAGAGTGAAAAGTTGCGATGTGATGGTATACTGACCGTCGGATTAGAAGGATGATCGACGACCTAGCTTGAATCATAGATCGCAAATCAAGGGAGACAAAGCGATGGCACTTTGAGACTTGCGCGATGCGACTGAGTGCTGTTTGTCGGATCTGGGAGTAAGATCAACGGTCAATACTAAATCAGAGGGGTAATGGAGAAATTTTATGGGCAGAGTGAGATGAGATCTTAGCCTTAGGTTCTTGTGGATTCGACGACTAAGATTCAATAGGGGAGATCGGCATCGAAGGAGGAAAAGGGAAGGAATAAAGGGAAATTGGAGATGCGATGATGTATAGACTGTCGAATCAGAAGGATGATCGACGGCTAAGGTTTGCTATGAGGAATCACATCGAAAATTTTTGGAAGGACACGAAGAAAAGGAAGGACCCATGTGGACTTGCGATGCGATGAGCTGATGACCGTTGATCAGTTTAGATCGACGATATATATTCACTGAAACTTTGAACTGTCGGGTTTTATTGAAATATAAAGGAAAGTCGGGTTTTACGAAAATACAAAGGAAATTCGGGTTTGGGAAAGGGTTTTAAGTCCTTTAAGCAACCGGTTGCAGGGCTTAAGGTATTATGAGGAAAGGGGTTACAGGGGTTAAGCCCTCGGGGGCTTAAGAAAACTTTATGCAGAAAGGGTGTTTTTGGCCTAAAAATAGAGTTTTTGAGGCAAATTGAGGGTTCCGATAGGTAAAAGGAGACATTTTAAAACCAGATAAAAGGGAGATATAAGGTTTTAAAGTGATTTTGGAGTGATTTTTAAGGTTAAATGAGGCTTATGGATGGATTTTTATGGAGGAAATAAGGGATTAAAATGGGGTTTTATGAATGAAAGGAGGGGTAAAAATGATGGAAAATGGGCGTTTTAAGTAGTCTTTCTCTTGGCAAACAGCAGGTTCTCTTGGATAATGAGGGAAACAACAGTGAAGATTAACTCAGAGGATAAAATATCTTCATAAGACTTTAAGAACTAACAATTTGGACATGAATTGTTTCTTAAAGGCTAAAAGAGATTTAGCCACCATTTGATATGACAAATTTTATAGATGGCTAACAAGAGCGATGGTGATGCTCTTCCCATGGTTCTCCTTCTAACATCATGGTTTCCAAAATATTCTCATATGTCAAGAAAGTTGAGGAAAAATTATTATATGGAGTACCATAATCTAATGAACGATCAACCGAAACAATTGATGACGATGATTTTGGATTCGCCGCCCAAGCCATATAGTTTGATTGTTATGCTAGCTCAATTGGTATAGGCGGTAGAAAATTATCCAACGTAACAACTTCAGAATCACCCGTAATATTTCTTAAGCAAGATGGAGTGGAAGTTATCATGTAGCAGGTCTCTATACTTGCAATTCCTACCGACATCGCAAGCATGGGTAATGCAAAGGTTCCCATGAGAGTGGAATCCTTTAAGAGTCCTAAACCAATGTTCTGAAGTGCTAGTTGGGGTGCATGAACTAACGGAACGCTTCCAATTACCTAGGAACTAGAGGCAAAGAAGGATAATTGATTGACGACTGTGATGACACCTTTAGGTGGAAAGGCGATCATTCAAAAATATGTAGAAACGATTGTAGTCATAGCATATACCCATGGCCTTTTGAGTAAAATATTGTAGTCAAGGGGTCCTTCAACAACCCCAACTTCAACATTCACTCCTTTTCCCCCTAGTTCAACATGCAAATTGTTGATAATACTGCAAGGCTTATATGTACATCCGTTGAAAGCTTTCAACGTCGTTGGCGATTGAGATAGGTGTGATGAGCTAAGTGAATTCGATAAGTTTAGAGAAATAATGCACATAGATGCTCCCTCACCAATAATAGTATGATGAACAAGGTGATTGAGAACATTTGGTTGGATGGAGAATTCCAATTCCACTGGAAATTGCGGCACATAGCCTGTGTGATTAAAGACTACGAGCTTGGAATCTGTCACATCAATTCCACCAATTTTCAACAACAAGCCTGATTCTCGGAGGAAAATTTTTGTAGTACCTCAAGCACTAACATAGTTGAAGGGGATTGAGCCAAATCTTCAACTATATTATAATTTTGAGAAGATTTGGGTCGAGGATTAAATGTTGATTTATGAACGACTCCCTTTGGTGGCTTGATTGTTAATTCAGGAATAGTAGGTGGTGATATCGATTCTATAGATGGATTCATCGTTGAGGTACTAGGTTGATCAGTAGCCTGACTACCGTAATAATTATTACGCATTGACACCAAAACATCAGTCTATGGCTTTGTGACAGACAACATAAGCACTTGGGAACTAGAAGTTGGATCTGTAGTAACCAAATTTGGGTCTGGATTCAGAAATGGATCTTTCAACACAACTGACGCATGAGAGGTCTTAACTATTTTTAAGAATTCAACGCAGTGAGGATAGTACTGAAAAAGGTGATCCTCATTATTTATTATGCAAGGGTAATGAGGTTTCCAATTTCCAAATGATTGATTAGATGATATTTACTGTGGGGTATAAGTTTTCTTTTCCTTTTATTTCCCATTTTTTTTACTTTCAGGTTGCTTGTCACTTTTTCCCTTGTCAGATGACACGACATGGATTTTGGAAGAAGGTGCAGGATAAGATGTAGTAGAGCGGTGTGTGATTGAAGTACCGATCATACCATCTCCAGCATGAGAGTCCTTTGATGGAGGAGGATCAATGAAATTATATTGTGGCGTGTTAGGATTTTTCTTACAGAGCATGCTAGACTAAGTGTAAATCAATTCTAAATATTGGGCACGAGAAATGACCTGCTCTTTAGTGACAACACCACCCTTTGCCACATCCTTAGTTATAGATGGTAACAAGGAATTAATGAACCACTCAAAAAGGAGCTGATCAGGAACAAATGTCTTAACGATTCTACGACAATGATGCCACTCAAGAATATGATCATAAATGTGAGTAGCATTAGTCTGTTTAAAATTAGTCAAGAGTTCCGTTCCAGTTTCATATTGTATGGGTAATTGCAAGTGGGTCAAAAATATAGTTGATATGGAAGTGAAATTATCAAAAGAAGCTCTTGGTAACTCAATGTACCATTTTGCAACCGGACCAGTGAGTGTACACTGGAAAAGACATAGTCGAATAGAGTAATCATTTAAGGAGTTAGATGAACACCACAAATGATAAGTCATAACGTGAGTCGACGAGTCTTCCCAAGGGTTTCCATTGAACTTAGGAATATCCAATGGTAATTTATGAGGTATCACCGACCACCAAGGAGGATAGTTGATTGGGTCATTGGTGAGCCAGTTTAAATCTGGTAACTCTAAAGTTGCAACAAAGGGAAACTGTTGATTAAGGTTGGGTTGAGCATAGCCAGAGTATAATGGAATTTATTGGGCAATAGGAATTTGAGCACTAGCATAAGGAATATGTTGCTAGTAACCCAGATAGGGGTTGTTTTGATAAGCAAACCCTTGAGGATTATGTTGACCAAAACCTGGGTGCGCTACTTGTTGAAATGAACGTTGTGGCATTTGCACCTATGGATGCCAAGGGGTCTGTCCACCAATATTATAACCCAAAATAGGATAGCTTGGATTCGATTGCAGATAGGTATAACCTATTTGTGGCTGTGATATCCCATAATATTGTAATCCAACTTGTGAATAAATGATTCTGGATATAGTTGGTTGTTGTAAACCACCCAAAGGAGTTGGAGTCTAAGGGCCCAATACTTGAGGGTATTGAGTTGAGGGACCCGCCTGAGATGGTTGAGGTACAACAGTTTGAGTCTGTAACATGGATAAAGATATATTAGCAAGCTTGATATACCTGAAGGTACGTGGATGAGCTCCGATATACTTACGTACTTGGAGTGAGGTGTCACACTCAGAATGTATCGTAGACAATTGATGATAGCTACTATGTTTTACGATGTCGGAACACGTCTCTAGCCTAGACCTTCTAAATGTTATCATTATGGTTCCAATGTTTTTTTAGGTAAATTGATGTTAATTTTAAGTTGATATTGTTTATCAATTTTCCTTTTGAGGTTCACATCGATGATGTGATGGAAATTCCTAAAATTAAAACTAAAATTATAAGTAAACTTTTCAATTTTAGCTTTTTCAATGAAAAATCTTAGCTACTAAGGGAAAGAGAAATCAATTTTGAGAGCAAACAACAAAGAGCACACACTAAAATGTAGCTTTCCTAACTTGTTCCTATGAAAAAAACACAATTCAATATATGCAAATTCATGTTTTTATTTTCAGCCCCCTTAATGTGGATGCAGAAAGGAAACTGTATGCATCAAATCAACAAAAAACAAATGTTTTCTTCTTTGAGAAATGAGGAATTTAACAACAATTTATCTTTTAAGAAAAATGAAGAATGGAACTACAATTTTTCCTACAGGCAATGAAGAATTTAACGAAAATTTCCTTTACGAAAAATTGGATCTAATGCAGAAATAAAATAATTTTAATTTTCTTTGTCAACGATAAAGAAAAACACTTAAAGATACATTGAACAAACTTATTTTTCAAAGGAGGAAGAATCAGGAAAATTCACTAGTCTTTATGAGGTATCAGACAATTGAAAAAACAACAAACAAATGGCTGAGAATGATGGCAATGAAAAATTCAAATGGAATTTGGTTGGATAAGGGGGCCACATAGTATCTAAGGGGAGACAGTGTGTTGCAATGCACCCTTGAGTGGGAGACAGTGCACTGCAGTGCAATGTGTCTTGACCAACAATGCATTGGGCACAACAAAGATTGAAAATTCAAGCTATAGAACACATTTCTAATGCAATTCTTTGATTTAAATGTCTAATAAATGAAAGTAGATGCTACTGGGTGGATAAGGAGAGGAAAAAAACCAAGAATGATAGGAAACTCCCCAGTGGAGTCACAAGTTTGTTATGCAGAATTATGTTCTACAGATAAATCAAATTCCCTAAGTGTGGTGCTAGGCACTTAGAACAATAGATAAAAGTATTTTCTATCACTTTCTCTAAGAATAAATATACACATAGAAATATAAAAGAACCTACTTGTGATCCAAGAACTTCCTATTCTCCTTCTGTCGCTTTTGTTGTAGCCTCTAGTCCAACTTAGATTTCCAGATTGATTCCTGCAAGTATAAACAGAGAACAACAAAAAATTTGCAATATACAGATGCCTAGTTATCTTAATAACTTAAGTTGATTAAACATGAAACATATATATCATTCAAGAATCCATTATATGATAAATAGAAACATAAATAGATAAATGTATGGGAAAAGGAACAACAATATTTAGTAAAGAATAAAAGGGGGAGGTTACAACCAATGATCGATTTGATGTCACTAGCTCCAACTTCATCCGAGCCTCATCATAGCCAACATCAAACTAGCAACATATCACTTGTATCACTTTCTCAATTGAGAATCCAACAACATTTCATTACCAAAATTCTTTCCTCCCTAGCACTAGGATCTGTGCTCAATTTATAGGGCAACTGATGGTAGTTTCTCAATAAATGACTTTCTAATAATAGGAAAGACATTTTTCCAAGTTCAGAGGTGTTAGATGGACACATGGATTCAAATTTTGACACATATGGACACTTCTAGAAGGGACTGGCCATGTAGAGATTCCAGAACAATGAGAATTTCGCTCCCATTTGACCAACGCACCCTTGAATTCGGGAAGTGCATTGCAGTACACCCTTGAATGGAGGGAGCTGCATATGAAACGTTATTAGTCCCTTGATATGCAGCGTTGGTGAGCTCATAAGTGATATAATATATACTTCAAACCTTGGAAATCTCACAATAGAAGCCATGAATTATTTTTTCTTCTTTTAGGGCATATATCAACTGAAATGATAGGGGATGATAGACCCTATTTCATTGGTCCTGGGGATGATGTCTAGTTTGACCAGGTCATGGGGGGTGATGCCCAAATTGACCTATAACAGTCTGATGTGTCCAGTAATGGTGGAAAGTAGGGTCGAAGGCAGTCCACGTTGAACATCGGGTGTAGAACAAAGAATGGTGGAATACTAAGCTCAAAGTAATTGTCCTATAAATCCTTGATGATGGTGTTTGGCCCATATCGGAGTAGGAAGAGATCGCGATGGGGTCCAGCGAGGTGCTCCTTCTGCAAATGTATCCAAACTTTTTCGCCCACCTAGAACTTGTGTGGAACCCTATGTTGATCATGTTGTTGCTTGTACTTAGCATTGGATCTATCCAATATCTCATGTACCTATTGACGAATGTATTGAATGTGCTCAATTAAGTTGTTTGCCTTGTCGAATTCATATCGGACCTAAGCTGAATATTCTTGAATAGATGAAAATGGTATGACCACATAATTCATACATAATGTCTGGAATCCCAAGCCCACCTAAAAGGGGTTGTGGCTAGTTGATCTATGGAGAGCCCAGTTATAGCTGTGCCAGACATAGGGGAGGCTTTCATCCCATGTGTGTGGATGCTTCGAGTTGTACATGCACAAAATGTGTACAATCATCCTGTTGACGACCTCTGTTTGTCCATCAGTTTGGGGGTGGAAGGTTGTGGACTTAGTGAGCTTGGTGTCCAACATCGAATAGAGACTTGACCAAAATGTACTCAAGAACTTGCAGTCTAGATCTAAGATAATGGACTATGGGATCCCAAAGTGTACCCAAACTTGGTCAAAGAAGAGTTTAGTCGTGGATTCTGTTGTGATATTATTCTTGCAGGCCACCATAATGGCCATCTTAGAGAATCTTTCGATAAGCACAAAAACACATTCATTTCCATGCTTGGTAGAAGGAAGGCTCGACATGTTATCCATGGAGATGGATTCCCACGGCTGACCAGGGGTAGGCAGTGGAGTATATAGGCCTTTATTCTTTATGGTTGGTTTGGAAATGGCACAGGAAGTGCAAGGTCTGATGTACTTCCCGATATCATGTTAAATGTTCGACCAATCGAAATAATTATGCAGTATTTCCATTATTTTCTCGACCCTGGAATGTCCAGCGATCCAACTGTAGTGAAATTCTCAAATCATATTGGAATGCTCACTTGAACGAAGACAAAGGTGTCCAAGGTGTCATAACAGT
Organism: Pinus albicaulis; assembly: GCA_034641835.2. Classification (NCBI taxonomy): domain Eukaryota; kingdom Viridiplantae; phylum Streptophyta; class Pinopsida; order Pinales; family Pinaceae; genus Pinus; species Pinus albicaulis. The sequence continues at coordinate 1,331,114,975 of CM076575.1, read as the reverse complement.
GCATCCTAGAGGTGAAAATTTGGAACTTTTTTACCCTACAGGTGCATCTGGTATGTGTTTCCAAATTTTGGATCTCTTTTGTAGAGATGCGTCCAACCTGAAGTCTTGTGCCCATAAGAGTCGAGCTCAGTGGTTAACGCCATGATAGAAAATCGGTTGAGGGAGTCGACAACATTAGTTGTGCTTCCCTTATTGTACTTGATGTTGAAATGGAACTGTTGGAGGTACGTGGCCCATTTTTGATGTCGATCATTCTAAAACTTCCCTTGTGTCTATATCAACTATAGGGGTAAGTGATGTGTGTGGATGACCATTTCCTTCCCCAAAATGTAGTGCTTCCATTGTTGGTAGGCCCACATAATGGAATACATCTCTTTTTCATAGGTGGGATACTTTCTCATAACATATGAAAGTGTCTCACAGTGATATTCCACTGGATGCCCCTACTGAGTAAGTATTTCCCCAATAGCATAGTTAGAGGCATTTGTCTTGATCTCAAATGGTTGCTGTAAGCTTTGTAATGTGAGCACTGATGTAGAGTAGAGGTGATACTTCAAATTTGTGAACGCCTTCTGTTGAGATTTAGACCAAAATAATTTTGATTTCGCTTCTCCATTGGTGACTTGAATCAAAGGCCAGGTGCTATGAGAGAACCCAAACACAAACCTGTGGTAGAAATTGGCAAGACACTTAAAGCTGTGGAGCTTTATTAGAGTGGTTAAGGTTGGCCAATGTTAAGTACCTATATTAATAGTGTAGTCCCTTATTATGTTAGTTTAGCCCCCCTTATTGTTATTTTTTTACCCTTGTAAACCCCATATTGTTATTATTGTGCCCTTACATTATGATTGTTAGGTCGGCTAGGATTACATTGTGGCCCCACTAGGATTACATTGTGGCCCCATGGAATCCTATATATAGAAAGGAGGTTTTGTCATTTGTATAATCCAAGAATTGTTCATTCATGTAATGTATTGGAGGTTTCCCCCTCGAAGTGGCTTATTTCTAAGGAATTGATATCTCTTTTCTTCTATTTTTGGAGTTGGTTTCACAACATTTGCTATAAGAGCTTTGGATTCTAGGGTTTCGCTGCTCCAAACAGGTCATTGTGGAATTTTCGCTATAAATTTTTTTCTACGATGGTTCAGAAGATGGAATTTTTAGAGTGCGAAGCCAAAATCCCGAGGAATATTTTTGAAAAATTTCAAAGCTTGGTTCACAATAGTTTCAGAGATATGAACTATGGAAGTTAGGGCTTTTTGCAGGTTCCTGAATTTAACCTAAATAGGTCATCGCAAAATTTTTGATATAAATATTTTTCTACGAGTTTTCAGAAGCTGAATTTTTCATAGAGCTAAGCCGAAATTTTGAAGAACCTCCTGTAAAATTTTAGATCTTTGTTCGCAATATTTGTGGAGATATGGTCTGTGGAATTTAGGATTGTTTTAGGCTCCCGAATTTCATCTCAAAGAGGTGATCATGGGAAAAATTTCATAACTCTCTCTATGAGCATCGAATTGGAATTCTATAAAAGTTGCTAGAATCACACGAAATTTAGTTTCCTGTCTATTAATTTTAGAATCAAATGAGTAAACAGTGACACGTGGCAAGTCGTACAAGTTCGCTCTATTGAACCAGTCCATAAGTAGGTCATTGTGGGAGATTGGACATAACTTTGCCTTGAAGAATACAAATTTAGTTAGACCTATGGCATTCGAAAGAGGATTGAGAGGGCTACCTCAGGGCCAAATTTTAGATATTGAAGATTCGAAATCATATAGATAATTCAGTTTCATTATCGAGCTCCTCAAAAGCAAGAAAAAAGTGTGTATTATTTTCTAATTACATACGTATCGTTTGAAAAAAATTAGTTTGAATTCATTCCAAGGGAATATTGAAGAATAGATATTAGTATTGGGTTCTAAAATCCCCCCTAAAAATAATTCCACACCCATTAAGCCCTCAAAAATCTATACTATGACACATGAAGAGGAAGAATTGTAGTATGAGATATCAAAATTACGGTACCAAGTGCAACAAATTTCGATCTTACGAAGAGCAACCGAAGATAACATAGATGGTTTAAAATGAAAAATGGAGGCTAATTTGGATGGTTTGAAGGATCAAATAATAGAAAATATAGATGATAAATTAGTGGAATATCACATCGAGCATCAACAAAAAGTTCTCCAACTCTCAAAGGATAACCTAAATTTGGTGCAGAATCTAATGAAACAACAGGAAGATCAACATCACATCGAAAGAAGTTCTGAAGCAGTCACAGAAACAAGAACTCGACAGGTACGATCAATTTCAGAGTATCTCGGCAAGTGGAAGAACCTTCCTGTATAAGATTCCACATGGGAGGATGAGAATTTTATACAGAAGCATCAAGAAATAATCAAGCGTTGAGGACAACACTTGTTTGAAAGAGAGGGGCACGTTAAGTCCCTATATTAATAGTGTAGTCCCCTATTATGTTAGTGTAGACCCCCTTATTGTTATTGTTATACCCTTGTAACCCCCATATTGTTGTTATTGTGCCCTTACATTATTATTTTTAGGCCGGCTAGGATTACATTGTGGCCCCACTAGGATTACATTTTGGCCCCATGGACTCCTATATATAGAAAAAAGGATTTTTCATTTGTATCATCCAAGAATTGTTCATTCATGTAATGTATTGGAGGTTGCCCCCTCGAAGTGGCTTATTTCTAAGGCGTTGATATCTCTTTTCTTCTATTTTTGGAGCTGGTTTCACAATAGCCAATCTTGAATGACCTGGATCTTACCTTTTCCCACATGCACCCCCCGCTCATCAATAATGTACCCCAAATATTGAACTCGGGTCATGCCAAAAGTGCATTTCTCCAAATTGACACAAAATTTGTGTTGTTGCAGTGTTTGGAGAACTCGTTGAATGTTTTGAAGGTGCTCTTCCCAACTCTATCTAAAGATCAGGATATTATCCAAATAAACCACCACAAATGAGTTAGTGAATGGTCATAATATGTCATCCATCATCCTCATGAAGGTTTCGGGAGAATTCATCAACCAGAAAGGCATGACGAGCCATTCAAAAAGGCCCTCCTTGGCTTTGAAGGTAGTCTTCCACACATCAGAGGGTTTGATTGGTACCTTGTGATACCCGGACTTCAATTTAATATTGCTGAAATGTTTGGCCCTCTTAACTTGGTCCAAAAGGTTATCAATCCACGGGATCAAATATCTATTGTGGACAGTGATCTTGTTCAATGCCCAATAGTCAATACAGAGTCTCCAAGTCCCATCCTTCTCCTGAACCAATACATTTAAGCTCCCACAGGGTGATGAAATCAGTTGGATGTGACCTTTCTGTAAAAGCTCTAGAATCTACCTCTTGATTTCATTGTAGATTGGTCCATTTGGTAGTGACGAGCCTAGGTTCAAATCGATGCAGTGCTTGACCTGATAGTGTAGAGGAGCCCCTGTAGATGAGGTGAAGATATCTTCGTACTCCTTCATGACCTTGTCCATATATTTTTGCCATGCAGAGGAGCCCTTTCTGGAGGTCTTGGCCACAATATTATTCTTTCCTTGAGGGTAGATCATAAGAAAAAAAAAATTTCCTGGTTTTGGAAACGAGTTTTCTACATTTCATCATAGTGATCAAAGAGATGGCAGTAGGTGGTGCTACCTCTGGTATCCTGTACAACTTACTACCCAAAGTAACAATAAAAACATGAGGCCGATATTTATATATATAATGTTGCTTCCACAAGTATGGTTGGCCTAATAATACATCAAAAACTTCAAGAGGAGAAAAATCACATAATACCTCATCTGTGAAGGGCTTGATGTTGTAGGGAAGGCTACATTGATGGTTGAGGCAGAGATATCTTCCTTGGTGAAGCCATCCGATGATGTATGGTTGTGGGTGTGTTGTGATCAGAAAGCCCAACTGCTTCATGAGTCCTATGGAAAATTTTAGGGGAAAATATTCGCACATGGGCTATTTTTTCATGATTTTTCCAAAAAAAGATTCGTCAATTTCCCTTTTTTTCTAAAGATGATTCACCCAAATTTTACAATATAAAATTATTTTACCTTTAAAATCACCAACATTATATAGATACTACATAAAATCATTATATATTTTGAATAATTTTACAAATATATCAATACATATTTTATAATTTGCATATTAGGGACTAATGAGAATCGCTAATGTTTTAAACTTCAAGATAATTTTCCATCCTTAAAGTTTTCCCTGTTCATGATCTCTGTTGAAATCAAGTTCTTTTGGCTCCTGTTGTTGAAAATTAGCTATTCACCCACGTCTCGGAATGGAAGAGACTCTCTCCCTCCTATGGATCTTCGATTTCTTACTTCTGGGTCTTGGTGGTGGCAATGGTGGCACTGGGCTTTGAATTGATAATCTGCTTCCCTTTGTGATTCCCCTTGTCGGGTTGTGACTCAAAGTTGGAACATGCACATGATTTGGAAGCCTTCAGCTCGGCCACTAGAGACTACTTGGCCCGACACTCAATTTTATTATGAGTGGATCTCTTATGGAACTCACACCTCTTTCACATGTCTGTATTTGGATTCATGGTGTTTTTCTCTTCTTGCACCTTCGACAGGTTATCCCAGGTTTCCCTGCCTTGGCCTTGTCCTTTGTTCTATGATTTGGGAGCGCTCTTCCCTTCCTTCTTATTTTCATATCCAAAGTCTCGCTTCTTCTGTTTGAATTGCTTCACCAAGCGAGGAGATGTTGAGGAACTCCATTTCCTCCTGGATGTATCTGTGTAGAAAATTGTGGTACTTAAGCACCAATTTTTTCTCTGAATATTTTATACCCAACTTTGTGTGCAGGGTATGGAACATATTCGTTATCTCATGCACATCTTGATCCCTTTGTTGCCACAACGTTGTCTATTGTATGGAGTTTTCCTCATATCTCCCCACGGGGTAGCATTGTTCCTTTATGGTGTATCAGAAAGAATTACAAGTGAGTGTGGCCAAGAACAGGGAGGATTCCCCCTCGTCCTTTTGATTATAGTAGGTTCCCACCAATCCTTGACATGGGGGGTGACTTTCAGGAGTGCAAAAGTAATATTTTCCCGATTGGAAAAGTCATGAACCGAAAAATCTCCTTTTAATAGATTCAACCATATATCTACATTGTTTGCATCTATTTGGCCCTTAAATTTGGGAATTTTGAAGTTAACTTGTATCTTAAAAGGAGTGGCACCTCCAGAGTGGTTGTTGGATGAAGATGTGTCGCTGGTGAGTAGTCCTCGAAGGATTTGGGCAAAGTTTTCCATCATCACGTTCCTCTATTTCTAGAGGGCCTCCTCGAGAAATATTTTGATAAGATATCCTGCTCCCTCGTCTTTATTTTTCTCTGTCATCGAAGGTTATGGGTTTTGTGAGGTTGATCTTGCATATGTTCAAGCAGATCGAGCCCTAACTCCTTATATCTTGATCTCATTGGGGGCATGCAAAAAAATATTGAGAAAGAGCAGACCGCTCTGATACCACTGATACGGATTTATGCCGAAACACAATAAAATATATAAATAAACATAAACGCAAAGATGTAACATAAAATATACTTCATTTCATTAATATAAAATCGCTTAAATAAGCTTACAAACAAAATAGAAATAAACTAGCTCGGGTGATGGTAGCTTATCTCTAAGAAGCGATGTGGCGGCTACATGCCTCTCAAATTGTGTTATAATTAGGATCGAAGGCCTATTTATTATTGAGAAACAATGAAAAACCCTAAACTTCCAAAACACTAACCCTAGGAGATGAAGCACCAAAACTATGGGCCCCTTTTGGGTAAATTGGTACATCAACTTCCCAAGGTCATAACTTTGGCATATGATCTTTGTTTGATGTGCACAATACCTCATTGGAAATATTTTTTCGAGGAATTCAACTTTTTAGTGGCCCACATTAGTTGAAGATCCATGTTTCTCTCGGGTTTCCAAAAAAACATCGTTTAGGGCCTCAAAATGGCCCTGGAAGTTCTGGAACTGAAAAAATGCCAAAAATAGTAAAATATGCTATAATTATGGAAACTGAAAAACTTAAAGAAATAATGGTGGTGCCGCAAGTGGAATAGGCAGGTGTCTACCAATATCCACCTAGATCAATCTAGGTCCTAGAAACTCTTTCTAACATTTAATATTCTCCTATGGGAAAGAAATCACTCCCACTAAAATTGGTCCCACCAACCATAATAATTATGAGTTGTTGTCGATATGGGCATTTTGTAAAATCCACCCCCTTGTGAAAAATTTTCGTTTCCATTTAATGGACAAAACCCTGGCTCCAAATATCATAATATATCATTTTATAGTGTATTTAATCCTAGGAGTGAGCTCTCGCTAGCTATAACCTAGTGTTAGGAGTCCTACATAATCAATTGCCTACCCATTTGAGTCTCATTTTTTATTTTATGGCCAGTTGCATCTCGCTTACTGGAGCCATTTAGGGACATACTGTGATTTTTTTTTGACAAGTGCAAAAACCAAATTGACTCACTCATAATATTTGGAAATTATGTTTTCCCAAGGCCCATGTGAGCACACTAAGTGTTTTTAAAATCCAAACCCCTGAGAAAAATTTTCATTGATCTGGATTTAACAAAACCATACCTTTGATGCTCCTTAAATAAATCAATTTATGACCTATGGAGTTATAGGAATGGGTGTCCCTATTTATAACTTAGTGCTAAGATTCCAATGAAAATTTCCAATTTTCCCACCAGGGTGCCAGTTTGGATTTTATGGCTATTTGTAATTCACTTATAAGTTATATTTAGCGATATATTTTAATTTTTTCTCCATGTATAAAAATAAAATGAGTATCATAAATGAGTTTCACAACTCTAGAATTTTTGTGAGGCAAAGGCCCATTTAAGCATACTACCTATGATTGCTCGAGTAAGTGTTTTGAAAAAATAAACTCGTTGTGCAAAATTTACATTGATATTTATTGAACAAAACCATAGCTCCCAAGATCATCAAATAGATAAATTTTCAACCTATGGAGTCCTAGGAGGAGTGTGTCCCTAACAATCACTAAGTTCCAGAAATCCAAAAAAATCAATGTTTTCCCATACAAGTCTCTGTTTGAATTTTATGGCAAGTCGAAACTCACTCCCACGAGTCATTTAGGGGAATATTGGGATTTTTTCCATGGGTATTAAAACAAAACCAAATATAAGAAACAAGTTTTGTAAGCTTAAACATTTTTGGTTTTTCCAAGTCCCATGCGAGCACACTACACACGATAGCTTAAGAAATCATTTTGAAAAATCAAATCCCATATGAAAAATTTGCATTGATATTTTATGAACAAAACCTTAGCTATGAAGATCCTAAAATAAATCAATTTTCATCATATTGATTCCTAGGATGTGGGTGTCCCTAGCTGGAACTTGGCGCTAGGAGTATAACAAAATTAATGGTTTTCCCGTCAAAGTCTTGGTTTGAATTTTATGGTGAGTTCCAACTTACTTCCAAGATTCATTTAAGGTCATATTGTGAATTTTGTCCCAGGTTATAAAAACATCACATTGGAGTGTTGCTCCAACACATTCTCGCTTATCCCACCATCGTATTTCAAAAGGGTTATCAAGTGTAGAGTTATGGTGTTGAGTGGTGGGTGGTGGTAGGGTTCTATTCTGGAACCATGGCTAGATTGTCCCACACTTTGTTGGCACCTCCCATTACTAGGTGAAATAGCTGCAAAAGGGTCTTGAAAATGGTGGTGACTCAACATTAGGGTTTCAAAGATAGGAAATATGGTTGGATTGAGTTCTCCTCTACCACTCACTTGATTTCAAGGCACTAAGGCATGAAGGTGATGGTTATGGGAAATTCCACATCTCCCCAAGCCATGTCACCCCAATCCACATTACTTGGACAAGCATCCTTGAGCAATGTCACCTTGGGCCTTCAACTTCCAGGTTTCCTATTTGTTCTAATCCCAATTGCAAAGCCCTAGTTCTAGGTTTGAGACCAAAAATTTATCTTAATTAAGCTTGGTTCCCAAGGTGGACCCCAACAGTCCACATCATCTTGGTGTTTCACCATCATATTGGAATATCTCCTTTCCTGCATATATTTTTTGTCGATGGTAAAAGAGTGATATTGGCCCATCGGTATCAACACATTGATATTAAACTCGCTCTTAATCATACATGGTATATGGACAATGGCCAATAACTGAAGGCTGGTAACAACCCCTCGACATTAGGCCCATCGAATTTGGTGTTTTCATTGTCAAACTCAACACTTACCTATATATGTTGCATTTCCTTGTTCTGTTGATATGGTGACCAATTGAAATGTTGAGGTTGTAGTTTTACAAATCAGAGGGTGGCTGCTTGAATCCCAAAAACTCTAAGTATAATGGCCCAATGGCCTAAGGCCCCGAACCTCAAAATTTTGTCTATTATTTAGTGATAGGAACAGGTGCCCATAAAACTGAGTATATTTGTTTCTAAAACAAATTTGAGTAAGGCCACAAACACAATATTTATACAAAATATTTTCGATGTTGCAAAAATGGAAATGCGACCAGTCAATCAAACCTTACTAACATCCCACAGACTATTTAAAATTACTCAGAGAACTATGATGATCGATTAATCGAGTATATAGGTTTCGGTATCAATCATTAACAAAACATTAAGGAGCACACCTCAGGCACTCATTAGAAATCATAGACATGCAAGATATCATATCAGTCACTAGCATAACATTATGCACATGCAAATTTATTATAATTCTCTATTAGTTTTAAATCATAAAAAAAGAGAGACATAGATATACGTGGTTCACCAAATCTGGGCTACATCTAGGGAGAAACAATCAATAATTCCTTTTATATTATCTAACAAATTGAATAATACAACCTACAACAAATTTGCTATAACTTTGTCTTCACTCTCACAGAATCTCATCTCTTTTTCTCTCACAGAATAATACACTGTTGCAATACAATTCCCTCATATAAACCGAGGGTTTCCTTCAAAGGAAGAAAGAACCTTAAGTTAACATAACTTCTACTTTCATATCTTCTGCCTAATGAACAAACTTGATTGAATACGAAATTAAAATACTTTACAAGGAAATTTTCTCTAATTTTGGCTTCAAAGGCATTTCCCCAAACCCCTACCAGGGGGATGGGGTAGCAATAGTGGGGAGAAAGCCCCTCCACACCCCTCGTCAGGGACTGAGATCCAAACACGATTAAAGCAAGACCTCTAAATTAGGAAGATATTCAGACTTCATGCCCAACAATACTAAGTGAAAGTGTTGTTACAATGTCATTTGTCTAGCTAAGAACCCAACCTTTCATGGAAGACAAACCATATAGTATCTAAAACCATTGTGTTAGGGACATGGTAGTGGATGGAAATGTGATACTACATAAAATTGACACTTTGCTAATGATGTAGACTCATTGATAAAAAACGACGAGCATAAATAAATTTAAATGTTGGTGTGACTCTATGGAATTATGGCTTCTAGAACTTAGTTTGTTACATTCTCCCTTACACTTTTGCATGTATATGGCAAAATGCTCAAATAGGCTTGTCATACAACTTAGTCTTATAATGGAGCAATTAATGATTACTCAATAGCATGAAGGAATAAATGTAATGTGGGAGGAAATAAGTACGATAACTAATAAATGCTAGTGGTTATGTGGTGGTAGTTGGTCTATTACTTATTGTTGGTTTCTATTACATGTTAGAGTTGGAGGAAAAACAAGTGTAATTTTTAGGTAAATGTTTTGGTTGCAACTATTTCATCCATGAATAATAGAGAGAGTGTGTTTTTTTTTTACATGGTGGGAAAACCTATCATAACTCAGTTGTCAAACCAGTAGTGAGGACAACCATCTATGGTTGTTATCCACAAATGCAAGCCGACTCATCATCGTTATTCAAGGAAAACCATGCCACCTAGAATAACCCGCTAATGGTATGTAAGAGGGTAGGCATTCACTCCTGCAAGATGCCTCTGGGTCTTGGGCCTTTAACCTGTTTCCTTACGTACTAGGAAAACTAGCTCTTAGCCAAACATAAGCAATTTTAGGACATACTGTAGGCCCTAGAGAATGTGTTTTTTGTTTTATATTATATTGTGAAAATAAATATAACAAATAAATAAAATTATTGGTAATAGTTTATTGTTTATTTGATTCATGTGTAAATTCCATATTGTAACTTACCTAGACATTCTTCTATCATTGATGGAAATTTATTGGGTCTCTCCTTCCTTTAACATAGCCTCAATGCTGAGGTGAAAAAAATTTGAGAGCAATATTGTTAATACAATGGAGATGTGCTTTCAATGAGTACCTAAAAGCAATTCGTTGGTTCACTTTTCTGATACAAGCAATACGTAATTTACAAGAATAAAACGATAAGATGATGATCCGTTCACACACACACACACACACACATATACATGTTTTCAACTCAAATTTGATATACTGCAGTAGGGTGGCCCGCCCCACCATTTCAACTGCCACTGAATAACCAGGTACATTGAGCTCGTCTTCTTTCGTAGTGGACAATTCAGGGATGAAATTTAGTGAAGACGCGATTTTCTTGTCAAGCAGTTTAAAAATTTAGAAAATCTTCAAAGATATTTCCAAGGGTCAAAAATATGTGAAAATAGTTAAATTTGAATGGATGAGTATGTTTTGATCGGATTGTATAGAAATTTTCTCACACCCAGCCGAGAAAAATGATTATAATGTAATGCTCTTAGTTATCATCACCAATCTATGCCACATACTAATTTAACTTTGAAAATAGTCTACCCAACTTACAAATTAGCCAGAAAAATAGTGGTAATTCTGTTAGAGAGGAAAATAGTGGAAATTTTGGTATGTTTTTTACTAAATTTTAGCATAAATTTTAAGAAATTTGAGTTATAATGTGATTGTTTTTAGGATTTTGGGTGTGTACATTTTTTTTAATGGTATTAAATCTAGTTCCACAAAAATAACAATTCAAACACTCTTATAATTTGATTTTTTGAAAAGTCTGGACAGGTTTTTGCCGGTTGATGTAGTATCTGGGGTTCTCAGGGATAGTTTCAGGCAGATCATCTCGACTTTAGCAGTGATTGGAATTGCCAGGATTTAGTTGCCAGTTTTCGTTTGAATTTTTTTCCGAGTCTTCCCTTCGGTTTGTGCTAGCGAGGATTGGGTGGTACTTTAGGTTGGAGTGGTACTTGGTGTATGATCATAGTCTTTTCGCCTTTATGGTCCGAGTTATCCTTAGTACTTTCAGATTTCGTCTTCGTAGGGTGATGGGGAGTGCGGTTAGAAGCCGTTAATGCGTCTTTATGATAGAGAGTTGACATTCCTGAGGCCTAGTGGTAGCTGGTAGTTTTTTCGAGAGTTATCAGAGTTTGGTTTCACTTTCGAGAGTGATGATGGGTCAGTGTCGCGCCTGTTTATCTGGTTTTGGTGGAGGTATTTTTGTGCATCGACAGGTCTGATTGTCTTTGTTTCATAAGTTTTCTGACATGGCGGGAGGAGGTGTAGTTGAGGGTGGAGTGGACCAATCGGGTGTGGGAAGCGGGGATATTAGCAGACACGTCATGTGTGGCATCCTTGCAATATGGGAGATATCAAAATTTATTTGAATAAGATTGACAAGGATTTCGCTGATTTAGAATTCATGCATGCATTGAAGGTGGCCTAAGAGGATGTTTCCACCAAGGTGACCATTCCTTCTGCAGGGTTGGTGTCTTCAGGTCAGAGAGTTAATCTAGACAGTGCGAAGGGTGCTCACGCAGATAGTCGAGGATCACCTCTGGTTAGCTCTTCTGTGGTTTATCCCCGATGGCCTGGAGGAGAGGGGAAAGCCATTCGGGCTTCAGAGGAATGTCGCTTATTGAGCTTTGGCACTAACATTTTATGGGAGAGGGTGGTGGGACTGTCGAACCGTGCCGTTGTGGGACACTAGAAATTTGAAAAGTTCAGCAAATCGAATATGATGGATTGGCTGTTGGAAAAATGGACTAATCTTCTTGGCTACTCCCTGTTGATCAGTAGGTTGGACGAAGGCTGGTATTGTTTTCATTTTCAGAAGGATGAAGATGCGAGGATAGTACTGAGTCAGACCTGGGTTTTGGTTCGATGCTTCCTTGCTTTTCATCGCTAGGATGCCAGCTTCCATCCCAAGCACAATGCTCCTGTTAATCATCTGGTGTGGGTGAAACTTTTTGTTTTACCTTTACAGTTTTGGCAGTTTAAGGTTCTGAAAGCTATCAGTGACTGCTTGGGTTGCTGTCGTTATGCTGACCCAAAGTGTCACGATATCTTCGATAAGCGGATTTCATGGGTGCTCGTTGAAATTCCCTTCGAGGGAGGGCTGCCACCTGCGATATACTTAAATTGGGATGGAGTGGTCTTTCGCCAGAAGATCGATTATTGGAAGGTTCCGTTTCATTATCATCTGTGAAAAGAAATGGGTCACCTGATGAGGAAGTGCCCGAGATGGCGTGTTGATTTTTCGAATGTGAGGGCACAGAGACCAGTTGTGAAGGCTGTTGCTGTTGTGGATCATTCGAAGACACTTTTCGATAAGGAGGTCATAGCTGCGATTAAGCCGGGTAAGCCATTTCTTTCTGACTCTCCGAACTCTGGGTTTAATGGGGAAGTCCATCATGATAAATTGCTTGGGTCTGGGCTGGGGGTTTTGTCAAATCGTGGAAACTCTATGGACACTCTGGTCTATCTATTTCGGAGCCTCCCCACCCCTCTGTTACCCCTATTTCTCCCGGGAAGCCGATTCTGACTGTTACCTCAATTGATGCATTCCTCTTTCCTTCTGGGGACGTGTCAGTAAGTCAATGTTGTCAGTTGCTTCCTCCTACTTTCGAGTCCTCTTCAGGTCATCTCTCCTCCCCTAAGCTTCCGGGTGAGAATGTCAATGATACTGGTCCTATTTCGACCCCTTCTTGTTCGCTAGCTTCTGAAGATTTCTCCTCTCCCAAAAACTCCATAGGCAGTGAGATCGAGTTCCTCCTGTCTAACTCGGATGCGGGATTGGTCCCTTTACCCGTATGCTCTGGACTTTCGTCTCTGAATCTAAATATAAGTCCTTCCTCTCGATTGAATGTAACGATCCGTAGAGGCAAGGGAAATTTGAAGCGTAAGAAAAAGTTTGCGTCGGTGTCTGGCGTTGATGACAAGTTATTGGATGGAAAATTTAGGGATGTCCCTGTTTCGATGGCCATTGGAAGGGTTCTTAGAGCACTGACCCTAGCCTCGTAGTATCCCTTATGAAGATCGTGTCTTTGAATATTCGTGGGTGGGGGGGTAGGGATAAGATGTTGTCTTTTAAACAATTTTTTGGTTATGTTAAGCCTTCTTATTCTTGTTGCAAGAAAATATGGTGAATGATGAGCATTCTATTGCTGTCATGCAATCCATGTTTCCAGAGTGGAACATGGCGTTGTCTGACGCTGGTGGACAATTGGGTGGTTGTGCTACCTTATGGGATCTGAGATTGTTCACTTTCGAACCCTTCGGTTTTTTGGAGGGATGATACTTTCTGGCTACTGCAGGGGATTCTCCAGGAGATTACATATTATCAATGTCTATGCACCATACAATAATAAACTTTCCTTTTGGTCACGGATGGAAGATTGTGTCTTTTTGAGTTTGACAAACACCATTATTGCGGGCGACTTCAACTGCACTTTTAATTCTAATGATATTTGGGGGGACTCAGGAAGGATTGATCCATTTGCCGATGTGATTAAGGGATTTTTGAAGGATGTTGATCTTATTGATGTGCCTCTGACTGATAATTTCCCCACGTGGGTGAACGACAGGCAAGGGTCGCAGTTTATAGGGAAATTTCTGGATCGTTTTATGATTTGTTCCGGCCTCAGTTTACACATGAGGGACTACAAAGCATATGCAGAGGATGTGTCTTTATCTGATCATCGCCTGATTACATTTACTTGGGATTTTGAGAAGAAGCCTTTGGGCTTCCCCTTCAAGTTCAACAAATGTTGGTTGGCTCAAATAGACTTTAATGCTATGGTAAAAGAATACCTACATTTCCATAAGAGGGTCGAGGGTACTTCAACGATGACTCACCTGGCTACTATACTGAAGGGGTTGAAGATGGTTGTCCGAAAGTGGGAAAGGAATAAAATTAGAAAGGAGAAGGATCGGATTCGACTTATTCTATTAGAAAGGAGCAGGATATATAAGGAGGTGGCAAATGGTACTTAGAGTGTTGACTTCTGGGACAAGCTGAAACTCATTGAAGCAGAGATGCATATTTTCCTGCAGAATGAGGAAATCACTTGGCGATTAAAGAGTAGGGCAACCTGGCTGGCAGAGGGGGATAGAAACATCAAATATTTTCATAAGTTTGCCTCTGATAGGAGAAAGGAAATTTTCATACGGGACATAAATTTTTATGGTAGGTCATTATGCTCTAATGAGGATATTAAAGAGGCCGTGGTAAACTTCTTTGGGACACTTTACAAATAGAGGAGGGTTCCTCTTTCGGAGGAACATATGGGACTCATCAGGGAGTATCCTATGATGTTTTCGGAGGAGGATAACCGAAGACTTTTGGGGGAGGTGTCTACTGAGGAAATTAAAAGAGTTATTAAGTCTTTTGCAGCCGATAAAATCCTGGGGCCGGATGGTTGGACCCTGGACTTCTTCCTCCACTTCATTGAGGAGTTTATTATGGATTTGAAAGATTTGGTTGATGAAGCTAGAGTTACAGGTAAGATTAATGGTGCTATAAATTCAACTTTTTTAGTCCTTATTCCCAAAAATAAAGGAGATCTTATCTTCGACGACTATAGACCCATCTCACCGTGTAACACTATCTACAAGATTGTTTCCAAGGTAATTGTAGAAAGGATGAAAGGAGTCCTGTATACTTTCATATCTCCGGAGCAATACAGATTCCTAAAGAATCAGAACATCCACGACGCTGTTGCAGCTACTCAAGAAACACTCCATACTATACACTCAAAGAATTTGGATGCGGCAGTAATGAAGATTGATCTAAAGAAAGCCTACGATCGAGTTGATTGGGTTTTCCTACGTCTCATTCTGTTCAAAATCGGTAGCTCCAAGGAGGTAGTCGAGTGGATAATGGCTTGTGTCTCCAATACTTATATGGCTGTGATCATTAACGGTTCAGTTTCAAAGTTCTTTTATACGAGCCGAGGTTTGAGGCAGGGGTGTGCCTTATCACCTCTCCTTTTTGTTCTTGTTATGGATGCTCTAAGTTTACAAATTAATCAGGCGGTAGTAAGCGGCTTATTCTCAGGCATTGAAATCAGCCCTCAGTGGTTGTCTACACATAGTCTATTTGTAGATGATATTTTAATTTTCGGGCTGATGATCAAGACGAGATGGATAGTTATTTTTAAAAATTTAAAGCTCTTTAGTGATGCTATTGGGATGATAGCTAGTACTGAGAAGTCATGCTTATTTTATGCTGAGGGGGAGGAGCATATTTCCTAGGAGGTAGCCGATATTTTCAATTTCACTAAGGCTCCTCTCGCTGAGGGGCTAAAATACCTTGGGTTCTGGCTGAAACCCGCCAAATATATTGTGGATGATTGGAACTGGCTGATTATCAAATTTCGGAAAAGGATTAATTCTTGGACAGCTAAATGGGTTTCTAAGGGAGGGAGGTTGATTTTATCAAAGGTTGTCCTTCAAAAAATTATTGTTTTTTGGGCCCATCTCTTTGTTTTCCCAAAGAATGTTTTAAAGAAAATCGAACAGATTATGGAAAAGTTTATATGGGGAGGCGGGAGTGATAAAAAGGTCATTCATTTAGCTAAGTGGGATGATTTGTCACTCCCCATAAATAGAGGGGGCTGGGGTATATTAGACGTGGAGATTTTTGGACATTCTCTTATCATAAAAACTCTTTGGCGAGGTCTTCACGGCAATGGAAAATGGCATGAAATTATCAGACATAAGTATCTGGGAGATGTTACAGTGGAAGATTTGGCCATGTCAGGATGGCCTGAGAGAAAGTACATTTCAAACATTTTGAAAGGTTTCTGTAAGATGTGGCATATCTTATTGGACCACTTGAAATGGGTTTTTGGAAACGGGTCAAAAATTCTCCTGGGAAGTAGGAAGTTGATGGGAATGGAAGAGTCCCAGTGATACAAAGAAGATCTAGTTCAAGAATTAAACCATAAGGGCTACTTTTTCATTAGTCAGATTATTAAAGATTGGGTCGGTGTGTGTCCGCGATGGAAGGATTGTGATGAGTTGGGGCTGGACCCGATTTGGGAAGGGAAGTGGATTCAGTATACTGCTAGTCTTAAATCTTTTGGTCTGTGCAGGATGCTGGCGGGTGATCGTTTGCTGTAGGAAGGTAAGGACTCATCCGATGGCTTGAAAGCTAAGGAGATTTACTTGACATTGATTAAAAACAAAGCAGAGGTAAATTCTGAATGCCGGTTCAAAGTCTTATGGAAATCTAGAGTTCAGATAAAAATGATAAATTTTTTATGGCTGGTATGGAAGAACAGGAATTTAACTTGGAAAAATTTACAGAAAAGAGGGTGGCAGGGTCCTGGTTTATGTGTTTTATGTGGGCAGGAGGAGGAGGTTAACATCCATATGTTTTATTTTTGTCCATATGCAATTAATACTCTAGCTTTTTTTTATGATAAGCTTAAGATCTGTAGTCCGGTTTACCACTCAACTGAGGCCTGTCTGAGTTGGTGGCTCCAGAGAGGGGGAGACAGTAAGGCCTATTCCTATTCTTTTTCATTGGAACATCTAGGTCACTCGGAATAGGAAAATCTTTGAGGGCACATTAAGTAACCCATCCATCACGGCTTTTCAGATTATTTGTTCTTGGGAACAATTGAAACCAATCCAGAAGCCTCCAGCTGATATGTCGAAGCGACTTACCCCTCATGCGATTTGTTATCCTCTTGGGTATTTTGATGGGGCCTCACAACATTCAATCTGTGGCTGTGGGGCTTGGTTACTTATTTCGCCTGACTATCACTATAAAATTTTCTGGAACGGTGGAGTGGGAACGAATACTAAGGCTGAAGTCTTGGCCCTTTGGGGTTTATTATGGTTTTCCAGCCATTTGTATATGGACAAGATTTGGATTATCGGGGATTCTAAAGTCTTAATAGATCACATGAATCATAAAGCTGTTATCAACTTGGGATCTATGGTTCACTGGCTGGAAATAATTAATCTCTTAAAGAGTACCTTTTCTGAAATTTATTTCCATCATGTCTATAGGGAGAAAAATGACATTGCTGATCGACTGTCAAAAAAAGGGCTGGAGGGCAATTTTGGAAAAATGTACTATCAGCTTCAGAAAGTGGATGGCTATGGAGCATCTGGAACTGTGAATCTCATATGAGCGTGATGGATAAATTTTGGTTTTTGGCAGACAAGAACAACTATATTATTATGCTGATAGTTTTGTTCTCAAAACCCTGTTTTAGAAGAACAATGTAATTTTTGTTAGGACGTTACATCAACCTATTTTTGATGGAAAATGTAACTTTATGAAAGGACGTTCTATGTTTTTAACTATAACAATTAGAAGGAAAGAATCACTAGAAGGACCTGGATCTACGAACTCTGCATTGTGTAATTGATCTGGGAGAGATGTTATAAGTTTTGTTTTGATGTAAAAGCTTTATTTCCGATGGATATGGTTGTTTCTGGTACATTAATATAAAACCAGAGTATTTTTCGTGTTGAAAAATGAATGTATCAATTTGGTAACTGGTGTCAGAATTACTGGTAGAGGTCTTTTCAACCGTTGCATATTTGAGGCACATGCACATGATTGAAAATGAGGCTAAGGAAACTGCTCTTTCAATGGTTGCATAATTGCGGCACATGTGCATGATTGAAAACGAGGTTAAGAAAATTTGAGGATTTTTGGGTGTCTCAATTATTTATGCTACTATAGAAGTTTTTTATAGTCTAAAATCTATTTCCAACAGTCCAATATTTTGATTTGATTTTTGAAATTTTTTTAATTAGATTCAGCATATTTCTGCCATCCTGGTATCGGGAGCCAAAAAAAAACTTATAAGGTATCAAATGCATTATACATATTTAGCAATAAAGTATCAAATGCATTTTACATATTTGAAAAGTCAAAGAAATGGGCAACTCTATAGAGAATAAATCTAAGAAGTGATTTCATATGTATCGTAAATCCTTTATATGACGGAAACTGAAACCTTCTGCAAAAGCTACATTTTCCCTTACTCCTCGAGGACTGTGCCTCTCTACATGTTTATTTTTTACTTGCTTCCTTATGGGTGTACCATTGTATGCCTGCTTTACATTATTTTCATTCAATGATATTTTCAATTAATTATTAATAAGATTATAAAAGAATGCCATTTTTTAATAAATTATTTCATTTCATTAAATCAAATGCCAAAACTATGTGAAAGTATATTATTAGAAAATATGTTCTTGACACAATACGTCAAAGAGATTTTATGGGTTTCCATGAGTAATTTTTCTTATTCTAACATAAGTTAATCGTAGTCGTTAATAAGGGATTAGTGTAATTTTTTTCGACTAAAACATTGGGCCTTCTTCCAACTAGAAAGGAAGCACTTAAAGTAATTATGGATTATATATTTTTTACCTGATATAGGTACAGGTATAGAGATTAAAGAAGGGAGATAATAAATTCAAGCATGGTAACTGATAATACACTGCGCACATATGTTGTTATAGTTGACACATCATGAATATAATTATTATTATCTCACATATATGTACATTTATTGTGTTTTATATACTTCGAGAAGAAAGTTTAAAGATATTGTAATTAATAAAATCTAGAAACTTTGTTCACAAGAGGAATAAAAATATTACGAGAAATGTTGTTTATCCGAAAAATTCACTGACATGAAATAATTAACTAAATTCATGCTTGTGAGAGAAGAGTACAAACTTTAGAGGAAGGTTGTTTGATGTTTCAAATATGTCATCTATATGATGGGTAGAAGAGAATTCCTAGGTTAATAGTGTTTTATTTGAAATGGTTTTTCTTTCAAATTGCACAAAGATGTCTCTAAGGATTAGATGTAATAGTTAAGTTATGTCTTACTTTAATACTATTAAGCACAATTCCATGAGTTTATTGATGGATTTTGAAATGAAACATGGATATTTTTAGCAAATTCCCATGAGTTTATTGATGGATTTTGAAATGAAATAAGGATATTTTTAACAAATTCCAAGTGGCTTGATGCCAAGATGAGTATTTTAAAATAAGCAATGGTGTAACTTCTATTGATATTATAATTTCAATAGTGGATATTGTTGGGTACTGTAGCCTCTTGTTGCAAACAAACATTTGATGCCAATATTATTACTTCAAGGATGTAAATTAATGATCCATATCACATATAATCATGTCTTAAGTAGTAGCAAATTATCATATTTCCAATTTGAACATGATAAGTTCTCATTGACACACTCCAAAGGTATAACTTTTAAAATTTGACCATTGACTGCAAAATATGCTTTGCCACTAATTGATGAAAGACTTTGTTTGCAAAGTGTGCTAAATCATTGTTCTAGTTTTACAATGAGCTACAACACTCTTCCCAAAGAGATTCAAGGACACATGACAAATTGGTCCCTAGGTATAAAAGGAATGCAGTGTTTTTGAGTTGTAATTATTTACAACTATGTTTAAGTAAGTATAATGGGAGAACAAAGTCCACATGCTCTCTAGGTAGAGTTTTCAAAACCTTACTTCCGAAATCCAAATTTGTATAGCTTCTTATGTAATGAAATCTTAGTTCCATGAATATGTATTAAAAAAAAATCCTCTACCAACAAAAAATAAAAACCACCCAATGGCAAGTCCCAATTACCCTTGCTCTTATTTGGAATAGTGATTTCTATCAATGTATAGTCATATTTCCTAGTTCCTAAACTGTTGGGATCAATTTAATGTCCATCTAATTTGAAATACTCTCTCTCTCTCTCTCTCTCTCTCTCTCTCTCTGTCTCTGTCTCTCTCTATATATATACTTCCTCACTCGCTCACACATACAATCTTTAATAATTAATATATCTAATTATCTATCCTAGGAGCATGATTGTTTATATCACGAAGAAGAAAAATCATTTATTAATGATTTAATGAAAGAATTCATAAAATCAACAAGAATTAAGCATAGATATATATTGTAATATTTTTCAAAAATTTATTTGAAAAACGACATACATTTTCTTGCATCGTTTATGAAATATCAATGTAAATATAGATAGATTGTAAAAATAATTTGACAATTAGAAAGAATATAAAAATTTCACAACTTAAATAAATGTGGATTATACCATAGTACATTTACAAAAAAAATCTCCAAATATATTCAACCTTCAATTTGTCATCAAAGTTTGATAAAAATATACAAGATTTTAAAGTCTAAATTTTTCAGCATTTTCTTTATTGAAAAAACAATCCTTTTTAAATAGTTTACATCACCGAGTACATTCAATTAAATATTTATTGTGTTACAAATTCAATTTTCCAACTCATATTTTCCCATTACTTATGAAAACTAATTGGAAAAAACCATACAATTACTCCTTTCAAGTGATAATGTTGATGCAAAGTTTATATTTTCCAATTCAAGGAATTATCATTGTACAATAAATTCCAATTTCTTATATATTTGACTATGTTTGATATAGGATATTGAATGTATACTATTATTTATTTGTACACAATTGTATTTTTGTTTTGTTTTTCCTTTATTCTGTTGTTTTTCCCACTCTCCTTGTCATTATGATTTTTCTTATTTCCTACATTTACCAAATTACAAAATCATATGTAGTATATTTATGATCAATCAAATTTATATTTATTTATTTGATAATTTATATTTCTTTAACCACTTTTTCTTCCATTCTTGGAAGCTTCACAGTGCTCTTTCTACTTTGACTCACTTGATTTCCCTTCTCGCTTATGTTTTCCGGGTACTATTTCTATACATAAGATTCATCTATTGATTTGTGTTTGAACAACATTAATTTCTTTTCGAAATGGTTGTGCAGATACCATAGATACTCAAGGAGTATGTTTGGGTTCTATTGGGAGATACCCAACAGTAAGGAAATATTTATAAACCATTAGGGGAATTTTGAGGTAAAAAATGGGCATCAACATGAAAAATGTACTAACAAAATCAACTTTAAGATAGACCATAGGAGTCAAGATGAGGTTGTCATCTCCAGGGGAATATTTTTAGATGCAAAAGAAGAAAACTATTTTTTTAGTCATATTTTTTACTTATCTCTTTGTAGTTTTAATCAAATTTCAAGTGTGTAAATTGGTTGGATGTCGAATTAGATTATGTATCCAATGAATACCCTCTATACATACTTTTGAGTAGATCCACACCAATAAAATTTCAAAATACATGGAAAATGTATTCGAAACACTTTTTTCATGTATTTTGTATTTTTCTTGGTGTGGATCTACTCAAAATTATGTGGAGTTGGTACTCATTGACTGCGAAATCTATTTCAGCATCCAACAAGTGTACACACTTGAAATTTGAGTAAACCTACAAGGCAGTAAGTAAAAATACAATAAAAAATGTATTTTTATTTCTTTTCTTTTAAAATTTCATAACTCTTATTTTATTATTTTCCTTAGGAGGCCCAATTTAGACCCCAAAGTTCCCCTAATGTCTATGGTGTACTCCTATATAATTTTCCCCTACTTCTGCCTAAATTAATGCCACTGGATCCACTGGTCCTCTACATACTTGATAAGGTAAAAATGTGACTTTATGAGAGTTTTTAAAACCTCCCACTTAGACACTACGGGATTTCCCTCTAACCTTAGGGTATGCTCCTCTAATTTAGTACATGAAAATGAAATATTTTTCCTTCCTTTATATGATGAACACTAAAATAAACTTCTAATTTCTGCAACTATTGATTTAACTTCAGGACATCAATGTCACCTTGATACACCTTGATAATGATTTTCACTTCAAATTTGAAAATGGAATATACATGATTCGTGGAAATCAAATTGTGTTGATCCTTTTCGAGTTAATGGAACTTGAATCAGTTTCTAAGACTCCCTCTCTAGTTCTTCTTGTTTTGTTGATTTTCCCTCTGATCTGACCTTCACATTAGAACCTTCGTCTTCTCTGAATAACCCAATATTATTGGTTAGTGCTACCATGAGAAGGATGATATTATGGTTGATATCTATGATTTGTGGTTCTAACTAGGAAAACCTATCCTCTATAGGATCTTCAGGGCCATTACCATATTCAATGGTAATTATTGCGGTTTGAAGAATTTTAGCTTAGCTGATTTGGATACCCTAAAAATACCCACAATATACCAAAATAAAGTTGGATCTAATACCTATACGATCTATAAAATATTGTGGATATTCCATTAGAATTTTTTTCACAACAAATTTACCAAAATATATTAGAAAATATGAAATATACACTATGAGCGTTTATTTCTCCTTAGATTTATGTATCTGTCAGTAATTTTTTATTGCATATGCATGAAAATTATAATTATGCATAAAATAGAGAACAAATAGAACAATCACTCAAAAAACACAATAGCATAAGATATGACCTTGTAATCCCTTTCGGGATAAATCCCAACTAGAATGTGAGGTTGCTTCACTCTCTCTTTATCAAAATTGGAATGGATAAAAGTACACATATGTGAGACCTATGGCTCGTGGGTTGTTACAATTCACAAATCCTCTATGTTCAGTCCCTCCCTACCCACTCTCGACTAATTTTCTCATTTATGGAGCAAAATACACTTAAATAGAATGGAAGCCCTTGTCCTCCTAGTGGCTTAGTTATAACACAACCCGATAATATACTTGTGGTTAAGTTTGACTCCTTCAAATATTAACTAGACTTACAATATGAACTCTCCTAGAGTTTTATTCATCATGATCACATCACTAGTCACTTTTCCATGAATAATGGGAGTTGGGGTGGAATCCTCTCAAATCGTGGTCGTCAAAGCAAGAAGGTCAACTTCCAAGTGGAATTTTTTTTACATATTGACTAAAATTAAGGTGATTCTTACACCACAGAAAGGGTGTTTGTGTGTAGAATAGTTCTAATGGTACTATAATGGAGGGGAAATTTTTTACGCCCAAAAATTTCCATTTAATCCCTCAAAGAATTCAAGAAGGTTTGAAACCACAATTTTCCAAAATCAGACCTTTTGATAAAAATGGTCTTGTGAGCCGATTTCTCCACTTTTTCCACTATAAAAGCATTAGTGTGGATAAAAAATAATATTATGATCCATTATTTATCAATCCCCAACTCACCATATTCCAAATGCTATTTTATTATATCACAACCCTAGAAAAGGATGTTATACATCCATTATTATCCCAAGAACAATTTTACTTTTTTTTTCCTCTCCCCTTTCCTATACCTAAGGTCCTAATTCCCATTGTGCTCTCCATTGCTATTAAAGAAAATTTATCCCGCATTAGTACCAAATTGATGAGACACATATGATCGAAATCTTACCCCGACATATAAATGGTCTCAACTTGTTGATTATGAACATGGATCTTTTGAGCCCCAAGGGTTAGCTCAATTGGTTGAGTCCCCGCTTGAAGTACTCCCAAATTGAGAGGTCACAGGATCAAATCTCTGAGATGCCTGTGGGGTTAGGCCTCAGTGTTAGGCCGACAATAATATCCCTTAAGGTAGGATTTACTATGATTTATTAAGACCGTGGATGTAGCTGGTACATGTGGGCGGGCATATAGGAACATGAACCACCAGGGAAAAAAAATGAACATGGATATTTTCCTCAAAATATATATATCATATGGTCTAATTCTCTTGTCACCATCCAAAATATACATATCATGTTGATTTGGGTAGCATAGGATGTGCTCTAAGTCTCAAAATTTATAGGGAGGCTTAGTCACATCTATTCCAAAGAACGCAGAAATCATTTTTGAAAATTACAACCAAAGTGTGTTTTATTAAAATAATTAATTATTTTTAATGGGACCCTAAGTCTAAACTTAGGAAATTAAAATAATTAAAGGGTATTAATAAAACAGAGTGTGAATATTCTAGAGAATATGAAGATCAATTCAAAATTTAATCTTAGTCATTGATTAACGATTTAATCTCGGTCCTTGAAGTCTCAATGAGAAAATTATAATACAGATTGATGGATCATTTAGAAGATACATCGGGAGATAAAATCTAGAGAGAAAAATTATTTAGTGAGAATTTCTCCGCGAGAAAATCGATTGAGAAGATTTTTGTAGAGAGGGGGATAGATAACTATCAGTTGGATATTTTCCCAAGCTCGGAATACACTAAAGAGAAGACAGAGAGAAATACACAGAGGGGTATCGTAACAGAGCCAATATACGCAACGCAGTAGCCTTGAGGAAGTTCATGATTCAGATGAGGATCAATCAAATCCAGTGTTGGAGGGCTGAGGTGTGAGACTAGGAGAGGCCAAAGGGTTAGATCCAACCGAGAAGAGCATGGAAAATTTTAGGGGCTAACGTTCGCAGGTGGGCTAGTTTTCCATGTTTTTGCGAAAAACAATATTCAAAAATTTCCATTTTTTCCTAAAAATGATTCGCCAAAAGTTTATAATACAAAATTATTTTACTTTAACAATCACCCGAATTTTATATAGACTAATATAAAACCATTGGAAACATAAATATTTCTACAAAAATATAACCAAACATTTTATACTTTTCATATTAGGGGCTTGTAAGATTCGCCAAGGATTCTAAAGTTTAAAAAAAACTTCCATCCTTAAAATGTTCCCTGTAGAAGAGCAACCCAACAGAAGTGATGCAACTCCCATGCCGAGTGATGTAGAGACCACGCAGAGGCAGTGAATGGCTTATCAGTTTGGGGTTTGGCCAATTTGGGCTTCTAGTGTCAGTGTGTGAGGTAATCCCACTAGCTCTTTGTCAGTCAGATTATATATGAGGATAGGCAACAAGACATCCCATATTTTATTCAAAATTACTGCATAATTAATAAACCCTCAACTCCTACACCAGTTTTCTCACATTGGCTTTTTCTGGGACATTGGTCCAAAAATAACGGTGCCATGTGTCTTTGATTTATTGTTGCTCAGATTTTATTTCCACACTTATATTTTGCTGCAATTAATTTGTGAAGGTTGTAGTGTATGATTTTTCAATATTTACAGTTAACACCGCAAAAAATTTGTTCAAGGAATTAACAAATAGGAGAATTCTCATCAGTTTCCGCAGTAAGATTCCAGATCTAGGAATTTTCGCATATCATGCATAGCCAACTCCTACTTATTAGTGAGGTTTAGAACATCCTATAGAGCATTACTATATTGATACAAATAAAGGTTTTTCCAAAAGCACCCCTTATTAACTTGCAACAAAACATTCTCTACTTGTTCTTGACATTCAAGAATTAAATATATATATATATATATATATAAGCTACAATGCACATTCTTATAGTCATATTTCTATAGAAATAATAACATCCCACCATATTTTCATAAATATTCTCTTGCTTCTTCAGCTCCACTATCAATTTTCCAAATAAATGTTCACATGAATTCTACAACACTTTCTTTTCACATTCAACAATAGTTGACAAGGACCTACCTTTGGAGTTTTATTTCTCATTTCACCCCCATTTGAGTTACAATTCACATATGGTACATAGAACGTAGTACTTGAGATATGTATTTTGTTTCCAATGTGAAATTTATAACCCTTAGCCTCCACACTCTATTTCATTCTATAATTTGAGGGCACCTTCATTGCAAAAATTTTAGTATCACATATGTTCCCACTCTATGTTGTTTTTCCCTTTCATCCCTCTATACATCCTCTAAATGTTCTCAAATTACCTAAGGGTGCTCCTATGTTTATGCCTTTCAGAGAAATATATTGTAGTTTAGGGGTGTAGATTTATGATGTTTCTCTTTAGCTCCTTGACATGCCTTTTACCATTTAATATTCCCATATGGGAAATAAATAACTCCCACTAAAATTGGTCCCACCAACCACAGTGATTGTGAGTTTTCACCAATATGGGTGTATTGTAAAATACATCCCCTTATGAAAAATTCACATTTTAATTTACTCGAAAAAATAATAGTTCCAAATATCCCAATAAAATTTTTTATGGCTTATGGAATCTTAGAAGTGAGGTGCCCCTAGCTATAACCTAGTGTGAGGAGTCATACAAAATCAATTGACTACCCATGCAAGTCTCAGTTTATATTTTATGGCCAGTATCATCTTGCTTGCTAGAGCCATTTATGGACATATTGTGTGTTTTTAACTAGTGTATAAAAACTAACCAAGAAACATAAATGAGCTTCATAAGCTATAACAATTTTTTTGAAGGCCCATGTGAACACACTACCCATGATCACTCAAACAAGTATTTTGTAAAATCCAACCTCTTGTGTAAAATTTAAATTTATCTTTATTGAAAAAATATTGGCTTTGAATATATTCAAATAAATGATTTTTTTATCTATGAATTAATATGAGGGGGTGTGTGTAGCTATTATATAGTGCTAGGATTCTAAAATCACCCTTCCTTCCACTCCCTTAAGGACTATCGTGTTGTGGGAGGTGTTATATTCAAGAACCTATCTCCAAATTATATTATGAAGATGGAGTTACAAGAAACCTCATTTTTGCAAGTATATGGAATTTAATTATGATACCATCATTGTGATAAGCTCACCAAGATATTTTTGAGCATATAAAATTTACCTCAAATCGATTCCCAAATCAAAAGTTATAATTATTTTTAAGATTTGACCTGTTATAAGAGGCCATGTTGCAATGGGCACCATGTGGAACCCATGGGACCTTGATCCAAACTTAAACAAGAACAAAAAAAAATACATATATACCCATAAATATAGAGTTGCAACAGAGATAACACTTAATTTCATTAATATCAAAGAGCTAAAATATGCTTACATACAGAATATCAATAAAATAGCTCGGGTTGTGGTAGCTTATCTCTAAGAAGAGATGTGGAGCCTATATGCCTTTGAACTATGTTACAATGAGGCTCAAAGGGATATTTATTATTGAGAAACAATGGAAAACCATAAACATCCAAAAAGATAGCCCTAGGAGATGAAGCGCCAAAATTGTGGGCCTTGTTTGGGTAAATTGGTACATCAACTTCTCGGGGTCGTAACTTTGGCATGCAATCTCTGTTTTGCTATCATAATACCTATTTTTGAAGAGTTTGGATAGGAGGCCCAAAAAAACTGGAAAATTGGTTTGGGACATTTCAAGTCTTTTCATTTTCCCTAAAAAATTATTTTAGTCCCTCAAAACAACTCTAGAGGTTTAGGACCTGAAAATATGCCAAAAGTAATAAGTTGTGCTACAATTAAGGAAACTGGAAAGAAACCTTGTGTGGGTCTAAGTAGAAAAGGAAGGTTGTCACAAATATCCACCTGGATCATTCCTCCTCCCTTATGAAGCAATCATCTTCATTGCGTTGAGTGCCTCCATGCGATGGGGAAACTTTTGCTGAACTTGGTCCCTCGTGAGCCACTTGCCTGGGTGCAAGAGTTGGATAACTTTGAAAACTTGATACAGTTGTATCTTCTTCTAGTGAGTTTTCTTGATATTTATGTCCATGATCTAATCAGTTGTGGCCTATTCCATGTTGTATGGGTTTAACTCTATTGGTGTGAGTTGTTTTGCAATGTCGGATGTGTCCAGTAATGGTTGGAAGTATGGTCAAAGGTGGTCCACATTTAACACTAGGTGTAGGAAAATGAATGGTGGAATGATGAGATAGAAATAATTGTCCCCTATAGCCCTAGTGATGGTGTAAAGCCCATATCATAGTAGGTGAATCTTGCGGTGGGGCCTAACAAGAAACTCCTTCTACAAATGTAACCAAAATTTGTCACCCACCTAGAACTTGTGTGGAACCTAATTTTGATCATGATGCTACTTGTAATTAGCATTGGATCTATAAAATATGTCATGGACCTTCTCGTGGATGTGTTGAACATGCAATGAAGCTATAAGCGCTTCCAGATTTAGACTAGACATGAGACAAATCTGCCTGTGTAGTTGCAAATGGTAGGGGCACATCAATGGGACATAGTGGATGGAATCCAAACCACACATGAAAGGGTTTGTGGTCAATTGAACTATGGAGAACTTTTTTGCAGCTATGTTGGACATAGGGGAGGCTTTCATCCCATGTGTGTGTATGCTTCAGTTTGTACATATGCATAATGTGCATGATCATCCTGTTGACAACCTTTGATTGGCCATCAATTTGGGGGCAGAGAGTCATGGATTTAGTGAGATTGTTATCTAGAGTCGACTAGAGACTTGAACAAAATGTACTTGGGAACCTGTTTTCCCGATTTGAGATAATGGACTGTGAGATCCCAAAGTTGACTCACACCCATTCAAATAAGATCGTAGCAGTGGCTTCTATTGTGATACTCTTCTTGTGGGCCACCAGAATATCCATCGTAGAGAATATGTCGGCGAACATGAAAACATAGCCATTTCCATCCTTAGTGAAAGGAAGGTCTGACATGTAATCCATGGAGATGGATTCCCAAGTTATACTAGGAGTATGAAGGGGAGTATATAGGCCTTGATTCTTGATGGTTATTTTGGAAATGGCACAGGCAGTGCAGGATTTGATGTACTTCCTAACATCCTATCGAAGGTTTGACCAATCAAAATACTTCCGCAACACTACCACTATTTTCTTTACTACAAAATGTCCAACGACCTGAATGTAAAACATAATCTTGGTAGGATCACTTGAAGGAACACAAAGGTGTCCCAGGTGGCATAACATTGCATCCTGGAGGTTAAAATTTGAAACTTTCTTTCCTTCAAGGAGCGCTTGGTATGTGTTGATGAATTCTGTATCGCTCTTGTAAAAATGCAGCCACCCCGAAGTCTCATTCCCACAAGGATTGAGAATAGTGGTTGTCACCATGATCTGAGGTTGTTTGAGGCAGTATACATCATTATTGGTGCTGCCCTTCTTTTACTTAATGTTAAAATGGAATTTTTGTAGGTATGTGGACTATGTATGATGGAAATCGTTCGATAACTTCCCTTGTGTCTGTATGAACTACAAGGGTAGGTGGTCTGTGTGGATGACTGTATCCTAACCCATAATGTAATTATTTCATTTTCAGAAAGCCTACACAATGGAATACATCTCCTTTTCATAGGTGGGATACTTTCAGACAGTGTCTGAAAGTGTCTCACTGTGATATGCCACTAGATGCCCCTACTGAGTAAGAATTTTACCAATAGAATAGTTTCAGGAATTTGTCTCAATATTAAATGGTTGTTACAAGTTTGGTAATGTTATCTTTGGTGCAAACCAGAGGCGTTGCTTCATCTCGGAAAATGAATTTTGCTGAGATTCATACCAAAAGAAATTTTCTTTCGCTCCGCCCTTGGTGACTTGACTTAAAGGCCAAGTGATATGACAGAACCCCAACAAGAACCTGTGATAGAAATTGGCAAGAGGCAGAAAGTGGTGGAGCTATATTAGAATGGTTTGGGCTGGCCAATCCCAAATGACTGGTATCTTGGTTGAGTCCACATGCACACCCTTCTCATCAATGATGTATCCCAGATATTGAACTTGGGTCATATAAAATGTGCATTTCTCCAAATTGGCACACAAATTGTGATGTTGCAGGGTTTTGAGGACATGTCAAATATGGTGTAGGTGCTCTTCACAACTCTTTCTAAATATTAGGATGTCATCCAAATACCCCACCATGAATGAGTTGGTGAAGGGTCGCAAGATGTTTTCTATCAAACTCCTGAAGGTTTCTGGGATAGTTGGAAACCTGAAAGGAATGATTAGCCATTCAAAAAGGCCCTCTTTGGATTTTTAGGTAGCATTATACACATCAAAGGGTTCTATTGGTACCTCGTGATAGTCAGAATTCAAGTCAATATTGCTGAAACATTTTCCCCCCTTTAGGTGTTACAAAAGGTCATCAATTTGTGGGATTGGAAAATTTTTCTAGATAGTGACATTTTTCAACACCCTTTAGTTAATACAGAGTCTGTAGGTCCTATCATTTTTCTATACTAGCACAATCAGGCTCCTACAAGGTGATGAAATTGGCTTATTTCCCATTTATACAACAAATCCTGAATCTGGCCTTCTACAACTCCTGAATCTGCCCTTTGATTTCCCCTTTCTATAACAACTCCTGAATCTGCCCTTTAATTTCATTTTTCTCTAGAATGGAGCATCGATATTTTAGTTCATTGGGTAGCAGTGTGCTTGGGGTGAGATCGATGGAGTTCTTGTTTTGACATTGTAGATGTACCCTTCTAGGTGAGGCGAAATGTCCCTATACTCCTCCACGACCTTGTCCATTTGCTACTATCATGCGAGGGAGCCCTATTTGGAGGTCATGGACATAATATTATTCTTTCCTTGAGGGTGACTCATAAGGAGAAAAAAAGCTCAGTTTGGGAAATGATCTTCCCACATTGCTTTGTAGTGATCAAAGAGAGGGTGGTAGGCAGTGCTACCTCCGGTATCCTGTACAACTTATTTACCGAAGAAATAATAATGGTGAAAGGCCTAGACTCAAACACAACATGTCGCTTCCACAAGTATGGTTTTCCTAATAATACATCATAAACTTCAAGATGAGAAACATCACATAATACCTCATCCGTGAAGGGCTTGGTGTTGTAGGGAAGGCACAATTGTTTGCTGAGGTGAAGATATCTTCCTTAGTGAATCCACCCAATGGTGTATGGTTGTAGTTGTGTTATGGTCGATAGGCCCAACCGCTTCATAACCTCTGCTAAAATGAGGTTCTTTTGGATCCCACTGTCGATAATGAACTATAGTGGAGAACACTTCACCGACATCTTTGAGTGGAAGAGGGACTCCCCCTCCTCTGTATATTTGAGATCATTCTTCTGGATCTTCCATTTTCCATTTTCGTTGTTGGGTTCTAACTTAGAGTTGGAACATGCATATGATTTGAGAGCCTTCAGTTCAACCACCAGTGATTTCTTGGCCTGACACTCACTTGTGTTGTGAGTGGGGCTCTTATGGAACTAACACCATTTTCCCATGTTCTTACTTGTCTTTGTGGTGTTTTTATTTTCTTGTGGCTTCAACGAGTTTTTTTAGGTCACCCCACCTTGGCTTTTTCCTTTCTTCTTCAGTTTTTGGGTGCCTTTCCCTTGCTTTTGATTCACAGATCCAAAGTATCACTTCTTCTGTTTAATTTTCTGTTCGATATTGATAGCGTATCGATAAGTCGAATTGAGAGAGGTGATGTCCAAGAACTCCATCTCATCCTTGATGTACTTGTGTAGATATCCCTAGTACTTGATTACCAAGTGTTTCTCAAAATCCTTGATATTGAACTTCATGTGAAGGGCATGAAAATATTTGTGATTTTCATGCCCTTCACATGAAGTTCAATATGGTCCCTTCTCTGTTGCAATGTGGTCCACTTTATGTATTTATCCTCGTTTCTCGTGATAGGGTAATACTGCCCCTTAATGAAATCCCAGAAATAACTCCAAGTGGGTGTGGCTAAAAATAGTGAGGGTGCACTCTTGTCCCTCTTCTCACTATATTTTTCCCACCAATCCTTGACGTGGGGGGTGTTTTGAGGAGTGCATAAGTAATATTTTCCCGGTTGGAAAATTCATGAATTGGAAAATATACTTCTAGTGGATTTAACGATTTATCTACGACATTAGCATCTATCTTACCTTTAAATACGGGTATGTAAAAGTTAAATTGTACCTTAAAGGGTGTGGTGCTTCTATGGTGGTTTTTGGAAGGAGATGCGTCACTTGTGGGTAGCCGCCAAAGGATCTGGGAAAAGTTTTCTATCGTCGCATTCCTCTGTCACACGAGAGTGTCTTCGAGAAATATTTTGAAAGGATCTCCTAGCTCATCATCTTTCTTTTCTTCCACCATGGTAGGCTGTTGAGGTTTTAGAGGCTTGTCTTAGAAAGGTTATACCAGTCTGAGCCCTAACTCCTTATACCTTGACATCGTTGGGGACATGCAAAGAAAAATAGAGATATATCATACCCCTCTAATACCATTGACCTGAAATTAAACAAGAACGCAAAAAAATACAAATATAAACATAAATACATAGTTGTAGTAGAAATATCACTTCATTTCATTAATATCAAAGAACTAAAATATGCTTACATAGAAAATGAAAATAAAATAGCTTGGGCGATGGTAGCTTATCTCTAAGAAGAGATGTGGTGGCTACATGCCTCTAAATTATGTCACAATGAGGCTAAGCGGCCTTTTTATTATTTAGAAATAATGGAAAACCCTAAACATCCAAAATCCTAACCCTAGGAGATGAAGTTCCAAACTATGGGTCGTGTTTCAATAAATTCATACATCAACTTCCCAAGGTCGTAAATTTGGCATACGATCTCCTTTTGGATATCATAATACCTCGTTTTGAATATCTTGGAGAGGAGCGAAAACAAAAAATGGCAAATTTGTTTGCAAACGTATTTTAGTGCCTCAAAATGACTATGGAAGTTAAGGACTCTAAAAACTGCCAAAAAATAGTAATTTGTGCTAGCATTAAGGAAACTAAAAATAAACATGGTGGGGGTCCAGCTGGAATAGGTAGGTGGCCACCAATATCCACCTAGATCATGCCTCTACAGGGCCTTGGTGGAACTACCATGCCATCATTGCAGGGCCCACTGTCACTTTCCACATCACACCAGAGAAATGCTCCAACATGTTCTTTCTCATGTTGCCATCAATTTTCATAAAGGTTATCAAGTGTAGATTAGTGGTGGTGAGCAGTTGGTGGTGAAAAAATTCGATTTTGAAACCATGGTTGGATAGTCCCACACTTTATCGGCAGCTCCCATTACTGTATGAACTAGCTGCAAAAGGGTCTCGACAATGTTGATGACTCAACATCAGGGTTCCAAGGCCAAGAACCATGACCAAATTGACTGCTACTTTACCACTCACCTAGCTTCAAGGTGCTACGGAATGAAGGTGATGGCCATGATCAGTTCCCTGTCTACCCAATCCACATTACCCCAAACCACGTCATCACAATTCACATTACTCTAGAAAAGCTACCCCAAGCTACAACACCTAGGGGCTTCAACATTGGGGTTTCATCTTCATTAAAATATAACTTTCAAAGACAAGGTTTGAGGTATGAGACCCACAACTCCTTTTTAGTAAGCTCAATTCCCAAGGTGGACCCCATTGGTCCATGTTATCTTGGGTTTTTTCCATCACCTCCTCACCCACATCCATTTTATGGTTGATGGTTGAAGAAAAGTATTGTCCCATTGGTATCAAGACATCAGTGTTGTACTCTCTCTTATACATAGATTATATATGACCAATGGTTGATATCCGAAGCTTGACATCATTCCATCCACATTAGGCTCATTGAATAAGGTGTTTCTCTTGTCAGACTCAACACTTACTTATACATGTATCATCACCTTGTTCCGCTGATTCGGTGGCCAATTGAAATATTTATGATTGAGGATTTACAAAAAAAAACTCACTTCCTGATCCCCAAAACCTATGAGTATTGTGGTTAAAGGGCCTAAGGTCTCAAACCTCAAAATAATTTGTAATTTTCAGCAACAGGAACATGCGCCCATAACACCGAATATATCAGTTTCTGAAACAAAAAGGAGAAAATCCACAAAAACCAAATGTATACAATGATTTTTTTATGTTGTAAAAATGGAAATGTCACTAGCCAATCCAACCTTTCTGACATCCTAAAAATTGGTTAAACTTAGAGAAATATGATTATAAATTAACTGAGTATAAGCGTACATGATCCGATATCAATAATTAACAAAATAATGAAGAGGACAATTAAGGAACTCATTAGAAATCATAGACATACAAGAGACATATTAATAAAAAACATAACATTGTACACATGAAAATTTGTCATACTTATCTATAAGTTTTAAACTAGTTGCCAACTGAAGGAGGGACATCAACTCTCCACCCACCCATAGGGCAGCTACACTATGGGATTTCTTGTTGCTGACCAACCCCAAGTTGGATCAAAAGTTTGTGTGCACGTTTTCTCAGGTTAAATCCACACCAAAGAATGTTAGAAATCCATAGGATAGAGTTTAATATCTTGGTGGGATAACACTAATCTCTTGAAGTAAGCACCGCAATGACTTACTTACTCCTTGAGTTCAATCCTAGGGCTTCACCAAAAGTCTAAATGGGCTATTGCTTAGTTATAGGAGATTAAATCATCTATTTATAGGGTTTCATAGTTGTATTTTCGTAGCAAGCACCTTAGGAGTCTATTGTACACTGTACAAGTGGCTTAACAACTCTTCCATCAAGCACCAAATTTTCTCATATTTCCTTGTCCAAGTGGTCTAACAAACTTACATGAAGCACCAAAGTGATTTGGCCATCCACTGAGCTTCATAATAACCACATAGGATTAGAAATATAGTCTAGTGGCCTAAAAATAGTCACTTGGAATTACTCCAAAAATTCACAGAGCACGGGGATTAATCACCACTCCCACATTGCTCCTTATTTCTTTTGCTCCAATAGTTAGTGCATTCCAGTAGATGTTCTTTGTCCCCCAGTATGGTATTCTCTTCCAACATTAATTTTGAAATATTATTTTGTTTCCTCCCCATTGGCTCCCCTCTTTATTCTCAAGGTAGTGGCTCTCCTCACCTCAATATATGAAGGGGATGGGGATGGTAACAATCCTCCACCCATACTACCCAATCCATATCTCATAAACTCTGTCCGTATAGTGGTTGTGTTGGTAAATAAACGAGTTGAGGAATTTAATGTGGTAAAATATGGCCTATTCATGGCACACAACAAGCCCTCCCCCTCAGGATTTGGATCTGTGTGTCCACTCCTTCAATAAACCACCAATCACATTCACATTAATGTTTATGTGCTCAAAATAAATTATGTTGGTCATATATGGATCCTTTGTGTGTGTATTTAACATCCAAAAAGTCAATTTCCTTTCTGAACTTGTTAAATACCACAATAATGACATCATTCTATTTGGATGTCTTCAAAAATATTGTAATGAAGATCATAGATAATAATTCTCATTTCCTATGAAGGAATGAGATAGGTTGTGACAATCTAGTTGAGTGCCTAAATTCTACTTTGACTTGTTGGTATTCTAGTCACCTAGCAATGTACTCAGCAATATACTTATTCATTCCCATCCAATAATACATATTCTTTATGGTTGTTATCATTCTTCGATAACCAGGATTACAAAAATAAAGTTTCTTATGAAACTCATCCCTTATGATTTTCTTCAAGTCGGTTACACAAGGAAAATGTCATTTATCCTTGAACAACAACCTAAAATCATGAATGAGCTTGTAATTCTTGCTCTTGATCCCTCCAGTTCTTGCTATAAGAATTCTTTCACATGCTAGAAATATTCATGATGTATCAATTCGTTTTTTATCCTTTCTTTTATGTTAAATTCACAAGTTCTCATGGCTACTAGGTGAGCCACTTGTAGACTTGTACTAAGTGCATTTTCTGCTCTATTTTCCTTACCCTTAACATGATTGATCTAAAAATAATACTCATTAATTATGGCTAACCATTTTTCTTGTCTTTCATTTAATTTGGGCTAATAATACAAATATCTCAACCCTCCATGATATGAAATTAGCGTAAACCTTCTCCCAAGCAAGTAGTGCCTCCACATATTTAGTGCATGCATGATTGCTACTAGCTCCAAGTCATGAGTGACACAGTAATTCTTATGCTCATTTAGTTTATTTAATTTTTAACAAACTACATGTCCTTCTCGCATCAATATTCAACCTAGTCCTTCCTTACAAGCATTTGTGTAGAGCAAGAATTCCTTGTATAGGTATACTATCCTCAAAATAGGCACACATGTGAGACATTTCTTGATTTATTGAAAACTATATGCACACTCGGATATCCATTAAAATTTCAATCCTTTACTTTGTAGATCTATGATTGGATGCAGAATCTTTGAAAAATCTGGAATGTACTACCAATAATATCTGGCCAATCCCATAAATCATCTGTTATCTATGATATTTCCAAGAGTAGGCCACTACATTATGGCCTTAATATTTTCGGGGTCCATAACCACTCCTTCCCTTGAATTGACATGCCCCAAGTATTGAACTTGAGATTGGAAGAAATCACATTTGCTGAGCTTGGAATACAACTTCTCCTCCCTCAAAAATTGCAACATTGCTTTTATATTCTCTTCATTCTCTTGTCTCGTTTTCAATTAAACTAGGTTTTCATCCAAATAAACCAATGGAAACCTATCCAAGCATGGGCTGAGGAAATTTTTCATCAAGTACATAATTTTGGTTGGGGAATTTTTGAGCCCAAATGACATCACCATAAATTTGTAGTGTGCATACCTTGTCTTGAAAATTTCCTTATGGAGGTATTGATATTAAATGTGGTCTCCATGATAGAAACATATAAAATATATTTTAGATAACACTGCAACCCCTCTCATTTGGTTTAATAGGTCATCAAATCTATGTGCCGGGTCTTGTTTTTAACCATGGATTTATTCAAATATTGGTAATCAATGCATAGCTGCAACATGGCATAATTATTCTTCACAAAAAGTGACGGGGATCCCAAGGGAGACACACTTGGTCCAATATATCCCTTATATAATTTTTTTTTCAATTTTAACTTTAGTTCCACTAATTTTGGCATGCTCATATGGTATGGGGATTTTCAAATTGGCACTACATTTGTAATCAACTCAATGGATAATTCAATTTTACTCCTTGGTGGCACTCCTGGCATTTCCTCTAGAAACACATCACTAATCTGCTTTAATATAAGGTGTTCTTTGATTCTGGCCTCATTTATCTCTACCATGTTGGTCACTTGGACCACATACATGGAACATCCCTTCTAGTTACATTTTGATTGAAACACTAAGACCTGTCTGACTGAGAGAGGATCTCATTCCTTAGAGAATTCTTCCTTTTCCTTAATCATTGAGGCATTCTAGTGACTTGTTATAGAAATACACCTTAGTTTGGTGGGATTCTAACCAATCCATGCCCATTAGCATATCATATGATCCCGACAGAAAAGAATTAAGGGAATTTTCATGGGCATGCTGCCTAGATATAGGTGGAATGATTCCACCCACTTGGCCACTTTACTATTGGTCCCCATGGCTAATTGGACTAGCCATGACTTTGAATGGGGATTTATTTGAAAGTTGGACATCAATGCAACATTTGGACTGACATAAACAAAAATTGAACCTAGACCGCTTAAAATTGAAACATGATGGTTGGCAGCCATAGATTCCATTTCAATCCCTAAGGCTTGATGATCTTCTTTCCTATTGTCCCATGATGCATACATATATTGTATACTATGATTTACATATTTCACTCACTACCTCTTGGACAATTTACAGCCTCATGTTGCTTTGTTTTTTATGAGGAAAATCCATTCGTAGGTGGTTCTCTCCACATATCAAACACTCAAATAGTCCTGTCTTGCGATCCTAATGTACTATTCAACAACCCCCCATTTTATTTTTATAATAGTTGATATTGTAATAATAAATGGGGATCCTTTTAAATTTTGAAGAAAAAGTTAGAAAAAAAGATGTTTTCCCTTTAAAAAAGTGTTAAAGCATTAAGTCACTTTAGACTAATCGCATTTCGCCATACCGCAAATAGAAGAAGCCAAAAGTAACATGAAAAATCATTAGTTGGAATCCACGATAAAGCGATCAATAAAACCCTTTTTAAAGACTAAGTGATATGTTGCGCTTTTTATAAATCCCTTGAAATATTTCTAAAAATCATGAAAACCTTAAAGTATACTTTGCATATGGAAAAAGCCACTCAAATAATACATCGCACATCGAAAATAAAAAATTCAGAAAAAGTTTTGAGATACCATAATTCTAATCTTGTGATATTGCGATAATGTGACATGGAAAATCTTGCAATACTGCGATACGACGGATCTTGCAATCCTACGATCTTGCGATGTTTTGAAACATTATCATTATGAGTTGCGATCTTGTGATCTCGTGATTTTGCAATATTGTGATTTATCGGAATCAAAAAATTGACATTCCACTTAAATCTTAACATTTCAAAATAACATTCAGGTTTGTGATGTGATGTTATGACATGACCCGAAAGGAATCACACAAAAGCCATAATGCGTAAATATTGGAAATCAATCGCATTTACTCTTTTAAATGCTGGAGGAGTTTTCTATATATTTAGTTGTACTTGCAATAAAAGTCCCATCCTTATCGAATTAACTGTTTTAATTATACCCTTGCTATTATCTTCATTTTACATTCATTTTCATTTATCTATTGTTCAAACTCAGGGAATAATGCTCAAAGATGACAAAGAAAGGAAAAAAGACAAGAGATCCTTCTACATCCAAATATACAGACATGTTTCCCCTCTCTAGCGATAATACATACAACAAATATGGCGTAGCTACATCGTGGGAAGCTATGTATAATTTGTTAGAGGATGAAAATCCAAAGGTGTTCATAGTTAGAGCAATTACTGACGCTCTCATCTGAAGCTTCCTATTTTGAAGAATCTCATTCTTTCTTAGATAGAATAGCTACAATACCTAAAATCCTGCAATATACAGATATCGTGAAGTGGTTTATCGACAATGTTTATATCTCAGATAGGGAGTTTAATAATTCAAGACAAGAGGTCATGGGGTCATTTTCTGCAGACAATTTGCGCAAACTGTATCATTTACTAGAACCTCAAAAGGTTTATGACAGAGCTTTCCTTGAGTAGTTCACAAATATAATGAAGAACCATTAAATGCCATGTATACTTGGAGATTGAGCTTAAGAAAATTCAAATGGGAGAAAAGTGGTATGTACCCAATTGCACCTCTATCAGCTCCACATAGTTATGTAGCTGCTATGATGTGTAGATTGTTTGGGAAAGATAACAGCACAAATTTTTCTATGGCATGCATTCCATTAATTGATGTAGTTGTAAACTCCACGATTATGAATTGGGAAAAAATTTTATCCAATAATTTGGCTATGGCTATCAAATAGTATAGACAATATAGAGTTGTTTCTACTCGGGTCATCCCTCCATTTTTTATGAGTGCTTATGTGGTGGATGCCATCTGTTATTGTACAAAATTTCCTAATATGGGTTGGAATTAGACTCTCATAAACCCTACTCCTATCCATGTGTATCATAATATGTTATGGGAATCTCAATTTCATCCCCATATTTTAAAGATTTGTCAAATTATCATGCTGCCTATCCATAAAAATATTTTTGATACAAAATTCGCCAGTCTTTCAGAAGAAGAAAACATGGATATTTTTCCTGTGGCAGGATGACTTGGTGAAGAAATTTTTACTTATATCAGAGTTTTTGGGAGTATTTCTCCTCCCCAATGTTCTTCCTTATTATGTTCCAGATAAGTTATTGGCTAGAGAAATCGCATACCAGACAGTAGGGGAAGGTCTTACCAAAACCCCAAAATAAGAAAAGAAATTTGTCTCACCAAATTTTTCGGTTCAATGTGGTTATTTTGCTTTGTTTAATTTTGGACACGCATTCAAAGAGGTGCATATTATTGCATGCTTGAATCTTTCTACAATTCCAAGGAGACATTATGATCCCAATAATGTCGCTCAAGAATTTACTGCTTTGGCTAAGATTAGACAATTCATGCATGAGAAGGATGAATTTGATGACCTATTTGAAAAGGCCGAGAATTTCTCACAATTCTTGCATTTTTTGTCAATCATATTGAATCTGATCGACCTCAATAGTTTTCATATTTATAAAAACAAAATATTAACAAGGGTTCCCCTAGACCTATTGCAAATTGAGGAAACAAGAGAACCCACTCCCAGTATCAGTTTCGAAGGAAATTCTGATCACAATTCTAATAAAGAATCAGTTGATAAATCAAGCCATGGGTCATAAGTTTCGGAGCATCAATCTCAAAATCAAGAAGAAGACCCTAAGGAAAGTTTTGAAGAAACTACAGAGAAAAATAATGGAGAAACAACCAAAGAAACCTTGGTTGAAGAACAACTCAACATTAATTTTACACAGGATCAACCACAGACAATCAGAACAAATGACATGGATAAATAATGGGATAATTTCAAATAAAATCTCTAGTTACCACCAACAGACACAAGAATGGAAAGAACCTCTAATTTTTAGACTAATAAATAGACCTTACAAGTTGAAAATATAGAAATAGATGTTGAAATCATGTTATCCTACCCAACGTCACAAGTTGTTTTAAGAATTGAAGAGATTCCTCATTTAGATATTTTTTATATTCCAAAAAACAAAGAAGTGGTAAGAAGACAAAGAAATAAAAGAAATCTTGATTGATCAGCAATAACTCAAAAGAATAAATCAATGGCCCACTGATCCATTAGAAAATTTGACAAGAATATCACAATTAGCAGGTTCTTATGAAACATCTACAATTGATAAGGTAGGAGAGGTTACTCCTCTGCTTAAAGGTAAAGATCCATGAATTCAGCTAGTGGAGCAAAAAATTGAATAGGAAAGGAAAATTTTCAATAAGAAAACAGAGCTGCAGATGATAAAATTTCAGAAGGACTTTGAGAAAATGAAGTTATAACATTGGGAAAGAATTACAGAAAAGGATACACAGATTCAGTTAGTACAAAGTGAAGTAGATAAATTCAGAAATAAGAATCAGATAGAATAATTCATCAAACAAACATTTGAGTTAAATACTCAATTGTCAAAACAAAAAGAGATATTCTGTCAAAGAATCTCAATGATTAACTAGACAGAAACAAGTGATACATTAGTCTGAAAAATGGTTGATTAGAGATTGGATATGAAGATATTGATAAAAATATCTCATATTTTATCTCTTGACAACAATCTGAGGAAGGAAGAAAAGCTTATTTTCTGAAGATTGAAGAATCCCATAGAGATATATTGTTTACAGATAGAGATATGCAATTGAAGCAAGCAGAAAGGGAAACAACTAGAGTAGATGAAATAGCAACCAAAGTAACTGAAGATGTGAATGAAAATATTTATAATATTAATTTGATTAGAGAATGCAAGCTT
This sequence comes from Pinus albicaulis, assembly GCA_034641835.2. Taxonomy (NCBI): domain Eukaryota; kingdom Viridiplantae; phylum Streptophyta; class Pinopsida; order Pinales; family Pinaceae; genus Pinus; species Pinus albicaulis. The sequence goes on along the minus strand of CM076575.1, from coordinate 1,331,073,697 downwards.
GGAGTCTTCCCAAATATCAAACAATTAGAGGGAGGGTGGAAGGAAACCACCAAAAATCAAACTGAAGAAATTAAGAAGCTATCTAAGCTTGATGATGAATATTATTAGAAATTTCTAGTAAAACCATACAGCCAGTAGATGGATTTACGTTGGCTAACCAATTCCACTCAAAATATGGTGCCACCTCTCTATGATGTTGTATTCATGGGAAAGCTAAGATTTAAATTTGGCCAACCATCCCAAGTGAAACCAATATTGTATATATGCAAACTGAAAAGATGAATGGAAAAGGACCATTCAATGTGATCAAGCACATCATTATATTTCCTTTTAGCTTTTATCTTTTATTTTTAGTACTCTTAGGAAGGTTGTTTGAAACCTCCTCATTTTTTTATGTAATATTCTATTTTTGATACTTATGTAATATTATTTAAACCTCTCTCATGAATTTAGAGAGGGGCCCAGGATTTTATTAAAATAAACTTTTCAAAATATTACATTACTATACTTTTGTGATTATTTTGATGAAATACACGGAACAAGATATTTATTTTCTTGAATATTGAGGCATACTCTACTGAAATTACATTTATGTACCCTTAGAGTTTGTTTGATTGAGAAGGAGAGAAGGTAAATGTTGTTTATTCCATTAGTATAACCTGTCATATCTGGTACTATTATCTTTATGATTGAGTTTTGTTTATAATTTGACAGTAAATTTCTTTATATTGTATTGTGTATGAGATATGGATTATAGTTTTTCATTAAAGTAGTATTGCTTGATGTTTTGACTTTAATTCCTGTTTGTATATATAATCAATTGATATATGCGATATAGTTTCACAATTATTTTGCCTAATTATTTAGTCAAAATAATTATCTTTAAACAATTTCATCTCTTTTAACAATTGAATGATATTTATTATCCTTTTCTTTAATATATCTTTGTAGATCGCATAAGTTAAATTATTCCTGGACATAGATTAAGCTAAATAATTAGATTAAATAGATGCATGTGTTTGTTACTTAGATAGATTGTTTCCATTAGTTAAGATAATTTTCCATTTCACCTTGTATCAAACCCATCATCATCATATCAATTTATTTTATGGGATTTTGGTCCCATTATCCCTAGTTGGAGCCACTATACAAAATGGAAAAGGAGTTTATTTAAGGTCTGTATCGGGTGGTTATCCCCCATTTTGTTGCAACAAAACTCCTGGGCTTCAACATTTTGGTGCTAGAAGGAGGGAAAATTGTGAATGGAAAGGAAAACCAACAAAAAATAAAGAAGCCATCCTAATGGTCATTGTCCTTCTAGATCCCCTCTAACTTATGGATCCCCATCCCATAATTACTATTTTAAGATCAGAAGTTGAACAAACTTCTCCAAAATTTCCTAGTAGAGCCCAAAGATTACTTTCTTCATATTATAAATATGAATCACCAGAAGTTCAAACTTTAATAGAGATTTTAGAAAAAATCTCTATTTCAACTGAAAAACCTGCAATTTCTCAACCATGTGAAGAAAGTGTTTCATCTGTGTTACAACCTAGAAGAATCTTGACTCATTCTCTAACTGAGAAAATTGGAATTCCTCCTTTGGAATTTCCCATTACTTATTTATGAAAGAATACTAAGAAATCTAAATCAAAAACATCTATTAGTGAGATTTTATCCAATTCTCCATCTCAAATCCATTCACTCCCTCCACATGTTTCAATAGCTCTCATTCAAACTACTGGTGCTAATACTTCTAGTTCATGTAGTCAACCCGCCTCTTCTTCCACTCACATACCGCTCATATCTTCATCCATCCATACTCCTGCAATAATGGTAGGACAAAAACCACCACCGCGAATACAACCATGGAATAATTCCGGGTGCTGTATCAATGCCAGGTCCTCTTCACCCTCTTCCTAAACATCTCGAAACATGGTTGCCCAAATTTAATCCTAGTGATGGTCTACCAGCAGAAGAACATCTCCATAATTATATGTTAGCTGTCAATTTAAATTAAGTCACTGAAGAAGATTGTGTAGTCAGATTATTCCCATACACTCTTAAAGGATTCATAGGATCCGGCTACTTTCCATTACCCCCTCACTCTATAACTAGTTGGGATATGTTTGACTAACAATTCTTCGCTAAGTTTGGGGATGATATAACCATTTCATCTCTCATCAATGAATTATCCAATCTCAAGGCTAACACGAGAGAAAATATTATAGACTTCAATTCTAGATTCAATAAATTACTCAATAGAATCCATACTGTGTCAGTTCCTGGCACTGATGTTCAAATTGAGTGGTATATATATTATCTTCCCTCTAATATATCCATTTTTGTAGATAGAGTGCAGTTAGCTACATTAGTAGAAAACATGAAGGAAACCTTATCTATGGAAAAACACATAGCTTCTCTTGAAAATAAAAGCTCTCAAGAAGATATAAAATTTAAGAAAGTGTATTTCAAAGATTAATCTAAAAATGAAGTCCCAAAAGATCCTTTTGAACTTGAAGGCCTGCAGAAAGTGTTAAAAAAGATGTCTAATGAAATGGTCGAAATGAAAAAAAAAGTTGCTGAATATTCTGCTGTAAAAGGCCATTTAGATATTTTAAAAGAAATCAGTCTTCCAACTCTGAGCCACCAAATACCATAACTAATGTTGAGTCTGAATTAGAATAGGAAGAAGAAGAAACATAAGAAGAAGAGACTAGAGATGAAGAAATAGTTGAATTAAATTGAATGTGGGATTTTGTTCTTCCAAGTGAAGAAGAACAAGAAGCTTTGCCTGTTAGCACCAGAAGTAAAGAACCTGCTGATACAACTCATTTGAATCAAAAGCAGAAAACTCAAACTTCTTGTGCTAAGGAGAAAGAAAAAAGTAAAAATTTATCTCCCAAAACTTCATAGCCAAATCCAACTTCATCAAATATTTCGTCTACATCAATGACCCTAGTAGTCACTGATACTATGGAGTATAATATTGTGGAAGATATGAAGAAGAATAGAGAAAACATTTCATTACATGAACTTAGCAAACTGAAACAACAACATAAAATTTTACTTTGAGAACTGAATGTAGTACATGTATCACCATTACCTGCTACTGTTGTATCTCAGGCTATTAAAGGAACAGGAAAACCCCCAACTTCTTCAAATAAATTTGATCCTATGAATTTCATCCTGATTCGTGATAGATATAATTCACATACACCTCCCTTTCTCTTAACATATGCATTTTTCAATAAAAACCTTCATAATTGTTTGATTGATTCAAGAGCCTATTCCAATATAATGCCAACAACAATCTGTGCCAAGCTGAACATCATTCCAAATAATTTTTTCATCCATATAGTACAATTTGATAGAACTAAAGTAGAGGTCTTAGGGGAAATTAATTATATTAGCATTATAATTTCATCAAATCCCAAAGTCTCTCAAATAATAGATATTTTGGTTTCTAACATTCCTGAATTTTACGGTCTAATTATAAGTAGAAACTGGTCTGAAAAACTCCATGGATATTTTGCTACAGATTGGTCTCATATTTGGCTTCCTTACAATGGGAAGCCAAATGAAATTCGAGTTGACCAAGAAAAACACTTGAAGCATACAATGACTGAATTTGAAGGTGATAATGAGCCAATAGAATTCAATAATAATATCATTGGGAATTATTCATTTGAATCATTTTGAGGGAATTTTAATGCACAAAGTCTCATTTTTTAGACAATGGTATCATCTCAGAGATTGAAAACTTTTCACAAAAAGATTCTTCTACGTGAATTTTTTTTGTAAATAAACCAATAGCTAAAACTTTGTTTTGGACTTTGTACTTTGGTGTTTCCAAATCTAATGACGGTAAAGGAGATGGTTTTGTTTTAATCAGCCAAAAGGAGAAAAGACCATGTTAAATTGCAGATTAGAATTCTAATGTACAAATAATACGGCAAAATATGAGGGATTAATACAAGGATTATATAAAGTGATAGGCCTCAATATCAAATATTTGCAGGTTTTTGGAGATTCATAAATCATTATTAGATAGGTGAGAAATATTCACAGGGGCTTCACTCAATGAACCTATAACATATCACGTGCGATCATAACATATTAAACAATACCCTTAGTTTGAGTACATATTTGAAAATACCTCTAAAAATCACATTATTAAACCCCTACAAATATAAACCCAATACACCTTCCCAATTTAAAAAGCCCCTACTTTCGCTATATATTGTAGGTTTCCATTTTTCATTAACATTTTTTATACCCCTTTATATTTTTTCATTAAATTTGAGCTCCAGTTTTATACCTCCCAATAAAAAAACCCTTTACCCCCTACATATCCACCAATATATTATGTCAATTTTTCCTCATTATATATCCCCCAATGTGAACCCAGGTGCTATGGTATTTCTCCCTCAGTGAAGCCCCTGTGGAAATACTATCCATTTCCTTTCTAAACATCTTAAACAATATCAATCATTAGTTCAAGATATTACATCTCATTTTTTGGCATTTAATTTTTCTCTTGTACCAAGACTAAAAAATGCTAGTGCTGATCTGTTAGCATATGTTGCATCAAAACTTATACCATCTGAGGAATTTAGTCTTGATAGATTTTCTATTGAATTAGTTTTTAGAACATCCATTCCTAATAATGTCACAAATTGACGAGTCTTCAATGATGACTATGATATTGTGAATTTTCTAACATCAGAAGGGTCATACGATGACCAAATCATATATGAAAACGAGCATGACATACAGTTAGAACAAAACGTTGAAGATGAAAATACAATGCCCAAAAATGTAGTCAAATTGGAAGATTTGTATGATCTCAAAGAAAAGATTTAAAAATGTAACTAATGCCAAAAATCAAAGTTAAACTCTAATATTTGAATTAATAAACCTTGGAAATGATGACAAGCCTCAGAATATCAATCTAGGTCTAGATCTGTCCTTTGATGAAAGATTATCATTTAATCGACTGTTGAAGAAATATAAAAATATATTTGCTTGGGATTATTATGATCTCAAAACATATGATACCTCTGTTATACAACACACCATACCCATGATCTCTAATGATAGACCAGTGCAACAGAAACTAAGGAAAATTTATCCAAATCTTGAAAATCAAATCAAATCAGAGCTGAATAAACTTGTCAAGGCCAAAATCATATTTCCTGTTAGGCATTCAAAGTGAGTATCCAATTTAGTGACTGTTAGGAAAAATAATGGTGATATTCATATATGGATAGATTTTATAAATTCGAATAAAGTATGTCAGAAAGACAATTTTCCACTACCAACCATGGAACAAATACTATAGTTAGTAACTAGTTCTGAGCTCATGTATTTTCTTGATGGATTTTCAGGATATAATCAAATCTTGGTTCATCTAGATGATAGATTGAAAACCACGTAAATAACTAAATGGGTAACATATTATTATCAAAATATGCCTTTTGGTTTGATTAATGCAAGACCCACATTTCAAAGAGCTATGGATATAGCCTTTAAATGACTCATTAACAAATCAATTGTTATTTACATGGATAATATCACTGTTTATTCCAAGAAAAGAAGTAGCCACTCAAACTACCTTAAAAAAATATTTGAACTATGTATGAAATATGGGATTTAATTGAATCCAAAAAAGTCTTATTTTTCCTTGAGAAAAGGTAAGCTTTTAGGATTCATCGTGTCAAAAAAGGGCAATTATATTGATCCGGAACGAGTTAAGGAAATTGAAAAAATACCTTTACCCCATAATAAGAAATCAATGCAGTCTTTCCTTGGACAAATAAATTTTTAAAAAAGGTTTATCCCTAACTTTTCACAAATAGTTTACCTTTACATGATATGATTAAGAAAAATTTGATTTTCAAATGGGGTCACAATGAAGAGGAAGCCTTTGACTTGATCAAACAAGGTATTATTAATGCTCCATCCATGACAACTCCCAATTTTTATAATCTTTTTGTTTTACAGATATTTGCATCAGAAACATCGTATGATGCCGTATCAACATAGCTCAATGATCAACAAATAGAAGCACCCATCTCATTTTTTAGTTTGAATCTGCAAGGTGCCAAATTAAATTACTCTGATGTATAAAAACAGGCATTTGATGTCTTCAAGTCAATAAAACATTTTAGACCATTTATCCTCAAAACTCATACTAAAATCATAGTTCCATTTTCAATAATAATGCAATTAATGATGCAAAGAGAATTAGGAGAAAAAAGAGCAAACTAGGCAACTGCATTACAGGAATATGATGTTGAAATTAGACCAGCTAAAATTGTTAGAGGTCAAGGTTTTTGCAGACTGTTAACAGGATCATCCAACTTACCAGAAGAAGAACATTTAGGTGATGAAATTCAAATATCTCATGTAAGCCTCAACGATACTACATCTAAATATGTTGATCTCATTTTTTATTTAAAAAATGGATATGGCCCTATGGAACTCAGTTACAAAAATAAAAGAGATTTGAGACTGAAAGAAAAGAAATATCAAATGATTGATGATTTTTTATTCTAAAAAAAATTATGATTATATTTTACTCAGATGCCTTGAAAAATATGAAGCAGAAAAGGTGTTACAGGAACTTCATAATGGATTAGCTGGTGGATATTTTGGAGGAGAAACAACATCAGATAAAATACTATATGTTGGTTATTATTGGCCAACCCTATTAAAAAATGCACTCGAATATATAAGGAAATGCAAAATTTCTCAAACTGATTATGGAAGCCAAAGGAATCCTGCATTCCCATTACGACTAGTCAATATTGAAAAACCATTTGATCAATGGGGACTGGACATAATAGGTGAGATCGTTCCTCACTCTTCAAATAAACATAGATATATGCTTACAACAACTAATTACTTTACTAAATGGGTAGAAGAAATTCCATTAAAGGTAACCAATTTTGAGAATATTATCGAATTTATGGATAAAGTTATCATTACTATATTTGGATTACCAACTTCCTTGATGTTTGACAAAGAATCTTATTTCTTAGGCAATGCTATGATTGAATTTTCTCTCAAAAGAAGTTTCAAACTTAAATATTCCACTAACTATTATCCTAAAGGAAATGGTTTAGCAAAATCAACTAATAAAAACCTCATTAGGATCATTAAATTAACTATTGTTCTTCCTACAAATGTAGTTATTCCTTATTTATCCTTAGTTCAATTTATTGAAGAAACTCATTCTTCTTCTTTCTAGTTAAAACAATCACAAATTCTCAAAATTGATGAAGCAAGAGAGAAAGCCAAAACCATCCATGCTCATCATCAACAATTAGTTAAATATTCCTTCGATGCAAATTATGTTAGTTAAAAATAATTTCAACTTGGAGACCTTGTACTGAAATGGGATAAAGAACATGAGGAAAAAGGTAAGCATACCAGATTCAAAAGAATGTTGCTTCGACCATTTCAAATTGCAGAAAAAATTGACCCATAAACATTTTTATTGCAAGATTTATTAGGTAAGAAATATTCTTTGCCTGTGAATGGGAAAATTTTGAAAAAATACTTCTCATAGGAGATAACCTCGTCTATCCCCTGTACATTACTGTTTTTAATTTTCCTACGAAAAAAAAGTTAAATAATATAACTGTTGGCCTTGCAATAAAATCTCTTGAAATATTTTGACTTTTTTCTTATATAAATGGAAATTGTTAAGGAAATAGTTAAAGAGGTTTGAAAATTAATTAAGTTATGTCTCTCTTAAAATTTTCTTTTCTACCAAAATTATTTATTCTTTGAGAAAATCCAACTTTATAAAAGACTTATGTCCTATTATCAGTAAAAAAAAAAATAAAAAAATCTTTAACCAAGTAAAAGACTCTTAGTAGAATTGTCATCCAGAGCTCTTAAGGACTCAATGATTCTCCATGTCTAGTAAGATTTTATATTTTTAGAGTGTAATCCTAAATGATGTACTAAAGCTTAAAAGATAAGAGGTCTCATTAGGAACCTACTTACCATATTCATAGGAAAATAATAAGACTGAGATTACCACTACTGTAAACCAAAACATGTTAATGGCTTGAGATTATCTTAATCAAAAGACAACGGGTCTAATCACGAGCCAATTTTTTTACTTGAATTACAACCAATGATTGTCATTGTCACTATTTGGCCACCACACCAAGACAATGGATTTTAAGTAATGGAAAAGAAGGGCTATTTAAAAAAAGAAAAACGTACATTATTATGGATTTATCTTTAAAAAATGCATTCTTACATGGATAGGATACATAATAATTGATGGTTAAAAGGTAAACCTATTGAGGCTATAGACGCCTGCTAGAAGCAAAGGCTCTACTTGTGAAAAATGAGTTTATTTAAAAACCTAGTCTACAAAATCTTACTACTTTATCTTTAATTTAGTAATGAATGATATATGCATAGGTATTTTCATATTTAAGAGGATATCAAATGAATTATAATTAGGATAATTTGTTTTATTATTCAGAGAAACGTTACTTATTTAATTTTGCATCCAATTTTTGTTTTCTAAAATATTTTATTTTGAATTTTTTAGGAATTTCAAACTTATTAGAGATAACTGATTCTTCCAGTGAATCACCAATTGTTAAACTATTCAACAACCCCCCGTGATTTTATTTTTATAATAGTTAATATTGTAATAATAAATGGGGACCCTTTTAAAATTTTAAGAAAAAGCTAGCAAAAAAAATTTCTTCCCTTTAAAAAAGTGTTAAAGCATTAAGTCACTTTACACTAAGCACTTTTCACTATATCACAAATTGCAGAAGCAGAATGTAACTCGAATAATCAGTAGTTGGAATCTGTGATAAAGTGATCAATAAAACCCTTTTTAAAGATTAAGTGATATGTTGCGCTTTTTAGAAATGCCTTGAAATATTTCTAAAAATCATGAAAATATTAAAGTATACTTCACATAAGGAAAAATCCACTCAAAGAATACATCGCACATCGCAAATCACAAAGACAAAAAAAAAATTTCAATATACCATATTTCTAATCTTTCGATATTGCGATAATGCAAGATGGAAAATCTTGTGATACTGCGATATGACAGATCTTATGATCTTCTGATCTTGCGATATTGCGATGTTGCGAAAAGAAAAATCCTGGCTAAGTAAGGAAAATACCTATCCTGGCTATGGCTCCCGCTATTGGAAGTTCGCTCAGGGATTGGGGTGGGTGGGTAAATAGTAGTCGAGCCTTAAAGCGCATCCTCTACCTCACTCAGCTTAATGTCGAAACTTTGAAAGACACACTTTTTATTATCATTACGAGTTGCGATCTTGCGATGTCACGATTTTGCGATATTGTGATTTATCACAGTCGCAAAATCAACATTCCAATTAAATATTAACATTTCAAAATAACATTCAGGTTTGCGATGCGATGTTATGAAATGACCCAAAAGGAATCACATGAAGGCCATAATGCGTAATTATTGGAAATCAACAACATTTACTCTTTTAAAGTTTGTAGGAGATTTGTATCTATTTACTCGTGCTTGCAATAAAAGTCCCATCCTTATCGAATTAAATATTTTAATTATACCCCGACTATTATCTCTTCTTTACGTTCATTTTGATTTATCTATTATTCAAACTCAGGGAATAACTCTCAGAGATGATGAAGAAATGAAAAAAGACAGAAAAGCTTTCTACATCCGAAGATACAGATATGTTGCCCCTATTTAGCGATACTACATAAATAAAATATGGTGGAGCTACATCATGGGAAGCCATGTATAATTTGTTAGAAAATCCAAAGGTGTTGGTAGTCAGAGCATCGACTTATGATAAAGTCTCGTCTAAAGCTTCCCATTTTGAGGTAGCCTGTTATTTATTACATAGAATAGCTACAAGACCTAAAATCCTCCAATATAAAGATATGGTGAAGTGGATTATCGACAACGAGGATATCTCAGACAGGACGTTCAATAATTCAAGATAAGAGGTCATGGGGTAATTTTCTGCAGACAATTTGCATGGAATGTATTATGTACTAAAACCTCAAAAGGTTTATGATAGAGCTTTCCTTAAGAAGTTCGCAAAAGAGAATGAAGAACCATTATATTCCATGCAGACTTGGAGATCTAGCTCTAGCAAATTCAAACGAGAGAAAAATGGTATGTACCCAATTGCACCTCTATCAGCTCCACATAGTTATGTAGCTGCTATGATGTGTAGATTGTTTGGGAAAGATGATAGTACCAAGTTTTATATGGAATGTATTCCATTAATTGATACGGATGTCAACTCCACGATTATGAATTCGGGTAACATTTTATCCGATAATTTAGCTACGTCTATAAGATAGTATAGACAGTATAGAGTTTTTTCTACTCGGGTCATCCCTCCATTTTTTATGAGTGCTTATGTGATGGAAGCCATCTGTTTTTGTACAAAATTTCCCAATATGGGTTGGAATTGGACTCTCAGATACCCTACTCCTATTCATGTGTATCATAAGATGTTATGGGAATCTCAATTTCATCCCCATTTTTATAAGATTTGTCAAAGTATCATGCCGCCTATCCATGAAACTATTTTTGATACAAAAGACCCCAGGCTTTCAGAAGAAGCAAAAATAGATATTTTTCTAGTGGCAGGATGGTTCGGTGTAGAAAATTTTACTTATATCCTATTTTTTGGGAGTATTGCTACTCCCCATGTTCTTCCTTATTATGTTCCAGATAAGTTATTGGCTAGAGAAATTGCATACAAGAGAGTAGGGGAAGGTCTTACGAAAACCCTAAAAGAAGAAAAGAAATATATCTGGCCAACTTTTCTGGTTCAATGTGGTTATTTTTCTTTGTTTGATTTTGGACACGCAGTCAAAGAGGTGCAGAATATTGCATGCTTAAATATGGCAACAATTCTAGGGAGATAATATGATCCCAATAAAGTTGCTCAAGACTTTACTGCTTTGGTTAAGATTAGAACATTCATGCATGAGAAGGATGGATTTTATTACCTATTTGAAAAGGCCAAGAATTTCTCACAAGTCTTGCATTTTGCATCAATAAAATTGACTCTATCCAACCTCAATCATTTTCATATTTATAGAAACAAAATATTAACAAGGGTTCGACTAGACCTATTGCAAATTGACGAAACAAGAGAACCCACTCCCATTATTAGTTTAGAAGGAAATTTTGATCATAATTCTTATGAAGAATTAGTTGATAAATCTAGTCAGGGGTCAAAAATTTCTAAGCATCAATCTCAAAATCAAGAATAAGACCCTAAGGAAAGTTTTGAAGAAACTATAGATAAAATTAATGGAGAAATAGCCAAAGAAACCTTGGCTGAAGAATAAATGAACATTAATTTTATACAGGATCATCCCTAGGCAATCATAATAGATGGCATGGATGAATAATGGGAGAAATTCAAAGAAAATATCTAGCAACCACCAACAAACTCAGGAATCGAAGGAACCTCTAATTTTTAGACTCCTAAACAGACCTTACAAGTTGAAAATATAGAACTAGATGCTGAAATCATCCCACCCTACCCAATGCCACAATTTGTTTTAAGAATTGAAGAGATACCTAATTTAGATATTTTTTATATTCTAGCACAAAAAGTAGTGGTAAGAAGATAAGAGAAAGAAAATAAAGTTTGATTTATCAGTAGGAACTCCAAAGAATGAATCAATGGAGGTTTTCTGGAAAGACAAACCGATTGATCCATCAAAAAATTTGACAAGACTGTCACAATTCACAGGTGTTTATGCAACAACTACAACTGATAAACCAGTCGAGGTTAGTCTTTTGCTTAAGGATAAAGATGCACGAATTCAACTATTTTAGCAACAAATTGAACATGAAAGGCAAAATGTCAATAAGAAAATAGAGCTGCAGATGATACAATTTCATAAGGAATTTGAGAAAATGAAGTTACAACACCCGGAAAGCATTACATAAAATGAGACACAGATTCAATTAATTCAAAGTGAAGTAGATAAACTCATAAATCAACATCAGAGAGAAGAATTCATCAAAGAAACACTTGAGTTAGATACTCAATTGTCAAAACAACAAGAGATATTCTGTCAAATAATCTCAATGATTAAACCGTATTGTGAAACAAGTGATACATTAGTCCAAAAAATGGCTGATTAGAGATTGAAATATGAAGATGTTGATAAAAATATCTCAGATTTTATCTCCTGAAAACAATCTGAGGAAGGAAGAAAAGTTGATTTGTCGAAAATTGAAGAATCCCATAGAGATATATTGTCTACAGATTGGGATATGCAGTTGAAGCAAGAAAAAAGGGAAATAGCTAGAGCAAATGATATAGAAACTAAAGTAACTAAAGCTGTGAATGAAAATATTTATAATATTAATTTGATTAAATAACGCAAGCCTAGAGTGTTCCCAGATATCAAACAATTAGAGGGATAGTGAAATGAAACTTCCAAGAATCAAGCTGAAGCAGTTAAGAAGCTATCTAAGCTTGATCATGAATCTTATTGGAAGTTTCTAGTAAAACCATACAGTCAGTAGATGGATTTACACTGTCTAACCAATTCCACTCAAAATATGGTGCTACCTATCTCTGATGTCGTATTCATGGGACAACTAAGATCCAAAGTCAGCTAGCCATCCCAAGTGAAACCAATATTGGATATATGCAAACTGAAAAGCTCAATGGAAAAGGACTGTTCAACCTGATCAAGAACACCATTATATTTCTTTTTAGTTCTTATATTTTATTTTCAGTATTCTGAGGAAGGTTGTTTGAAACATCCTCATCTTTTTATGTAATATTCTATTTTTTATACTTATATAATATTATTTAAACCTCTCTCATGCATTTAGAGAGGGGTTTAGGATTTTATCAAAAACAATTTGCAAAAGCTTGCATTACTGTACTTTTGTGATTCTTTTGATGAAATACATGGAAAAAGATCCTTGTTTTCTTGAATATTGAAGCATAATCTACTGAAATTACATTTTTGTACTCTTAGAGTTTATTTGCTTGAAAAGGAGAGAAGGTCAATGTTGCTGATCCATGAGTATAACCTCTCATATCTAGTACTATTGTCTTTATGATTGAGTTCTACTTATGATTTGGAAATAAATTTTATTATATTGTATTGTGTATTAGATCTGGATTACAATTTTTCATTAAACTACTATTGCTTGATGTTTCAGCTGTAATTCCTCGTTGAGTATATAATCTATCAATATATGCGATATAGTTGCACAATTATTTTGCCTAACTATTTAGTCAAAATAATTATCTTTAAATAGTTTCATCTCTTGTAGCAATTGAATGATATTTATTATCTTTTGATTTAATATATCTTTGTAGATCGCATAAGTTAAACTATTCGTGAGCATAGATTAAGTTAAATAATTAGATTAAATAGATGTCTGTGTTTGTTACTTAGATATATTATTTCCATTATTTGAAAATTATTTTCCATTTCACCTTGTATCAAACCCATCATCATCATATAAATTTCTTTCCCTAGTCAGAGCCACTATACCAAATAGAAAAGGAGATGGTTTAAGGTCTAGACTAGGTGGTTATCCCCCATGTTGTTGCGATGGAATTCCGGGGCTTCAACAGATCCTTAGCCTCTTCTCTTGTTTTGAAATTTTGATCTCTATTGGCACTAGGGAAAGTTCATTTGGAGTCACCCCTAAAAGGAATGGTGAACTTAATATCCTTCCCCATCTACTTTTTCCTAGAGAATTTTAGCTCCTTTCATTTGAAATTGACTGCATTTTGTTTTCTTCTAATATATTCCTAATTGACCCTATGGTGAGACTAATCATAGAAATACTTATCCTTTCCGATGATGTGCTCCAATTTCCTTGGCTTACCACTCAATACTATCTTGGTAGGACTACAATAACCCATTGAGGTATCTTTAAACCTTCACCTTCTCATCCTTAATATATGGCACATATCTCAACAACTCTAAATATCTATCAGTATAGGCATTAAAGGTGAGATGTGCTACTAATGGAAATATTTTTCAATTTTTTTTCCATGATAGTTCCTTTTCTATAATGCTCTTGAAATTTCTAAAATCTTCCCACCATATATCAACTTTTCCTTTCAGAATAAAAATGGATACCCTAGTCTTCTTGTCTTCAAAGTAGTCATGGAATCTTAAGTATTTATTCAGTCCAAACAACTAATATTCTTCCTCTTTAGCCTTGTTAATTTCCCCATCAAAGCTAGGTGTATTTTATTTGTGAACTCCATTAACATTGAGCTCTTCTCACTCCTTTTCTAGTGGTGTCCTTAGGTTGCAACACTAGATAATGTTCCTGGCTTCTTGACTCTCTTCCTAGGGTGCTAATTGGGTTTTCTCCCCTGATAATGTCTTCACTTTCTTTCCTATGAGTTTTTCTTCATTTTATTCCTTTTTCCCTATTGGTTTCTAGTCCTTACTTCTTGATCTCAAATGGGATTTTCTTGGATTTGTGCCTTCCTAGATAGCTAAAACCATTCCCATGTTGATTTGTCTTTATATATCTTATAAGATCTACAAAACCACTACATTCACCTATACTTTCCTTTATTATGCTCTGATAATCCTTTCATTATATACTTTTCAACTTCTCAATTCAACTCTCAAAATCCTAAGGGTCTTTATCTAATAAAGGAAATTTTTTTTTTATCCTTTTCCTGTTGATTCCTCATCCCAATGATGATAGGATTTGGGCATGTTTTACTCTACACTTTGCTTCTCATTCATTTATTTCTTCCTGGATTTTGTGTCTTCCTATGTGTTATCACACACACCCACACACACATACATTGTTGTTAGTTAAATATTGCATGAATATAATAATTTATCACCTTGTCTCCTCAACACGAAGAATTATGATCAGAAGTTGTTCACAAAATTAAAAAAAAACCTTTTTAGTTATACCTGCTAGATAAAAAATACATATAAAAATTCTACCAAGGTTAACAACCACATCAACTACAAAGAAAAAATCAAATATACAACAATTAATCTGGCGTATTTAATTTTACTATTTGTGTGTGAGCCTTTTTGGATATAGTGTTGAACCTTTACTTTGATACCACTCTTTAACCACCCTTCCTTCCACTTCATTAATAATTCTTGGGATACATGGGTGTTAAGTTCTAGACTCAATATTTAAGGTATTTTATGAAAATAGGGTTAGAAAAAACCTCATTTTTTCAAGTCTATAGAATGTGATTATAGTACCACCATCATGATAAGATTGTTGAGAGATTTATGATTATATAAATTTACGTCAAACCAAGTCCCAGACTCCCAAACCAAAATATATGCTTGTTTGAAGCTTTTTCCTATTATAAGAGGCCATGTAATCGTTGGTCACCACATGGAACTCACATGGCCTTCACCATGGCATGTTGGCACTTCCATGCCATCATTATTTGGCCCACAATCACATTCCACTTCACACTAGAGTGATGCTCCAAAACATTCCAGCACACGTCACTATCATCTTTCATAAAGGTTATCAAGTGTAGAGTTATGATAATAAGTGGTGGGTAGTGGCAATGTTCCATTTTGGAAGCATGAACAGTTTGGCCCACATTTTGTCCACACTTCTCATTACTAGGTGAACGAGCTACAAAAGGGTTTCAATGGTGGAAATGAATCAACAATAGGATTCCAGGGCTAAGAACCATGACTGAATCAATTGATTCTATATCACTTTTCCAAATTCAAGGTGTTAAGGCACAAAGGTGATGGAGACAAGTGGTGGCCAGTCTCCCCAATACACATCACCTAAAACCACATCACTTTCGACACATCACCTGAAGCCACGTCACCTCTAGGATTTGGAATTAAGGTTTCCTCTCAAATTCAATCTCAATAGAAAATTTCCAGTATGAGGTTTGAGACTCACAACCTTCTTTCATTAAGCTCGGTGCCTGAGGTGGAGCTGACCAGTCTACATGATATTAGGGTTTCAACATTAAGGTTCCAACACTGGATTGACACATCGTCTTTTGTGCATACATTTTATGCTTGATGGTAGATGGCCAAAGACTGATATTTATCCATCAATATTGACACATTGGTGTTGAAATCCATCTTATTCATACACGATATATGACCAACAGTTGATATTCCAAGACCATTATCAACCCCTCGACATCAGGCCCATTAGATGAGGGATTTTCACTATAAAAATCAACACTAATATATGTTTCACTTCCATTTTTTTGTTGGTATAGTGATCAATCTAAATTTCAAATATTGAGGTTTTATAAAGAAAAAAGGATTACTTCCTAAACCCCAAAACATCTGATTATTATGGCCCAAGTGCCTAAGGTCCTATACCTTAAAATTTTGTGTAATGTCTAATAGTAGGAATATGTGTCCTTAACATTGAATATACTGGTTCCTAAACCAAAAATAAGGCACAAATCACCAAATTTATACATTTTATTTCTGATGTGGCAGAAAGGGAAATGTTTCTAGTCAATCCACCCTTACCAATGTTCTAGAAACTAGTTAAACCTACTTAGAGAGCTATGATTATCAATTAATTGACTATAAGAATACATGTTTTAATTTCAATCACTGACAAAATGTTGAGAAGCACAATTCATGCACTCATTAGAAATCATAGTTGTACAAGATATCATATCACCAACAAGAATTACATTATACACATGCAAACGTATTATACTTATTTCTAAGTTTTAAACTAGTTGGAAATTGAAGGAGGGCATTGAACTCTCCACCCAACTAATGCAACAAAGATGAAAATTTCATAATATGTGCATGGACTTGTGGGTTATGGGCCCACACTAATCGTTGACCAATTGCCACGAATCACACACTTCACAACTTTTCGAACATACCTCCCCACAGCTACTCTACTTGATAATTTTCGCAATATTGCGAATTTGCAATTTCGCAATTCATAGTGAACTCCCTATCACCCATCAGAAATTTTAGAGTTTAGCAATGATCATGCCCCTTATCCTATGAAATCTATGATCACATCAAGCCCTCCTTGTATTATTTCAACTTACCTCTTTACCACATCGCAAATAAAATAACTTACCATACGATGTTTTAAACATAAATAGTAAAATCGCCGAAGCGAGATCTCCGATGTTCAAATTCGAAGCTTTCTCAAAGCAATAACTTCACATAAACCATTTACATAGAAACCCCACTATGTGCGGTGCGATATCTATCATTCGACAGAGGAATAAAACAGAAGTGATAGCTTTAAAATAGACAGTAGAATTAAAATAAAAATATACTTGGAATTAATAGGTAATGAAAAATACAGAGTCGAGCATTTAATGGCTAATTTTACATTTCTTCGCCTTTCTTTCCACTCCTCTGTCACCCCTCTCTCACACTTATCTCACACTTCACACTTTTTCTATCTCTCACCTCACACCTATTCACGCTTATATATCTACCTGAAAGCGATTCCTCTTGTCTTTTATTAGCTTTCCGTTTGAACCACTCTAACAAAAAAATTCTATCAACACTATTACCGATTTGAAGTATCAAGAAAAACACCTGATTTTGAAAAAGTGGCGATGCAGAATCAAGAAAAAAAATTTTGAGCATGTTTTTTTTTTTTTAATTAATTTTTTTTTTTTTATGTGATGTCTTTTATGTTGATTTTGAATAGTGGTGGTGTATCATCACCAACGTTTTTTTATAGGATTGATTTTGACACTATAGATTTTCTAATGTCTTCTTCTTCCATGAGATGTTTATTTTTAAGTGCATTTATGTACTTGTGTTTTAAAAATAAAAAAATATTTTTAAAAAAAATAAAAACTTGTAATGATATCTTCACTTTTTCACATAGATAAAATATGGAAAAAGGGTCAATATTCTAGAGTTTATATTTTCTACATGTTTATGTATTGTTAAATAATTTTTCAATGCACATCAAATAATTGTCGCTAAAAAACCAATATTTTGAACCATATGACAAAAAAATACAAATTTTCAATATAAATACAATGCAAAAAATACACTTTTACAGACTTTTTGTTGGAAAAAACATGTTAAATAAACTAATTTTTTGGGAGAATCTTAACAAAAAACTTAAGAAAATAACATTTTTATTGAATTTTATGTCAAAAAATAATAGCAATCACATGTTTTTTGCAAAAAATAAGGGTTGTTCTCATAAAATATCAAAGTCTAAACATTACATGTAAAACTGATTAATAGTTCTAAAAAATAAGCTTTGTTTGCAAGCATAACTTAAACATCATCAACAATATCAACTAATACATCTTCAACATCATCTAGAACAACATTGATGGCTTCTTCCGTATCATTTTCTTCTTCATTTTGATCATTTTTGTCTTCTAATGGATCTTTCATGTCAGCAAATCTTCCAAAGTGTCCCTTTCCAATCATTCCATATAATGGTGGTTGAGGTTCCTTTGCTTTTTTTGCCACACGTGATTCATTAAAATATCCTTTCCTCAAACCAACTTCTTGCTTCGCATCTGGAAGGAATTTAAGAGCGTTAATTATTTGTTGAATAAATTTGCATTGAACTGGATCTTTCTCAATGGCAATGCAATTTCTTCCTTTTAGTAGGCAACATGCTAGTGTTGTACCTAATCATCAAGCACAAAAAAAAAAGTAAGAAAATTAGTATGGAGACATAAAAAGTAAAAAAGACAATATTTAAATTTAAATTTGTATAATAAAACTTACCTAAACCTGAGAATAAATCCAAAACCCATTCTCCTTCATTTGAACATAGATCTATAAGATAGTTAATCAATGCTTGTGGTTTTTGATAAATGTTAACTATATCTCCTTTTGCATCTTTATCCTCATATGCTAGTTTTCTTACAACTGCATCATAAACCAATACTTGACTATGACTCTTCCCATCTACTCGATTCATAATAATATGCTTATAGCTATCGTCTTTTGTCCAACATTCAACATGGATGAACTCACAATCATTTATAATAGGATGATCTTTGGAAGAAACAATATTTGACTTTTGCCTGTAACATAACATAGTAAAAGTTCAATTGAATTTTACATGAATAAATTTTTATAGGAGGAATCAAACATACAATTTCAAAATCTTACCATGTAAGTTGCATCCTTGAGTTTGCTTTACCCTTGAAGCTTGTTAATAACATTGGAAACTGTGTGTCTGAATGAAATGTCACAAATCGCTAAAGTGGTGATGTTGTCACTTCTTGAAAACCCGTAACCACTTTACTAAAAGCTTGATAAGTATATGGTTCTCTATCATATTCAATGTCTGGGAAATTGAAACCATGAGGAATATCTACAATAACTAGGCCATATTCCCTTTTAGGTATTAGTGATGCAATGTCTTCATAGTCACCTTGTATTATTTGATATTGGACACTGTCGAGCCCATTCCAAATGTAATGATTAAGAGTAGGATCAAGTTCAACATTCATAAGACACTTCCTTCTCATGTTCTCCATCTTAATTTTTTCAAAAAAGCTTTTGAAAGTATCTGGTACTCCATTTCCATCCTTCTTCGACATATATATATATATATATATATATATATATATAATAAAATAAAAATAGTTTAAATATGAATAAAATGAATTTATAAATCAACATACCTTATTGAATGCAATATAAAACTCTTTTAGTGTTGATGTAGAACTTGCTTCTGGGTAGTTGCGTACAACATCATCCCAACTGTCTTCATTCAACATTTTAACCATGTGTTCTTATATTTTCAGAAAATTTTTCTGACTGAATAAATCAAGTTAAAAGCGTTAATATACTGAAATGTATAACAAACTCTACCAACATCATTATGTTTTATTTAAAATAAAATTATAATGAAAGAAAAATAAGAAATAATTTAAGAAACTTTTGAAATTCTACACACATTTCTTCCATTGATAATTCACCCGACTTCACACGGGCTAATACTGATTTGACTAATTTATCATCCTTCACACCTTGCATTTTTCTCCAAGGTGTGATAGTCATATCCTCTGGAAGCTGCTTTATTTCAGGACCCGCCTTAATGTTGGTACATATTATGGGTTTACTTTTTCTAACCTTCTGATTTTTTATGGAAATATTCTCCCACCGATCAAAAATCTCATCAATCAAATCCCATACCTCCCCAGTTATAAATGCCAACTGAAAAATGTTATGTATGCCTTTGAAGAAATTTGTATTCAATTTTCCATCTTTTGCTTTTTTTTCATCAATTTGATAACCTGTTTCCATTAAACATTCCTTTCGAAATGCTACATTAACTTGTGTCTTATCCCCACCAAATTTTTCTATGAATTCATTATGAATAAATCTGACCCTTTGGATGAAAGTCATTTTCATTCTGTACTCATTATCTGCATCATGATCCCATGCCAATAACTTTGATTCTATTTCTGTTAAGCCAACGTAAATGATGCATTTCACTGTTTGAAAAAGATAGTTATTGGGATATTCTGCAATCAATTGTCTCTTAGCCTTTATCGAATGGTTCCCTCCAATTACATAATATTTATAATCAAAACATTTTGTCTTGTCAAATGCTTGTTTGTTGGGAACTTGATGTGGATTGACAAGAACCACATAATCCACCACATGCGCATAGGGATTGAACCTGAACAATGTTTTCAGATTATGTACATGTAGGTGATGGGCCTTTCTAATTTGATATTGAGATTGTCCTTGATCTGGGCTATAAAATTGGTTAACATTAAGCTCAAATGTTTGGCCATCAAGAATTAATTTATTCTTCCTCAACTCTTGTCGAATAGCATTTTGTTTTTTTTTAATAATGCCATCCTCAAACTCACACCTGGTGTTATGATTTCTCTGATTCCGTGAGAGCTTTCAGTTTGTTCTTCACTGCTGCTCACAACCTTTACAGGTTCACCAATATTTGATTTCCTAGTTGTGGAGTACTAAAAAGGTATGCTTTTGATGATTATTTCAGTGGCTTTTTAATAGAATTTGTGAACCTTTTGTATCATGAATTTGGAAAGTAATAAGGAACTATAACAAAACATGTGGGCCTTTCTAATTTGATATTGAGATTGTCCTTCATCTGGGCTATAAAATTGGTTAACATTAAGCTCAAATGTTTGGCCACCAAGAATTAATTTATTCTTTACTCTTGTATATCTTAAGCACTGTACTACTAGCATTACTCTGACAAATGAGCCTCGGATTGAGTCACTCTTTGTAATGACAAAACGCTCTCGGGTTGACATATTAATGTGAGGTAATTAGAGGTGAAAGAGACCCTTTTTATAGCTCCACACTAGTCTTATTGGATAACATGTCATTTTTTTTATAAAGAAACTCTCCTTCATGAGGTAAAAGAGAGACATCTTTGGCGATTTTTCTTTTTGGTGTCTGATCTGTTTTCTCCTTTTGCACAAAATTTCTAATCTCCTCCTCACTAATTCTATCATAATTTTCTGTTTCATGTTCGACACCTTCAAAAGAAACATGTTTAAGTTTACTAGATTGACCCACCTTAGTGACACTTGGTTGATCCCCTCTTTGTACTATTGCAGTGTCACGAGCTATTTCTCTTTGCTTCAATCTCCTTTCCTCTGCTTTGTCTTTGTGGAAAGTGTTGATCACATCCATAACATTTGGCATTAACATATAAATACCTTCAAACATGTTTGAAAGACTCAGAACAAAATCCTATGAAACAAAATAAAACATGTCAATGATCAATAATTTATAAAAAATTGAATCATCCTTACAATAATGCATAGAGGAAATAAAAATAAGCATAGTTACAATGTTATTTGCAATGTTGCTTGATATTTCTTCAGAAAATTTTGAAGATATTTCATCTGTGTCATACTTGACGATTGATAGACGATATCTAACCTTCTCATGTTTCTGAGCCTTCCTTGCAAGAACATAAATAGTGTTTGTATTCGGGACTTACATATGTCTCATACTCTTCCCATCACATCATATGGCTCATTTAAGTCCATCATACCACAAATCAGACAGATGTGTATATCAACCTCCGTTTCACTGTCTTCAAGATACCATGAGAAATCGGTTTTATCTATTTCCTCGGCATTCTTCCAATCAGAAATAAGCTTTAATGAACCTGGTGCCCCACTTGCTTGACTTTTATTAGTGTGTGCAACAATATCCTTATTGCGTCCAACAGTGTCCATAGTGCGTCCAGCTGCAACTTTAGATTTGGGAGTTGTATCCATAGTGCGTGGAGCTGCAGCGATAGATTTGGGAGCTGTTGTCGTAGATTTGGGAGTTGCTACCCTAGGTGCAGAAACATTCACAGAAATCTTTTTTGATGTCATTTTCCTGATATATATATATATATATATATATATATATTAGTTAATGGAAAAATATTGCGGATAAAATAAATTTAATAAACAAAATTTATTTCTAAAACTAAATAGTTTGAAATTAAAGCAATAAAATTAACTATAAAATTTTTCATTTAAAAACAAAATATTATAAATCATATGTATATATATCTATATAATATGTTTTGAATACATTTTATAAAAAATTTAAAAATGTGTTTAAATTGTATAAAACAATTTTAAAAAAAAACTATTATTTTCAAACTTCAGTTTTTGTTTAATATTAAAAAAAATTACTAACTATTTATAACAAATATTAAAATTAAATTTTATTTTTTTTAAGGCAATGATTTTATTAAAAAAACTTATAATTTTTTAATATATTTTAAAATTTTAAAATTTAATTTTACATAGCAATTGAATAAAAATAAACAAAATAAAGAAAAATTTATTTTACTTTACATAGCAATTAAATAAAAAATTATAAACTTAAAATTATAAAAAATTAATATAAAAGTTTATAAATTTATATAATATTTTAATATATTTGAAAATAACAAATTTCTATTTCAGATTACATAGTAATTAAATAAAAATAAACAAAACAAAATAAAAGCAATTAAACAAAATAAAAGAAAAAAATAATTTTTTTATAATGTTGTTTTAATACTTAAATTAAAAAAAATAAAAATAAAAAGAAATTTAAATATTTAAATGTTAAAAACAAATGTTATAATATTATATATATTTTTTTATTTTTTTAATTGTATTGTTATATAGTTTTTTTTTTTAAATTTATTTGATTGTTATATTAAAAAAAATGTTTATTTATTTATTATATTGTATTTTTTTACTTTAATTATATAATGTTTAAAAGCAAAACATAATTTTTATTTAATATATGTATATATTTTTTTGGGTTATATTTTGATATTTTTAACAATTATTATATAACAATGTTTTTATTATATTATATAACAATTTTTTTAATATTTTTATATATAACAATGTTTTTATTAATTTTTAATTGTTTTATTAAAACAAATTAAAAAAAAAAAATTAAAAAAAAAAAATTTAAAACACAAAATAATTAAAAAAAAAAAACAAAAATTAAAAATTGTTTTGTTAAAACAAATTAAAAAAAAATAATTTAAAAAAAAAATTAAAAAAAAAAATGGGCGCGCTCTGTGGTGGACCGTGCCGGCGGGGTGCCAGAGGCCGGCGGGCGGCACTATGGGGGCTGCCCAGCCGGCCTCCGGCGCTCCGCGGACGCGCTCTATGGCTACAACACATGCATTTTTTTTTATTTTTTATTTTTTAATTTTGTTTATATATATATATATATATATATATATATATATAAATTTTTTTTTTTAATTTTTTTTTAATATAATATAATTAATAAATAATTATTAAAACATTATTTAATAAAAAAAAATAATTGTTAAAAATATCAAAATATAACAAATTTATTAAAAAAAAAATAATTTATTAAATAACAGTATGTTTTGTTTTTAAACATTATATAATTAAAAGAAAAAAACAATACAATATAATAAATAAATAAAACATTTGTTTTAATATAACAATACAATAAATTAAAAAAATAAAAATAAAAATATGATATATAACAAAACAATAAAGAAAAAAAAATTGAAGATTTAAAATTAAAAAGAATAAAACTAAGATTTTAAAAAAAAAGTAGAATATAAAATCAAAAAATTCTCAAATAAAAACAAAAAAAAAAAACATTTTAAATAATGAAACCACTGATATATTTATGATAAAAAAAAAAAATATTTTTTTTATAATATTACTATTTTTTTATGTGTATGGTCGTTTTATGGATTTTTCTGTCTAGATGAACCTATAAGTCTTAAAAATGAAAAAAAATCCTAAATTTTTGTCCTTAAAACCCTAAAAAATTTAGTTCTTTTTGCATTTTCTTCACTAAAAAAATATAAAAAAATTATGGTTTTTAAACCTAAAAACCTTAAGAAAGTAGTTTTTGGACACAAAAAAACTATAGAAAAACAGATTTTCCCCAAAATCGTCTTTAAATTGATAGAATAGAAGGAAAACTAACCTTTGAAATGTAAAAAAAGCTGTCACCAATGCCAACACAACGCCTCCACAAAATTACAAATAGCAACACAATGCCTCCAATGCTAATGCAATGCCTTCACGAAGTTACCAATGCCAATGCAACACCTCCACAAAATTACCAATAGCAACACAACGCTTGTAATGCCAATGCAATGCCTCCACGAAGTTACCAATGCCAACGCAACACCTCCAGAAATTTGCTCTAACAAATACCAGAAAACTTGATGTGATGTGATGAATAGAAATAATCATTCTTATTATATAGCGAATATTGTCTGACTGGTTTACTGTTTAACGAATGTGCGATTAAAATTTTAAATTTTAAATATTTACATTTAGTTTATTATAGTTCATACTATAGTTAAAATACTTAATATTTGCATGTAGTTATCATAGTTAATATTTTATTTAATATTTACATGTACTGAATGTTGAATAATTCAAATATAATATCAGATAAAAAATTAAAATATGAAATACTTACATGTAGTTAATTATAGTTAATATTATAGATAAAATAGTTAATATTTGCATTTAGTTATCGTAGTTAATATTTACATGTACTCAATGTTTAAAATCATGGGATTAAATTTTAAAATCTAAAATATTTACATGTAGTTAATTATAGTTAATATTATAGTTTAAATAGTTAATATTTACATGTTATTTTTGTAAATATTTACATGTAGTCAATTTTAAACCATTCAAATAAGAAAATTATTTTAGTTTCGAAGGCATGCATGAAAGGAATATTTTGTGGATATTTTGAATAGAAAGTATGGTGAAATATTTGAAGACCAACGGTTTATTAATAAATTTTGAAATATATTTTAGATGAATATAACGTAAGTTTAAAATTTAAAATTTAAAATATTTACATGTAGTCATTATAGTTAAAATAGTTAATATTTGCATGTAGATATTATAGTAATATTATAGTTAATACTTACATCTAGTCAATGTTAAATCATTGAAATAAAAACATTATTTTAGTTTGGAAGGCATCCATGGTAGAAATATTTTGTGGATATTTTGAATATAAATATCGGTAAAATATTTCAACATAAACAGTTTATTAAAAAAAATGTTAAATACATTTTTTGACTAATATTTGTACCAAATATTTGAAATGAAAATTTTGGAGGGAAAGTTTTTCGCGAAATTTTTTGGGGGGAAATTTTGGAGGGAAATTTTTTCACGAATTTTTTTGGAGGGAAAATTTGGAGGGAAATTTTCAGTCTTTAAGCTATATATTGTAAGTGGGAGAGGAATTTGTATCATTCAACTTATTCTTGATGAAAGCCATGGTTTCTTTTGATAGCAATGTTTTTCTTTCTAGAACATCAACATCTTCGTCACGGAACAACTCTATTCAGAGTGATGAATATAACGGGAGTTCGTTCAACATGAATAGAGAGTCAAAAAATCCACTCGGTCGTTGTCCTAAAGATGATGAGAACAAAATTGATGAGGTGCAGCAAAATGAAATTTCTGTAAATCAAGCGCTATTTATACCACTTACTCTTAATCCTAAGGATTATGAAAGCAACAGTGATGAAGCGCATGATGAAGAATTTCCCAAGTCAAAAGTTTCACTTCGTCCAATCCCAAGGATTATGAGGACACCATTGATGAAGAGGGAGATGAATAATATCTGCTTCAGCTTAATCCTAAGGATTATGCGAGAACAACAAATGAAGAGGGGAATGAAGAATCTGTAGAGTCAAAATATCCACTCTGTCATAATCCTGAGGAGTATGCCAGCACCACTGATGAAAAGGGGGATGTAAAATTTCCAGAGTCAAAATATCAAATTCGTCCTAATCGTAAGGATTATGCGAGCACCACTGATGAAGAGGGGAATGATAATGTTTCAGAGTCAAAACATCCACTTCGTCCCAATCCTAAGGATTATGCCAACACCATTGATGAAGAGGGAAATGAAAAATTTACAGCGTCAAAATTTCCACTCCGTCCTAATCCTAAGGATTATGCAAGCACCACTGATGAAGAGGGGGACGAAAAAATTCCAGAGTCAAAATTTCCACTTCGTCTTAATCCTAAGGATTATGTCAGCAGCACAGATGAAGAGGGGAATGAAGAATTTGCAGAGTCAAAATATGCACTTCATCCTAATCCTAAGGATTATGTTAGCACCACTGAGGAAGAGGGGAATGAAGAATTTGCAGCGTCAAAATATCCACTTCGTCCTAATCATAAGGATTATGCCAACACCACTGATAAAGATGAGGATGAATTTCCAAAGCTAAAATTTTCACTTCATCCTAATCATAAGGATTATAATTTAACCACTGATGAAGGAGGGGATGACTAATTTCCAATAAATATAGATTCAAGGAATTCACTTATTCCTAATCCTAAGGATTATGAGAGCTTCAGTGAGGAAGGGGAGGGGCAGGATGAAGAAATTTTAGTGAATACAAATTCAAAGCTTCCACTTATGCCTAATCCCAAGGATTATGAGAGCACCAATGGGGAAGGGGAGGATGAAGAGTTTCTTGCAAATGATAATTTTAGGGGCACAGATTTGAATATTGCATTTTCTCCAAGTGACCATTTCAAGGACACTCATGGTGATGAAGAATTGAATCCTCCCAGGGAAGAATTTGAAAGCATGGGTCAAGATGGTGAAGAATTTCTTTTGAGTCGGGGTTACAAAAGTGCCAATGATTCTTGTGAAATGTTTTCTTCAACTAATGATGGTAAAGAAAATTTTCCATGCAATGATGTTGATGAATTTCTTAACTATGTTGAGGATGACGATAGTGGGGATAATATTCCTCCTAATGGTGATGAAACTATTTTTACAAAGGATGATGGAATGATGAAGCCATTGCAAGCAGACATTGCAACTAGGAGTAGGAGTAGACCTTTTCATATCAATCCAAAGACTTCCAGTTATACAAGGGCGAGGAAAAAATATCTCACAAAAATAAGTTCTGTCGTTCATTTGATTTCAAGTGAATGTTTTCGAATGGATTGCTTGAAAAATATGGATTTCAACTTTGTTTTGGAGAAAAGGAAAACATATATGTCAATGAATAAAAGCATGCAAAATTCATATTTAGTGGGTTGCATGCAATCTACACTAGCAGGTTATGATTATCATATTGGGAATGTATTGCTTTGCAGAAAGGCGTTCAAAATGTTGCATTCAATTGGTAATTGTTGTTTGTCAAGAATCTAGGATAGATTGGAAAGGGATCCCACATATTTTTCAGAAGCACGTTATAAATGGGAGGTGGGGCCGTTTGCAAATACTGCTAAGACATGGATGAAAGACTTCTTTTCAAATCATGGAGAGTGTATACCAAATAAAGACACAATACATATTCGAGATAATTTCTCGAGACGAGAAATATTCATGTTATACAAAGATTACGTAGAAGCTGTTGAAGGAATTGGTAATTTTATTACATATTCTTATTTTACAAGGATATGTAAAACTGAATTCAACAATGTTCATATTCCTAAGAAGACAAGGATGGGGATTTTCAACACATGTGCTTCTCTTAAAGCAAAAAGAGATAAATGTCAAGGGGCAGAAAGACGTATGTGTTCAAAACATTGTTTTTTAAAATTTGATCAGGGATAATTTTAGGGGCGAATTTTAGCCCAAAGGCGAATTTTACCATTTTCTATAGTTTAAAAAGTTAGCCCAATAAATATTTTAAAAATAATTAATTATTAAGTATTAGCCCACCAAAAAAAAGGGCGCATAACACTGGAAAAATGAAATTCGCCCCGATTTTTTTCTTATGGAGCAAATTTCCATGGCATTCGCCTGGATTTACAGGGTTCAAATGAGGAGTTACAGTGATTCGCCCCAATTTTTTCAATGGTTAGGAGAGGTGGCTGACCGCTGGACACCGATCTTCTTTCTGGTTGAGCCAGGGCGACCCTCTCTGATCCATTCGTTGTTAGGGCTCTTCCAGTTGGTATATAGCAGAGATATACAGTTCGAAAAATATGGTATTGGTGTTCTTGTGGGAAATAACAGTGTGCCAGAGCCGCGCTCGACCTCAAGCCCACGCCGAATTTACAAGTTCGCTCGACGCTCTCAGAGTCTAGACAACGCCGCTTTTCGCCAGTCTGTTCAAGGGTATGCACCTTCAGTTCTATTTGTACATTGAATACGATTTTTACAGTTCTGCAAATCGACTGTCTATGGAAATATGGAAATAACACCAACATAAACAATCTTTTCAATATATAAGCAATGGAAACTTATCCCTGAGTTGCAGAATTTAAATAAGAAAAACTAGAAAAATAATCACAGAAAATATTAACATCGATTGTGTTACTGACGAAGGAACATGAAAATATTTGAAATTAGGTTTCGTTGGCAGTTTTACTGAAGTTTACAAAGAGATAGAGTTGCTATCCCATTCACAGTCGTAAGCAGCTCGTTGCGGAAATAGAAGGAAGAAATAAGAAAACTTGTTGTTGTGGAATTCTTGATCTCTGATGTATAATACATTGACAAGAGAATATGTTGTCGGGACCAGTTATAAATGCCTACCCTCTGTCAAGCTACACATTTGGGACCAAAGAGCCCAAGATGGAGAAAGACACCTCTGTTGCAGACAGAATTGCAAGAATAAAAGTAAATTATTTGAAAGAAGGCATGTAGACAAGTGTGGAAGCTATCCTCCTAGTACAGGAGCACAACCATGCCCATATATTGTTACTGCAAATTGGAAACACCTTTTGTAAGCTTCTTGGAGGATGCTTAAAGCCTGGTGAAAATGAAATTAAAGGCTTGAAGCGTAAACTGTCGAGAAAAATTGCTGCAAATTGAAGTACTCTTCAACCGGGCTGGCAGATTTGAGAGTGTGTTGTTGTATGGTGGAGACCTAATTTTGATACATTGATGTATCCTTATTATCCACCCCACATTACAAAACCGAAGTAATGCAAGAAGCTTTTTTTTCTTGTTCATCTATCCAGGAGAGAATATTTTGCAGTCCCCAAAAATCTGAAACTGCTCTCCGATCCATTGTTTGAGCTCTATGATAATGTGCAGGTACATGGCTTGGTCATAATAGGTGCCCAGAAATGAATGTGTACAGTGTCTAAAATTTTTACGAGATATGGTCCGGTTATCTCAACTATTCCATAGTGTACCACATGTTCACTTTTAGCATGGTGATGATAACTGAAAATGTGATAACAAGAGGATGTAGAAATACGCATGCATGATTTAACTTGCACTCGAGTTTTCAATCTATTTTGGGTTTTACAAATGAAACTGATACCAAATCTCACACACAAAATATCCTCTCTCAAAACGAATTCATCGTGTTAGCGCCAACTATAATTGCATTGATAAATCAACGACAGATTGTAGTTCAGAGGTTGAAGCCTAAAAAGGAAGAATTGACCATTAATAAAAGTGGTGGATCCTGCGAATTATCGCAGAAATTCAACCAAGACTCAAGCCTTATTGTCATGTGAGTGACATAAGGTAAAACATGTAACCCTCCTACAAGCCATTAAAGTACTTAAAAGATTAGGACCGGTGATGAATACAAGCAATCTATGTGACAAGAGCACACACCTTGTCAGTCAGTCTAGAAACTGTGAGCAATGTTCTCACAGATCCCTCCCAAATCCGTAATGATAGATAACATATCATTAAAGGATTTGATTGGTTGTGATTTGGATCCCCAAGACCCTTTTCAATGACCGGCTCAGCAATACTATTCTATGATCACTACCAAATACGGCAAAAAAAGAGTAATCACTACAAGATTTCCCTAAGACAAAAGGACACACAATATTGAGTAAGTGGAGGCTTTTCTGGCCGAAAGGGGATGAAACAATTTGAACTATGGTCATAATATTTTCACTAATTTGTTGTATGCAGAACCATCTGCACCATAAAATCTAAATGTTGTTTTCGATCTACTGATTTGATCAGATACTCCTTTAAAAAACTATGACTTATGACATTTACTTATAGATGGGTTTCAATGTTCGAGTTCATATGTATATGGTTGGAATTTCTCTCATCAGGATTGGTATTGGGAAGAGAAGGGTTTTTTAATGCATTATATATGTCGATACACAGTTGAGTATAGGGGTATCATAGTAAAATGTGTTTGGATGTTTTTGTTAACAATCTATATTGAGTATGTCAAGCAGTGAGCTTGTTTTAACAGAAGACCATGAGTCAATAAAAGGACTGAATTGTGCATATACAAGGATATTTATGCTACTTGAAAGTACCATAGACTCTATTGCTACATGTTTTTTTTTTCAGAAATTATGTAAGAGTAAAGGTTTTGGGGCTTCTTTTCTAACTTGTGCTTCATGGTGAAATTATTTTTGACAATATATGTTGCAAGGTTCTAAATTACTTGATCCCATATTGAAACCATTGAACCTTTTGGATTGAAATCTGACAAGAGAATTGAGATCTGAATACTGAGAAAGATTGTTGTTTTTCTCTGCTTGGGAAATCAAGAGTAACCACATAAGTTTTAATGGATCCCCCAGGGAAATTGTCACAGATCTTGAGTTGGGTTCCCATATTTGACAGAAAAAATAGAGGACCATACTTAGTATGATGATTGGTGGTTTTTAGCATTTGGCTGTATACATTTGGCCCAAAGATGAAATTGGTCCATAGGTTTTTCAGAAGTAGGAGATGGATCTATCATTGAACTCAAAAAATGTTAATTTTGAGTCTAGTATAGCTACATTGTTGAGCTATAAAGTCCTTAGATTTTGCAGTTGGGTGTTAATAATCATGAAGACCAACAATTCATGTCAATGGATCAGCAGTTCTTCAGGAAGAGCTCGAAGGATATTAGAGGATATGGTGGCATGCATGACTTGGGTTATCTTGCTACTTGATTGGATTCTGGACCTTCTTCACCACCTGTGTCATAACAAGTCAATGGATATGTAGATAAAGAACTGTACAGGGACTTAAATGAGACGGTTTCTCTAGTGTATTCCTTCATTTTATGACTGTGATCAATCTTATCCATTTTTCCATATGACCCAAGTCTGAAGTTTTCATAATGAGTGGACATCAATGGGCTTTGGACTTGTGTTTTTAGTTGATATTCATGCAATTTTGATAAAATAGTAGCCCCAAATCCTTAAATGGTTGAAACACAAATTATCCATTCCACATTAAGATGAAATGACTATTGCACCATTCAATCAATGGATCAAATGACAAAGTCGTTGTTGAAGAAATTCTGCAAATCGACTGTCTATGGAAATATGGAAATAACACCAAC
The DNA here is from genome assembly GCA_034641835.2 of Pinus albicaulis. Taxonomy (NCBI): domain Eukaryota; kingdom Viridiplantae; phylum Streptophyta; class Pinopsida; order Pinales; family Pinaceae; genus Pinus; species Pinus albicaulis. The sequence goes on along the minus strand of CM076575.1, from coordinate 1,331,041,956 downwards.
ATAAACAGTCTTTTCAATATATAAGCAATGGAAACTTATCCCTGAGTTGCAGAATTTAAATAAGAAAAACTAGAAAAATAATCACAGAAAATATTAACATCGATTGTGTTACTGACGAAGGAACATGAAAATATTTGAAAGTAGGTTTCATTGGTAGTTTTACTGAAGTTTACAAAGAGATAGAGTTGATATCCCATTCACAGTCATAAGCAGCTCGTTGTGGAAATAGAAGGAAGAAATAAGAAAACTCGTTGTTGTGGAATTCTTGATCTCTGATGTATAATACATTGACAAGAGAATATGTTGTCGAGACCAGTTATAAATGCCTACCCTCTGTCAAGCTACACATTTGGGACCAAAGAGCCCAAGATGGAGAAAGACACCTCTGTTGCAGACAGAATTGCAAGAATAAAAGTCAATTATTTGAAAGAAGGCATGTAGACAAGTGTGGAAGCTATCCTCCTAGTACAGGAGCACAACCATCCCCATATATTGTTACTGCAAATTGGAAACACCTTTTGTAAGCTTCTTGGAGGATGCTTAAAGCCTGGTGAAAATGAAATTAAAGGCTTGAAGCGTAAACTGTCGAGAAAAATTGCTGCAAATTCAAGTACTCTTCAACCGGGCTGGCAGATTTGAGAGTGTGTTGTTGTATGGTGGAGACCTAATTTTGATACATTGATGTATCCTTATTATCCACCCCACATTAAAAAACCAAAGTAATGCAAGAAGCTTTTTTTTCTTGTTCATCTATCCAGGAGAGAATATTTTGCAGTCCCCAAAAATCTGAAACTGCTCTCCGATCCATTGTTTGAGCTCTATGATAATGTGCAGGTACATGGCTTGGTCATAATAGGTGCCCAGAAATTAATGTGTACAGTGTCTAAAATTTTTACGAGATATGGTCCGGTTATCTCAACTATTCCATAGCAGCTGTCAAGGTTCACTTTTAGCATGGCAGATGATAATCAAATGGGATAATGCAATGAGGATGGTGGGCTATGGGCATGCATGATTTAACTTGCACTCGAGTTTTCAATCTGTTTTGGGTTTTAGGAATGAAACTGGTACCAAATCTCATGCACAGAATATCCTCTCTCAAAACGAATTCATCGTGTTAGCGCCAGCTATAATTGCATTGATAAATCAAAGACGGATTGTAGTTCAGAGGTTGAAGCCTAAAAAGGAATAATTGACCATATTACAAAGGGTGGATCTCATGGAATTGGCTGCAGAACGAACCAAGACTGTTCTTATTCTCATGAGTGATACAGGGGGTGGTCACAGAACCTCTGCCGAAGCCATTAAAGCAGCCTTCAGGACAGAATTCGGTGATGAATACAAGGTCTATGTGACAAGAGCACACACCTTGGCCATTCAACCAGATAATGTTCCTGCAGATCCCCTCCCAAATCCAGAATGATAGATAACATATCATTGTATGATTTGATTGGTTGTGATTTGGATCCCCAAGACCCTTTTTCAATGACTCATGTTCGACAATACTATTCTATGATCAGTCACTAAATATTGCAAGAGTAACTACTAAAAATATTTCCCTAAGATATAAAGGACATATTACTACTATTGAGTAAGGGATGTTTTGGCTGAGTGGGATGAAACAATTTGAACTATGGTCATAATGTTTTCACTAATTTTTTGTATGCAGAACCATCTGCACCATAAAATCTAAATGTTGTTTTTGATCTACTGATTTGATCGGATACTCCTTTAAAAAACTATGACTTATGACATTTACTTATAGATGGGTTTCAATGTTCGAGTTCATATGTATATGGTTGGAATTTCTCTCATCAGGATTGGTATTGGGAAGAGAAGGTTTTTTTAATGCATTATATATGTCGATACACAGTTGAGTATAGGGGTATCATAGTAAAATATGTTTGGATGTTTTTGTTAACAATCTATATTGAGTATGTCAAGCAGTGAGCTTGTTTTAACAGAGGACCATGAGTCAATAAAAGTACTGAATTGTGCATATACAAGGATATTTATGCTACTTGAAACTACCATAGACTCTATTGCTACATGTTTTTTTCAGAAATTATATAAGAGTAAAGGTTTTGGGGCTTCTTTTCTAACTTGTGCTTCATGGTGAAATTATTTTTGACAATATATGTTGCAAGGTTCTAAATTACTTGATCCCATATGAAAACCATTAAACCTTTTGGATTGAAATCTGACAAGAGAATTGAGATCTGAATACTAAGAAAGATTGTTTTTTTTCTCTGCTTGAGAAATCAAGAGTAACCACATAAGTTTTAATAGATCCCCCAGGGAAATTGTCACAGATCTCGAGTTGGGTTCCCATATTTGACAGAAAAAATAGAGGACCATACTTAGTATGATGATTGGTGGTTTTCAGCATTCGGCTGTATACATTTGGCCCAAAGACGAAATTGGTCCATAGGTTTTTCAGAAGCAGGAGATGGATCTATCATTGAACTCAAAAAATGTTAATTTTGAGTCTAGTATAGCTACATTGTTGAGCTATAAAGTCCTTAGATTTTGCAGTTGGGTGTTAATAATCATGAAGAGCAACAATTCATGTTAATGGATCAGCAGTTCTTTAGGAAGAGCTGGAAGGATATTAGAGGATATGGTGGTATGCATGATTTGGGTTATCTTGCTACTTGATTGGATTTTGGACCTTCTTCACTGCCTATGTCATAACAAGTCAATGGATATGTAGATAAAGAACTGTACAGGGAGTTAAATGAGATGGTTTCTCTGGTGTATTCCTTCCTTTTATGTTTGTGATCAATCTTATCAATTTTCCATATGACCCAAGTCTTAAGTTTTCATAATGAGTGGACATCAATGGGCTTTGGACTTGTGTTTTTAGTTGATATTCATGCAATTTTGATAAAATAGTAGCCCCAAATTCTTAAATGGTTGAAACCATCATTTTGTTTTCCTGAATCACAAACAGAAATGTTGCATAAGAATACAAATGAAAAATATTATTCTTATTCTATGTAGTTGGCATTGCCCATTCTCTTTACTAAAAAAATATTTCCATCTATAATGTGTGTTGCTTTCATTGGGAGGCTTCATGATTTTAGTTGCTAGATATTTACATCTTGGTTTTGGCAGTTTTCTAGTGTGATGCCTTGGAGTATGAGGCTTCTGCTTATTTTCTCTGCTATAGTGATGCTGAGTGCCTTTTCCTTTTCAGTGGTCAAATTCTACGAGGATAAGGTTAATTATGGAAGATTATAGGGTGAATAAATCCTCTCACTATGCCACCCTGGTGACACTCCCACTCTTAGGGACTTGTCTACTAAAAAGGTGAAACTGGATTTTGGAAATGTGCATATCGTTAACCAAAGCTCAATATCATCAGTTTTGCGGGATGCTGGATTGCATTCATTATTTTTTCTTTCACTGTATTTTGTCACTGCAGTTGGAAGATTTAATGACAAGAAGCAATGTGACACAATGTTGTTTCTGGTTTTCTATTTCTTCTTTCGAGCATCACCTTAAGGGAGCCATGTAAATTCTAGAAAGGAGTTTTTTTTTTAGAAATTGAAATGGGAATCTAGGTTGTTAGTCGGGCTCATTGTAATCTTGCCAATTAGTAGGAGTACGATGAGGTGTTGGGCATTGCTTCAGGAAAAACACTGAGCATAATGGAGATTTCTATATTTTTTTTGGTTTTCAAACATAAGAGGAGAGAAAATAATACTGAGAGCGAGAAACAAAGTGAAAAAAATAAGTGCTAAAGTGGTGGCACTTTCAATGAAGAGATACCAGGACATCAAGGCTTGGTAACAGTCTCTTGGGTAGAGTATTTCGTGCAAGTGCAAGTCAACTCTCAGAGAAAATTAATGTAGCTTGAAGAAATTTTCCAATGAAAACTTTCCTCCTGCTCTAGGTTATTAACTTATTATACAGCAAATGCATTAGCTACAATCATTGGGAAAATAGGTGATTGGGATGTTTTAGTAGCTGGTATTGTATTTGCTGCAATTGAGGGAATTGGCATTGTTGTGTATAGAAACCCCATACCCATAGCCAAGCTACAGTCTCTAGTTACAAAAAACTTCTAGAAAGCGGGAGTCTACTTAGGTATTTTTTTAGATGCCTTCAAACTTGGAAGCTACAGATTATAACACAAGTGACGAAAGCCGCAGATGGATGCTATTTTTCAATTCTGAAATTTACATAAGTAAATACAACATTTGATATTCATTCCAGTGCCACAATTTCATACACCACTAATATTTAAATGGGATGTCACTTATCTCCTGTATAGTTACAGCCAGTGCAAGCTATTGCAAGGGCCTTCTATCCCTACACGTGGAGTTTAATTATAAAGCACATGATGGATGCCACTTTTTCAACATCTTTGTTTATTAATAAACAGATCCAGGGTAATTTGGGGAAAGAGCTTGAGGGTTTGATTCTTTTTAGACACGGACAGAAAATGAAGAGACCACTCAGGTTGAATTCAAAGGGGGCAAATTTGGTGGTCTACTGAAACATGCAGAGTGGCATCATGTGGCAGGAAACCATCGGAAAGGACATCATGCCAAATGTTGTGTATATGTATCAATTGTGGAGCAGAATAAAAATGGGAACAATAATTCAAATCCTCAAGTTCATGATGATGAGAAGATTTAAAGTAATTTGTTTGTGGAAAATGGTAGAAATAACAGTCAATCTGTTTCAGAGCATGCAGCATGTCTTGATGAGGCAACAAAAGTCTTATAAAAGTTTTGATAGAGGTAAGAGAACTCAAGAAAAACAATGAAGGTTGGGTTGATGAGTTGTGCAAAAATTTACTGTATTGGTCATTCTCTAGAGAGGGCATTAAGGCATTCCAAAAAAAAATATCCCACACTCTCTTGTTTTACTTATGAGTAATGAGAAGCACCATTGGCATGGGGAAGGAGGGAACTTGTTAGATTTTATATCAAATGTTATCACAAATACAAGCGCTTTTGGTGCTTCCTGGAAGAGCAATACATTCACCCTATTGTTGAAAAATTCATGTGTGATATTAGTGTATTTCATCAACCTCTCTCAGACCAAAGCAACTTAAAAGCCCAAAAATAATTATGCGCAGTGGGTCTGATAACCATACCAATGCTCATTTAGCACCATACCAATAGATGGGAACGCTGGGAACGCAGAGGAAGGCTGGGAATGCAGAGGAAGTGTCACTGTGAAACATGGTAGATATATTGCATTATTAGACAATCATATTCAATGTAAATATTAGAACTTTGGTAGATTTTCATGCCCTTATGAGTCTCCAAAAAACTAAGTCAAAATGAGCTACAAAAATCCAACTTCCAAAATAATTAAAACCACTAACCCATATCTCCAAAATAAAAATGGACAAAACCTATTACCAATAGCAGAATGGACATAATAGAGAACACCAAAAAATGAAACCACTAAATTACTAAGGAAGCCAAATAGCCACATTTCTAGATATTTAAATGGTAAAAATCATTCCTATAGGAAAATTTGGAAGGTTGTATGTTTTGTATTCGAGGAAAAAAGGATTTGAATGGTAAAAATCATTCCTAGAGTGAAATTTGGATGGATGGACATTCTGTAATCTAGAAGAAATGAATATCATAAAGATTAAATTGAAGAGATAGATACATAGATCTGAATGACACGTCACATGCCATAAAGAATGACATGTTGGATGTTAAGTCATATACCATGTAAGTGAAGAGTAGTCAGGTGAGAGAAATTTTGGATATATGGATGGCTTAGAGATAGGATGCTAATATCTATGATCTATAATATGAGTAGAGGAACACTAAATCTAGATATCCCAGATTTAGGTTCCATATAGGATGACTCATCTTAGATAACACACATTATTAATGATGATACATCTAACACAACATAATTTCACATTTGTGATGCCACATAACCTAACATGCAAAAACTTATGATAACCCAAGTGATATGTTAGAAATATCATAGGCCATATGTGATGTCAGATGCAAGTGGACAAGTGGGTGAGTTGGAACTGAGTAGAATGATTCAGATATCCCAATAATTAAGGCAAAAAATTATAGCAAGGAAAACTCATAACTTAGAAAATTTGAATCTGGGTCTTTCTTTAAAATCTAGATATTTGAATATTTGGATTTTAAAGAAAGGTCCAGATTTTGGATATCATTATGATAGTGCAAATAACACAGTATGCATATTTCATATTTCAAGAGTGCGTGATAGTTGAAATGTTGGTGTCAAGTGGATAGAGCAAAAATTGGGATCTAGATGTTGAGTGGTAGGTAAAACATTATGGATTCCAGGTGGTAGGATATGTTTGGGCCACATGAAATGGATTTTCAAGCCGCTCAAAATGAAAATGACAGAGATTCCTTACATTTGGAGGTAGATTCCTTTAGAAAATATCTTTCATAAAAGTAAATATCAATGAAAGCCTCCTCATGATTTCATCCTGACTTGAAACACCAGTTTGATACTACCATAGAGAAGTTAATAGCTTACATTGAGGAATTAATTTAATATTATACTTTGGAAATTGTTCCTTGCATGGAGAGATTGTCTTATCTTGATACAAGCCTCCTTTTTCTTATTAAAAAATAGAATGTAGTTAATTCTCATAAGTGAACCTGGTTCATAGATGTTTTTTTAAGCTTGATTTTGATTATGGAAATTCGTTGGAAAAATAAGCTATAATTTCTTTGGACATGTTCCTCAGAGAAATATTCAATTACGAAGAAAAGGAAGTAGACCTTATAAATGAAAAGTAAATGTGATGAATTCAAATAAAACCTCAAAATGAAGAATAAATTACGGAATTGTAGGACCTTTTATGTAAATTTTATGAGAATTTTAAATAAATGAGAATGGATAACAGAAAAATAAGAACTAATATTGAGCAGACAGAAAGCAAATTGTTGTCAGTTAGAGAAAATCTGATATTTAAGACATCTGATATGTTTGTTTCTTGTATCATGATGATTGTTTTATTTTCCTTTTTAATTCGATCTTTGAGATATCTCTTCTTAATCTAGTTCCTTGACATTTTGTAAATGGCATGTATACGCTGGAAATGATGGCAGTTATACAATTGTCGTTCATATTCTTCATTTCTCAAAAAGTAAAAAGCATTTGTTTGATGCACTTAGTTTCTTTTTTGCATTCATAACATTAAAGGAACTGAAAAGAAAAACTTGCATTTGTATGTAGGATTGTGTTTTTTTTGCAAAAAAGGAACATTAGGAAATCTGCATTTAGTTTTGTGCTCAATGTTTTCTTTTGTTCATTGATTTGCTTGCTCACAAAATTATTTTCTCTCTTCCCTTTGTAGCTAGGTCTTTCATTGAAAAACTAAAAGTGAAAAGTTTGCTTATCATTCTTAGTTTGCATTTAGGAATTTCTACATACATCATCGCGGTACCATTGAAAGGCAAATTGTTAAGCAAGATCAACATAAAATTAATCTCAATTTATCTAAAAATGCATTGGAACCATAACAATAACATTTAGAAGGTCTAGGCTAGAGACGTGTTCCGGCGTCGTAAAACATAGCAGCTATCGTTAACTTGTCTGCGATACATTCCGAGTGTGATATCTCACCTCACGTACGTAAGTATATTGTAGCACGTCCCTTGGGGCGGCGCTACAATACGATAAGTATATAGGTGGTGCTCTCACTGTGCGGTTTCGCATTAGACAACGCTATTACGGACTTGGGCCTCCACGTACCTTCAGGTATATTTGGGAGGACAACTTTTAGGTGCTATCCATCCATAGTGAACCGAGTCGGTCGCCTTTAAATTGTGATACACTGAACACAGCATTCAGGGAGATTTCCTGCCCGTACTTCTTGGCTTGCCAGGAGGTATTCTGCAGTTCACAGTTTACTGGTAAACCCTTTTGCCTAGCATTACCCTCTTTTTGTTTATTTATTTTTGGTTAAAATTAATCAGCAATCATGGAAGAACATAATCCTACCCCCCGTCGTTCGCGTAGATTAGATTTAAAACCACCTTTACCACTAGAAGTTACTTCTATTAGGCGAAGGCGATCAAAATCTGCCCAACAGTGATGTTGATGTTGTGGATGATATTACAATTTACTTGATGCTTCATGATGGGTGTTCTTTCTCACTTTCACATAATCTTGTTATAGTCTCTGCTTGATGCTTTTGTTGCTATGGTCATGTCAGGCATTAATTAATTGTATTCAATGTTCAATGTGTGAAGAGTGCAAATGTTCCCTTGATGCAGTTTAAATTCAGGCACAATAGACTTCTGTTATGCACCATGTTTCCCTGGCTCCTACATATTGGAATATGCCCAAAATTATTTTGGAGAGTGATATCCATTCATGGAAGGATATTTGCACTCGTCTTTCATGGAAGTTTATTTGCACTTGTCTTTCATTCTCTCATGAACCAAGTGAAATTTCTTGGGGAATTTATAATCAACAAGTTTTAGGAGTTTGTGTCAGATTTGGGTAGACTCGTAGTCGTAGAATGATTAGCTTGTGGCTGCTATAAACTCTTTTTGTCAACCCATGGATGCATGGGTTAAATTTGCACTTGATTTGTAGTTTCCAATGATTTGACACTAAGAATCATTGGCTGACTGTGGTGATTCGTTGACTTCTTTTTTCTTCTTTTTTCCCCTTTCCTTGATGGTCATTCATGGAGGGGAAAGTTCCGATGAATGTATGATTTGTGGTGTACATTTATCTATTGGTTAAATTCTTCGTAACATCCTAATCAGTCATTTCAATGAACTTGGTTAAATAAAGTAAACAACTAAGTGCTAATTAGTAGTTTTAAAGTGTTTGATACAATAATTAATTTTGCTTTATAGATCCCAAACGTGCTTTTTGGGCACTAAACTTTACATGGCACGCAATGTTTTACAAATCATGGAAAACATTTGAGTCTTTTTAGAGTTATTTCATGTCCATATCGGACGTGTTTCACTATGGAAAGGAAACTATGGTCACAGGAGGACAATGTCTTATGGATTTCTTTCCATTGATAAGTAAAAAGAATCACTAATGATTCAATCATTTTCCTTCCTCACTTTTATCATGGAAAATGATAGGATATGTTTCAACTTCTTATAACCAATTCCTTTACAACTTAAGGGAGAGGTCTTTGGAAAGGACGATTAAAGCTATTGTAATATTTTGTTGTTTTGTTTAAAGCTTTTCAAGTGTTCATTAGGTGATTTGGAGATATGATTTAATTTAGTGGAAATTTTTTTATATTTTATATTTGAATGATGTTCTTTGTTTTATAGATGATGACTCATGATGTTATTGTTTTTTGTGTATAATGATTTATTTTTGCTTTTTGGGCTTGGGCCTTGACACAACATTTTAATAAAAAATTTCATAATGGTTTTTTGTAGAACATTACACCTATTTTACTTTGAAAGCTACTTACAAATCTAGTAATTCTCAACTCTTGGAAACTATTGATGCGAGGGTTTCTAGATCGATTTGAAATTTTACTTCCGAATATTCATGAGATGTCAAAATCTAATCCTGAAGAAACCTATCAAGGCAAATTTGATGTATTATCATACTTTAAAAAGTCTCAATCCAAGAACATACATTCTCTTCATGCTTCAAGCTCCTTTGAACAATCTATGTTTCGAGAGATGTTAACCTTTGTGGAAAATGCATCGATATCCATATGATGGATGAAATAATAGGTTCTAAGTGATCAGTGTGAGATAAATGCGATGCCACAGAAATTAATGATGAAAATATAAAGATATTTCTTTGGAAGGTGACACAAACCATTCACTTTAAAAGGAAAAAAGGCCGATGGATCCCATAGGGAGAAAATTCCAAGATGATTGGCTCTCAAGTTTTCCATTTATTGAAGAAATACCTTCTACAAATGAGGATTTACGAGAAGTTAAATGTCTTCGTGTAGTTGGAAAAGTTGCAAGGTAGTGAAATTTCGATGATGCTAGATACAAGAAAAGCATGCAGAAAGCGGTTTATGAAAAGAAAATTGTATATGGTAAAGAGAAATCTATTGTCGATGGAAATCTTTGGAGGAATGCCGACATAGCCAATGTGTGGAAGAATACAAAAAATATTTAATAAATAAGAAGAAACTTGAGGCAAGTGGAGGAACCATCATATCTCAATTTGAAAAGACGATGGAAAGTAGTTTGTTATCCAAGACATACTAATTGAGTACTCGTATTTCACATCTTATCTAAAGGTCTGTCCCTATGACGTATTATCCGGATCAGATGAAATTTCTATCTTTTTCTTCACGTGCCGAGCTTTTCCATCTTCTCATTGGTCCTGTAACTAGTGGTTGGGAATGGGCAAGATATCTAGCTCAAGTAGAAATTGATGATTTGAAACAGAGATTGCAAATGCTAGGTTTTGGCATTGTCTTTGGATGAGGTTACGACATATTGATAATACTTTCATGGATTTTAGCATGAGTATTTATATGGTTAATGACCATATTAGGCATTCCTATTCTACTTGGGATTAAAAAGATGAGAGAGACTTCTACAAATAGAAAATATTTATGAACTTGTTCTTAATACTTTGAAGGAAAGTGGTATGGATCACTCAACGCATTGCAAAAAAGTTGGTATGTGTTGGAGCGAGATGGAGCATCGGTAATGCAAGGACAAAAGGAATGGTCTTTGTGTTCGACTACTAACTCATCAGCTTCGTCATATATGATTGATATTCATTGTATGGCTCATAGGATGAATCTTGCATTTAAAATAGTAAGCAAGTTTCCATTAGTTTCAAAAGTTGAAGATCTTGTACGTAGAGACTCATGCATACTTTTCCGAGTCCCAAACGATATTTAGAGTTTCAACAATTTGCATATGGTGTTACTAGATAGAAAAAAACCACTAGAAGATGTTGATACAAGATGGATCTCATTAAATGGACCAGCTCAAAGACTATTTAGTGAGTTCAAATCTTTGGTAGGGTTGATGTATGAAAATCGCTACAAATGTAGACAAAGCTCAAGATCTTCTTTTCGACTAACTGATATAGAAACATTATTGACATTGGTCTGGAATTCTTCCTATGCTACATGAAATGAATGTCCTCGTGAAAATGTCTCTAATCGCACAATGTATATTGTAACGTTAATCAAATGCGAGAAAGTCAACATGCCTTGCATTGGATAATTTGTATATGATGCCTGACTTTTTTACCTGTCCGAGTTTACAAGTTGGGACTAAGATCATCAATATAGAAAATACGCAAAAATTTTTTGATCGTTTGATGAAAAAGGGATACTATGTATCACAGTGCATGGGTATATGGTCCCCTTTCATTATATTAGTAAGACAGACGAATCACCAAAGATTTCCCGTGTCACATAGACCAATTTGATAATATTGTTATCTCAGATGAGATAGAAATTTGATAGAAATTGCAAGATCACTATCATCGAGATAAGAGAATGATTTCCTTCTGAGATGAATTGTTGGAGGCCATGTGTGGTATACCCTCAATATTGGAACAATTGTCAATGTTCAAGAAATTTAAAAGCCGATTTTCTAAAAAAGAGATTAAAATGTTTAGTATGACCACTTTTGCAAGAAAGTCTCGATACATGGAGAAATACATTAAAGGTATTTTAGATTCATCAAAATTGTATCAACAAGGTGGACGCTTTATTTGAAACAATGTGGAAGCAATATCCTTTTGGAGAATCCTAATGAAAACGTGTGCTATAACAAGATTATGGAATACTTTAAGTGCTAGCCAATACCTGCAAGAAAACATATCAGAATATTTTAAATTATGCAGATTTGTGTCAAACTATGATTTTGGGATCAATGGAGGATGAGAGAATGTTTAGTGCACTATCATTTTTGAAGTCAAAGTTGAGGAAAAAGCTTTGATAAACATGTGGATACATGTTTAAGATTATATGTAACAAAGTATGACGTTGACAATTTTCCATATGAAAGAGCACTAGCGCTTAAGCGATCGTATTGTGATAGAAGGGGAAAAAACAATATAACAAATTTATCTAATGAACTTGATGCTGAACATAATGTTTTGGAGGCTCATAATGATGATGACATCTGGAGAAGATCATGTTCACAATGTAGACAATGACGACCAAGATGAGAATTGGGAAATTGAAATACCCTAGGACTCTTATTTTGGTATACATGTTCGTTGATCATGCAAGATTACTACATGTCAAATTCAGTAAAAATGGGTTCTATATTTTTGTATTTTTCATTGTAATATCACAGCTGACATTTCTTTCATGTGTGTTATTTTAAGATTGATTTTTCATATTTAATCCTTACATTGTTTGCTTCTTATTTGTGACAGAAAATGAAGTCAGATTTGATGATTTTGGGACCTATTTTCACAGATAGCGTTTGATCTAGTATTAAATGATAAATAACTAATTTAACAAGACTAATGCAAAGCATCAATGGGCTCATTCAAGTACATGAAACTACCTTGATGTCTAGCTTTGACATCTTAGAAAATTTTAATGGTATATATGTTGCTTGTGTTTGGGGGAATTTTTTCGTAGTTTCAGTTTTATATTTTCTTGGAAAATAATTATTGATATTTGGAAAATGTGTGATTTTATATTGGTATTGAAAACGAAGCTGGTTTCTTGATCTTTTCGATTGAAAATGAAATTCAGATTTGATGAAGTTGGGACCTATTTCTTTTTTCACATAGATAGTGTCATAGTATTAGAATGATAAATAGTTAATTTAAGAAGTCTAACGCTAAGCAATCAATGTGGCTTATTCAAGTACATGAAATTGTGTTAATGTCTAGCCTTGATATCTTTGAAAATTTCTAGTGGTTTGTATTGTTGCTTTGCTTTAGAGGATTTTGTTGAGTTTGAAATTAGTCTCTTGAATGCTTATGGTTCTCATATCATGCATATATCGATAGATCCAGCTTCTATTATTATAACTCATTATTGTTTTCTTTATATATTTGGTGGTTTGAGGAAAGATATTTTATTTCCTTTCACTTTGTGGCATGATTTCGACATCTTCACCTTTTAGAATATAGTAAAATATTTTTCTTATTATAGATTTTTTCTTGGAAAAAGAATTATTGAGAGTTAGGTACAAATGCACAATGTTGTGTAGCATTAGTGTGATAAATATGGGATAGTGCAAAGACATAGTTTTGAAGATTAGTCTAAGTTGATTCATACCTAATGCAACTCGCCAAGTTGATTGTTGGTTGAACGATCTAATTGTTGGTTCAATGGACAAAGGTCTTGCGGTGCACAAATACCAAAGGGAAAAATGGAGCCCATCATGGGGTACTCTTTGTAATTCTCCACCACCGCTACCTTTCCTAAAACTCCTCTCCAACCTCAATATCGTGCTAGTAGTAGCATGACAAACAACACTCACGCTTGTTTAGTTAAACTAGAAGAACGTGTTTTTCCAAACTACATAGAGAACTACTTCCCTCACGCAGTCACCATGTGCCATGCTTGGTCTCGGTGTGTTCTCTTCCTTCTACTCTCCCGGTTCAATTACCATATCTTCATTGGAACCAACACTCCGAACTCCACTAGACAACATTCAAGCATTTTGTAGTAGTGATTCGCCATTTGTATTGGTGATTCACCATGCATTTTACAGTGATAATATAATCTCGTGAGAGATTCGCCAAAAAATTATATATACATATTATATTATTAATAAAATCGCCTTTCCATTTTTCCTATGTATCATGGGGATTCGTCTATTTTATATATATATATATATAAATTTGTGGGGTTCTTAAAATTATCCCCGAAAATTGGTAGATCTTGAGAATAAGGTTACCATACATTCCAATAAAATCAAGGAGCTCTAGGAGACAAATGAAGAATAAAGAATCATATTGAGCATAATCAAAAGGAATTTAAAAAAGTATCATGGCAATCCTTTTCAAATAAGGTGGATCGAAATCGTAATGCAACATTAATAGCTCATAATCAAGAAATAGTAGATGTTGAACTATACTTGTGAAAAGTTGAAAATTACACTTGGAGAACTACTCCATAATAATGAAGCTACCCAACATCCATATTCTTCAAATACACTCAAACTCATCGAATCAGATCACACCCCCTGAGTCTCCAAAAACATCTTCCATGCTCAATCAAAAAAATAGTAACACGAATTTTCAAAATATGCAACTCTAGAATCAATACCCAAATACGCGATTTCAAATCAATACTCCTTCAATTCTACCAGTCACTACATATCAACGAAGAGAAAAACCTTTAGCTCTCCAAACTTTATGGTAACAAGAAATATAGTGTTGCATGGTTCAATAAAGCTGAAGAATATTTCAAGATTTACGTATATATTGACAATGATGATGAAAATATCATGCATGCATCCATGAAAATGGATTGAAAAAACATATAATTGGTATATGTGGTGGAAGAAATACAACACATGTTATCAGCTGGAAGAAATTAAAAAAATGCATTCTTTAAGATTTTCCAAGGTGTCGAGAGAGAAGAGTTCTTCGCAACACTCACCTGAGTTGCAAAAAAAGGATATGTGGATGAATACACTAGATAATGGGAAAACTATAGCTACGTGGGTACTTTCGGGTTTTCGAGACTCGCCTTATTCAATCATACATCATGATACTCAAACCACATCTCCTGGATGAGATTAAGCTTCATGATATCACTTCTATAGAATAAGCAAGACAAAAAGGAAAAGCTACTAAAAATAAGTTTGAAAGATACAATGGCCAAAAAGTTGAAAGAGTATATTCGAGACAAAGATTTCCCTCAAAATTATAGTGTGGATAATGAAAAATATGTTCTACCATAGCTACGTGAAGGAGGAAAAACTAATTTTTAAATGCAAAGAATGAAAGAAGGTAAGTGCAAACATTGTGGTGAAAAATGGGATTCTAATCACAAATGTGCTAAGGGAAAAGAGACCAAGAACTCCGTATACATGTGAAGCAACCAATGATTCAGATAGTGAAGAATTAGACATAGAAGAAGTTTAAATGTTTTCCAGAATTTTCTACAGAATCATATAGTGAGAATATTCCATACAAAGTGTCATTATTGCCCATGACAGTATATATTCAGATCCCCCATACATTAAAGTTAAAAAGGACATATCACAAAAAGAGAGATGCAATGGTTCTAATAGACTGTATACAACATCCAAAAAATTTTGACTCTAATATGGCAAAAAGCTCAACATTTTCACATATCCCATGCCCAACATGAAAGTGATGGTAGTTGATGGAAATAAAATTGAAAAAGTAGGAAATTGCCATAAATTCAAATTAAAGATTAAGGACTACAATCTAGAATTTTTATTCTACACTCTACCATTAGGATGAGTGGATGTGGTCCTAAGTATTCAATGGAAACAAACCCTAGGCACTCACTAGGTCAACCATAAAAAACAATTTATAAATTTTAGACAAAGTAGGGGTAAAAATACATGTTATATGGGTTCCAACCCCTCATAATCAAATTTTATCATCACACCCTAGATGATGAAGTTGATTTGAAAGCATTAGAGAAATTTTGAAGCATAAAATGGGCTTCCTAAGAAAAATGTGCAACCAAAATAAACTTTATAAGAACCAATATGATTCAAGATGATGATGTCAACCATGGGGGATGATTCACCATATTTGGGGTAAAAAGGTAAAAAGATTAACAAAGTAATAAAACTATTTTTTTTAACTTGTATTTTCAAACTTATCTCCATAAGGTTTTACTCAAATTTTGAGAAGGAGTACTCATAGGATGCACCATTTAATTCCTTATCCAAGGAGTATCCATGTTGCATATTTTTGATGGACCTACATACTGAAAAATGAGAAATACATGACATGTATTTCTCATTTTCTATAGTAGGGTCCATTGAAAATATGCAACATGAGTAATCCTTGGATGATGAATCAAATTATGCATCCAATGAATGTTACCCACTTTGAAATTTGAGTAAACCCATAGGGAAACAAGTTAAAAATACGAGTTGAAAATGTAGTTTTTTTCTTTTTTTCCCTCGAAAAATTTGATAATGTAATGTAATATTATTTTTATTATTTCCACTATTATTTTCTAATTTCCGTAGGAGGACCATTTTAGACCTCAAAATTCCCTTGTGGGAGCAAGAGTATATGTAGTGCAAGTGTCATCGATGGAGATGTTGGCTTTAGGATTGGTTAGCGAAGAACCATTTGAAATTCAAGAACTACCACCTAAAGTTAAAAAATTGATTCAAAAACACAAAAAGGTGTTCCAAGATCTCCCTATGAAGACGTCGTGTGAAAGAGAAATCAAACACATAATCAAAGTCAAGTCATGGTGAAACCTTGTCAACATCAAGTCGTATAGGTATCCGGACCCTCAAAAAAATGACATCTGAAAGGTTAGTCCAAGATCTTTTAAAGTGTGGAATCATCACACAAAGTAGAATCCCATACATTGCTCCGATGGTTTTAGTCCGGAAGAGGGATGTGGTCATTTAGACCTCGTGTAGATTATCGAGGACTCGAACAAGTTAATGATTAAGAATAAGTTTCTTATTCCCTTTATAGATTAAATTCTAGATGAACTTCATGGAGCCCAATATTTTTCAAAATTGGACTTCAGATCGGATATTACCAAATCGAATAATGCTAGAGGACATAGCAAAGAATGTTTTTTTGAAAACATGAAGGTCATTATGAATTTAAGGTAATTCCCTTCGGATTAACTAACGCTCCAACAAACTTCTTGTTGGGTGCAGGGAATCATGGTTAAGCAAACTCCTGTCAACACTTAATTTTCAACCTAGGGGTTTCGTAAACTTAGAGACGAAGCACAGAAAATCTAGAAATGGTATGAAATTTTCATATCTCTATTCCTACTTCTTTAATCAAAATCTTGTAGAATTGAAAGAAAGATCACATAACAATTTTGACACCAAAGAAATTCTAGTGTTGGAATGTGAAAGGGAAAGTACTTTGCGAAGAAACCAAATAAAGGAACTTCCATACTATTTTAAACAATCTCGATTGCTAAGGTATAATTCTATGTTTATCTCCAAGATGGGTGTTGGTAGGTTAACAAGTGGGCCCTTGAAAATCTTCATGGTTCCTTAAGGATTTTCCTTCCTACACTAAATTGTTATTCTTGTCCTCTTGTAGTATGCTTGCACTAGTATAGGTACAGCTTGAAAGTGGGAAGTATTTTTTTACACTTTATACTCGAGATTATGTCTTTATGCAGGGCTCTAAGTTTCGAGTTTAGAGCACTCTTTTCCCATAATCGAGATATTGGTTCTCTACTCGGGCAGCAGATTCCTACACGAGTTTTTCCAATTACTGGAAAACAATGAAAGGGTAAAGCTAACTATGAAAATAATTTGCAAAGACGAACATAATTATAGAAATAAATTGCACACTAAAGAATGATTCATCAAACTGAATCTCACAATGAAAATAGACTTTAAAATAAAATAAACTTCAAAAATTCAAAGCACACTTTCTTCAATGCATTCAAAGAAATTATATAAGTATGAAAGCAGCTTTATCCCCAGTAATAGTTACCCATATAAACCAGATCGCCTTTTAATCTTGTTAACTCGTAAAGTGTTCACTTTAACTATTCAAATTAAGTTTTAATCCTTTCCTTTAAAAATTATAAAGCGTGAGCACATATCTATGTGTTGTAACAACGTTCATTCATCAAGTAACAAAGCATCATTAATTCCTAAGATTTTAACTCTTAATATTAAAAATGATTTTATCCGATAAAGAAACACTCACTTGCAAAAAATATATCGAAATTTATTATGAAAGAAAGGAATGAAACAACTTTGTTGTAATGAAACCCCGTACAAAAACCAAGTTGCGAAAAGATTAAAAATGCACTAGTGGCAGAATAACGTGGTTGCATGATCAAGTGTAAGTAAACTAAGATTTAGAAAAGGAAATGACCGAAGGTAAATCAAACTTAATTAACGTTCACACCATGGATTATCATCACATTGACCTGCCAATGAAACAAACGCATAATTATTATGAAAGAATAAAACATAAACTTAATCCACACTTTGCATTCAAATGAAATTAACACATGCCTTTAAATAAACGAAAGAGATAGGGTGAACGAGATGAGGTTGGCTGGCCTAGCCAAACGTGATCATTTCCCATTTTAGGAAACTTGAAGCTTCAACACTCAATGAGGCATCGACAATATATCAAAATCCGTAATGAAAACAACATGTGAAAAACTCCTTGTATTAATTCCAAATCAACAAATGTACATCATAAGTTCAAATCCAACCCAAAACGAGGGAGAAACAAAAAAATCACAATTTCTCTAGAGTTACAAATAGCTGTCACTACTGCGTTCCCCAATTCCTATCTGAAATCTACATTTTGATACAACCCTTTCGACTATGGCCATACACGAAATTACATGCATTCATTCTAATCCAAGCATTTTTCACTGAAACAAAATAACAAATAGCATTACAAAATAAAGCTCGCGGCTATAACAAAATGCTAATCTAATAGTTGCCCGTTGACCTAATATTCGACTCATATCCATGACTATCCTCCACTCCGTTTTCAAATCGAGATGACCGTAATTGAAACATGATGAGAGTTGAAACGAGATGCCTCGCATTGAGTAACGCAGTCGTCACTGAAGTTTAGGAGTGAACAGCCATTGCCAAGGATGCAAGAATCTTCCCAGCACTTTCCGACCATGCTTTCGACAAAACACATTACACACATTTTCCTATAAAATACTTTAGGAAATAAAAAAATTAGTTGCAAGAAATAATAAAGGCATAAAATCTATTAAAATGATTAATTAAGTACTTTATAAACCATAAATATTAAATATAAAGCTAGCACAGGAACACACAGGATTCTTGGAATAGTGCACGAATAAGAAAGTTTATGAGGATAAAACAGAGTTTATGATTGTGGTTTTGAAGTAGGAAGGGGGTTAAAAATGAATCATTTTAATCGACCAACATCCTCCCATATCCCTAAGCTGTTAAAGTGCCCCACAACCTTTACCTACGCAAAGAAAAATGGAAAACAAGGAGCCTCCCTTTAATCCCTGAACTTGTATGTTGAACACTTTCGCTCTTCGACTTCTTACCCCGAGTCTTCTTAAGTTGTTGGGTCACTTTTTTTAAGACGTTTATAGAACTTTGAGGCTCGAAACTTCCATATCTTGACTTGTCATTTTTTCTCTTTGAATTCTTCTCGCCAATTCCACTCGCCTTTGTTTCCGCACCGCATCATGATCCTTCATGGTTTGGTTGATGCTTCGAAGTCATGAACTTCGCTACTCGAGCTCTCCTACTCGATTTTTCATATAAAGGGTGGAGTTCTATGTTTCCAACTCATTCCGGTGCAAGCATATTTTCTGCAGCTGACTCTAAACATGTACCATCATCACCAGTGGTCAAAGTTATCTTCGCCACCCAATCTCTCGCATTTCAATATCATCAAGGGTTTCAATGTCTAGAACTAGACTGTCACAAGGGTTTTGGCACTAGGGACTTCCATGTCACCAAGGGTTTCGGTACCCTCCACGTCCATCTTCATCGAGGGCTTCAATACCCTACACATCTATCTCATCAAGGTTTTTAGTACCTCGTACTTCAAAAATTATTGAGGGTTTCCAATATGCTACGCCTCATCGTCACCTAACCCTATGCCGCTCTCTGCTTGCACTTAGTGTCACTTTTCTGACTGACGAAGGAAGGCTTTCGATGAGGGTATGTCATCCTCCTTCTTTCGCATGGCCTTCATTAACCATAGTATGATCCCATCGCTTCCGTGAGAACCGAGAGATTATGATTCGTCGTGAAGTTGGTGGTGACTCAACAAAAAAATCGTGGAGTTTCAACTCGATTGTCAATTACCCCAAAGAGGCAGATCCCTCTCTTAGCTGAGTTCCCGGTCGTTTTTCTGTCGAGGGTAGAATTTCTATGATAGGTTGCTCCTCTTCTTGCAACTCGCTCTTTTCTTGATTTTTGTCTCGTAGGGCGTGGAGTTAGAGTCTCTACTTTTATTTTATTTCTTGCATTCTTTTGCTCCGACGATTTTCCGTACTTCGTCCTTGGAACTCCTTTTGAAAAATTCCTCTAGGTCATTCCTTTAACCTCAGCTCATTCTTAACTGTAATCATGATCAACTCGTGATGATACAATTTGCATGCGACCCCGCTCTCTCCTTTCCTTTCGAACACCTCTCGCCATTTTTTTTCCAATCTTCGAGTCGATAATAAGGGAAATTGATGAATTTTCCTCATCTCAAAATGCAACAAAGAAACGGATACGAGTATAGGAACGCGAATGAATAACGTCCCTCGCAGTAAGAAAATTCTTTCAATATGGTATGAGGAGGTCTCGCCATTTCCAGTATGGCACTTTGCGAAGCCTTTTCTTCCGTTAACTCCCATCAACCACATTGTGCCACCTTTTTTCTTTCTCTATTTTCTCCTTCTTAAACCATTGTTATCGTGGTTGTAAGTACAGCCTTTAGCTTTCGAGCTATGGATTTTTCTCTGTAACCTCAAATTCTAGTGAGCCTACCTTGCCTGGGCCCATCAAACTTCCTTGAAAATTCAAATGCTATGGCTATATCGAATCACCCATTGGGTGTCAGAAATGGAAAATCCCGATTCTTGCAAATAAGGAGTTGTTCCCGATACTCGTTACTGTCCGCTCTATTTCCTTCACGTATATTGGCCTATTTTCACGGCACCATCTCTCGTTTTAATTCACACCAACTCTCGTTTGAAACCTTAGAAATATATCACATTGAGGAATTCAAAGGGCACGCCAAGAGTTTTATGATGATAAAGTCATCTGCACACTTCCTTATTAACCTTCTTCCATTCCAATCACGCTCCATCATTATTCCTCCGGGATAGATGCACACACATGGCCAGTGTAGGTAGGCAATGATGATTGGAAAAGGCGAGGTTTCGGTGATAACAGGCTGTAACGGTCATGCATGATCAAGTTATGAGGTAAGGTCATTATGGATAGGTGATGAAAGATCTTTTTCAAAAAGAGGTAAGTTTTTGGTTTTGGGTGGATTTGTGACTATCCCACGTTTGCTTCATAATGCACATAAGGTGTACTTGACTTTTATATCGAATTGTGATCTAATGATAAACCAATTCCCCCAAGTGTGGTGTTTACTCACTTTACAACATGAGGAAATAATAACTATCACTTTCTCTAAAAAAAGTTGATATACAAAATAAAAGGAGCCTACTTGTGATTCTTTCACTTCTCCTTCTCTTCTATCACTCTTGTCGTCGCTCTAAATCCAACTCAAGCTTTCGTTAGACTCGATTCCTGCGCAAACACAAACAAAGAACAACAAACAACATGCAATATACAAGATATCTACTTATCTTACTCAAATAAAATTGATTAGATCTGAAATACACACATCATTCAAGAATATGTTTCTACAAGAAATAGAGACATATGTATGGGAAAATGAACATAAATCTTAATTAAAGAGTAGAAGGGGCACGATACAACCAATGGATCGATTTTTTGTTTGTCACTCGTCAGCAGGCGTCATTCCAACCCTCACACATCCAAAATCATCCTAGCAACATATCATGCTTTCACTTCTTATCAAATGAGAATCCACCAACAAAACTTTACCAAAACTCTTCCTTCCTAGTGCTAGGATGAGTGCTCAATTTATAGGGAAAAATGATAGTAGTTTCTAAATGAAATGAATGTAGGAATAATATACAACATATTTCAAAGTTTAGAGGTGTTAGATGGACACTTGGATTCCAAGTTTGACATATAGGACTCTGCTAGAAGGACTCGGCCATGTGGAGATTCCCTTAACAATGAGAATTCCACTCCCAGGGTGACTAACACACCCCTGGGAGTGTCGCATGCATTGTTGTGCACCCTTGCATGGAGGATTTGGCACCGCTGCAGTTAGTCCCTTGCGATGAGTGTTGGTGAGTACCGTAGGTCATATAAAACATACTTCAAACCTTGAAAACTTCATAATAGAAGCCATGAATGAAATCTTATTCTCTTAGGGCATAGTATATCTAGCAAATATAAGGGAGATGATAGACCCTATTTTATTGGTCCTGGGATGATGTCTAGTTTGACCAAGTCTTGGGGATGATGCCCAAATTGACCTAAGCAACAGCCTCCTCGCTCCCAGCCACGGTGTAGAAGCTGTAAACAACAATAGTATTTATTGAGATGCTTATTAAAGGATACTGCAGAATCATGCATTAACCCGCATCAATCTTGCACACTTACACTCAGATAGTCGATTCCCGATCATGAATTGTTGAGGGAGTATTCCCATGCTCAATATTATCCATTCATTAATAATATAATCCATAAACGGCTGTACTGAACAAGCGTTCCACGATAATATGCCGCAGAAGCGATGCGATGGAGGCATTGGCCCGGCGGTCTCAGCTTAATTTATTTCCGTAGGTAGCCGTGTATCGTACAATGATGTGTGTGGGTACAAAAAATCCTTAAATCGTTCTTTATGAATGGAAACCATAGATCCATATTTTGTCTTTTCACTAATGTTGTGTGACAAATGACATCCATGAAGAGTGATGATTGAAGTCGAACATGGTAGACATCGTTGATTACCAAACACGATGGGGAGCATACAAACATGAGAGAACCAACATGATAAGTATATTTCGCAACGTGTGATAGTTTAAGCAGGCGTGAATGAGATTGAAGGTCGAATTCAACAAAATATTTTTGTCATGTTTCAACAAGAAACTTGGTTTTATGATAATATGCCTTTAGGTACCGGAAGATGTTTTGCAAACTTCCTGACAGAGCTGATGGCAGGAAGGGAAATTTATTTTAAACGGAAAGCACGGATTTCGTGACAAAGGCACTTATATAGCAAAATATTCCATACTTATCAAAGAAAGAAGAAGCCAGGGTTATTTGCATGGACATTCACTTGATGACTTTCTTGAACACACGGATGATCAACATTAAGGCAGAGTTGACCCAAACCATGAAGTGGTGATGATGAACCGTAGGCGAGCCTTAACTCCGTCCGTAAGGACTCACCCCGGAACTCGGCGAGGTCGGATGGATGGAGGAAAATGGGTCGGCGTGTCTTAAAAGCACCGTTACCACAGCAGCTTGCTTTTTCCAAATTTTCCTGTTACCAAACCAACACTTTCTACGTGAATAAGTTGAGGAGGTAAACTGGTAAGCGGATTCATAATCAACCTTCGCAAGAATGCATCACTAGTCAGAACTTGAACTTAGCTTAGCAAATAAAATGAAACCCTATTTTTGCCAGATCGGGGACAAAAGTTCCGTTTACTTTATGTTTTAACAGCTCAATTGAAGCAGTGAGGTGCTTATTAGTCCAGAGATGGAGAGAGTTAAAAAGATGGCAGAATAGCAAATTTGAAATGAGTCCCCGCCATGAATTCTGTTTTCTTCAGTCCCAAAAAAGGTAAAATGATGATTTTGAGAGAACCCAGGCCACAGCCTCACCAAGGTTTTTTTTCAATAATCATTCCACCCTAAAAGGGTTAAACTGCTGAGTATAATATTCTGCTTGAATTTTATTTATCCTCGAAAGACAGTGTTTTGTGCAAATATTTTTGTTACTTTTGTCTAAGTCTCAAAGAAAATAAAAGACTCATGGTTCCTTTTTATGTACTATTATCACGCTCCCAAAAAGATAAAAGGCGCCGTAAGTCCTTGAAGTAACAAAGTGCCTAAAATAAGAGAACTATTTTATTTGGCTTAACACTATTACAAAATTATCGTACCCATTGTACCACCTTGAAACCTGTTTATAAGTTGCACTAAAATGGATTTAAAATGGTTGTTTTCATAGCAAACAACATAAAACCATAGGCCTACAATGATGGAAACAAGACTAAAATGTTCACTGATCACCCAAAGGAGCTGCATTATCTGATGTACCACATTTAAAGTTTATTTATTAAAAATAGGAGTTCAACCAACTTTTGCCCCTAACTTCTAACCACATAAGTATGATTCTGGACACTTTTGCTCAATCCAGGCTGGGATAATGAACCCATATTTTTACATCATTGGCTGTATTTATTGAAAATTTTATGGCTTTGTTTTCTTAGGTAAATCACTTGTTTTAAAGCAACACACCTTGAATGTTTAGCAAAGAAATGTAGCAATAAACCAGGCATGGCGTACCACAATGTTAAGCAGTCATCTCCTTGATTTCAGGCGTTAAAGTACTTCATTTTGAGCGTAACAAACCAAAAATTTCCGTGAAGTTTTTGCATGAAATTAATCAATGAGTCTTACACTGAAGTTTCGTTTTACTCATCAAAACGATGATTACATGGATGTGGAAAGAGAAGCGATGAAGAAATGACAAATGATTTCCCACCATCCGGAGAGCGCAGAGCCCCGGTTGTTTCGCCGTTGTGCTACTTGACTTAAGCCCGCAATATGATAAACAATGAACGGTTAACCTTGCTCGTCATGGGATCTATGCGTTGTGATTTTCTCGATTGTGGCGCGTGGTCCCAATAGCAGAGCATTTATCGACCGCATTTATCGAAAGTAGCAATTTACTTTTCTTTAGGTCCTGGCTTTGAGGAGAGACAAAGTATAGATATCATGACATTTGCCAATGCCATCCAGACCGGGAATCAGAAGGATGGAAATAAAATAGGCGCGAGCAGTCGCGAAGAATTTCTGAGTAACATCCATTCACTATCGCAAAGTTGTCAGCTCTTTCGGCACTTCATATGTGCGGGGCCAGATTGTTGGCGCAAGATGCACCGAGGTCATAACCAACAATATTTATCTGGTCAAGCTATCCCCTTCGCCAGACATAGCAAGCCCACCATAAAGAGAAGCAAGAATAATTAACTGGCTCAATCCCGATCTCTCCTTGCCTTAGACTAGACCGACACGCAAAATTTCAACATGTTAATATCAGTATTTGGCCCCAGAATCCAAAATGTATATGGGTAAAATTGACATTCTGACATGTTGGTCAACCATCCATCATATTCATCTGGATGAGCCTTGCCACGAATACATCACATCGATGATTATGCATATGTAGGCTATATCTTTATATAGATCCTGTAATTTTATCTACCGTACGGTTTCCCTCTCAACAAAAGAATTATAAGAATGTTTTTGACCAAAGCTTTTTGATTTTTTTTCTATGGGTTTATAATGTTTGGTATTTTGAATTTTCTCCCAATACTAAACCAAAGTTTTAATGTATGTAGATGTAGGCTTGCTCCCATTTTGGCGGGGTCGGCCCGTGAGCGAAAGGTGACAGAGCAAATAGAGATGTATTGTCGGATTGAATCTTGAGACTTCGGATTGCCCATCGTAGCACCCATGACCCATATACAATACTTATTGGGAATATCTCGAACTATTGATGCTTATTGCGCTCGGGATAGCTAGACTCGAATTGTCGTTATCACGATGACCGCCTGCTTACTTTTATATTTTTTTGCCATATTTTTTGAGTGTCACCAATTAACAGCTAAAAGCAAATTACAACTTCTATAAATATTCATTCATTGTTTCTACTGTTTTCCATATGCCGACAAAGAAACCTATTCACCAGTATGTATACTGAACATGTTCATATGTACAAACAGAAATTCAGACTATTAATTTCAATAAAACCCATAAAATAAACCAACTAACAGTCGGTAAACCAAGTTACAGAGGCGGATAACACAATAGTTTACCATGCCCACAGCGAAACATATAACTTTTGAGACGGCAACCGCACACAGGTCATGTCAAATGAATTTGATCATAATCACCAAATCGGAGTACCTCACAGAAAGCAAACCTTTAGAATATAAAGCTGCGCCAACACCTCACTTTTCCCTACGCACACACCGGCTCTTGATCATAGGCACATCCATGTCACCCTTTTTTGGAGAAGACGTTAGGTTGGACATGCCTCATATTTAGTGCCTTTATACATCTCTTCTCGTGTTTGTTAGCTTATCGTGGCTTCCCCATGCTTCATCAAGATGTGATGATATTGGGTGATGCACTTCTTCTCTAATAGAGGTGTCGTGAACAAGCCAAATCTAATAAGTTTTAACGATGGTATTTCACATTGATGAAAAGAGGCCCAGGACCGTACACCAGCCCCTGAATAAATCCATGGCGTTTACCTGCAAGTTGGTATTACAAAGCCAGGCACATGACTCAATGCTACCTTGTTTAACCCTGTCATTTTGCCAGCTAACGTTAATAAATCTTGCGTCAATAGCCTCAATCACCCGCCGATCAGATACAGTTGAACTATCATGCATGCCTCCCAATTTGGAAGTCAACTCATTCATCGTGTGACGACAAGCGCACCGTGATATGTGACTATAGCCTATGGAACGACCAAATCGTGAGACGCCATGACTGGAAAAAGAACACAAACTGCCTTTGCGCGGTGTTATTGAATGCAGGAATCACTTCGACTCCACTGGTACAGAACACCACAAATAATATAACCATGTCTCTGGGGATTTCAATTCGAGGTGAAGCCAGTCAAAGCATAGTCAATGCCCGCATTTTGCAATGGTCCCACAACGATAGTAGGGATGCACCGCTGGCGTCAAAAGCCATGATTACGATCAAATATGCGGCACGTAGGACACTGACCTGCGAGGGATGCAAACACAAACATGGTAGGCCAATTAATCCATGGACGGAGTATCTTTTTCAGTGTAGCGCATCTCAGACAAGTGTCCACCACAAGCTCGAAACACATGACAATCACCGAAAACCTTCACAACATCCTCAATGAGTAAGGAAACCTCCTTAAAATCGATTTCACGACCACCATTCGATTGACAAAGTGTATAGCCAGACGATTGCATATAATCTCTGGCTTGCAGTATTTCGAATACATCGCCATTTGAGAGCGCAGACGTCAGCGTGTCAAGTATGGGCTCGGAGACAATGACAAAACAATGCAGAATTCATATGATCCGATCATAACAGAGGATTCATAAAGGTGTCAATTTCAGTGGTTCCGATGTAGTAGTAATACTATTCGTAAAGTGAGTGCAGTAGGAAGCCTCAACCGTAAAACTAAAGACTTCTATGACTTTGGACTCCGATGAATTCCACCAAATGTCGTAAAATGACAACCCATTTTGAATATTCAACGACGCGGACACATGTAAACATGGTGGGTTTCAATCCGAAAGGAAAAATGGTCTTTTCGAACAGCAAGGACATGCTTTAAGCAGATATTTGGACACAACTTGAATAGAACAAGCTAAGGCGAGCTTGTGTCGACTCGCGAATACTTACTCGTACCAATTGCTTAGGACTATGGACCCAAAGTAATTCCACTTTGGATGTCTCACCAGCATCTTCTCTTATTGGATCAACACCATAGCAATTGGTCATACCAACTCGCGTACGAGTATATAAGAAGTAATCACTTTGATAATTGGGAGGATACGAGTTGAATGACGCTCCCGAATGCCATATCATCTCTCTTGACAACATCAAAAGAAGCTTTGTGTAAACCTTATCCCAAATGGAAGGGAACCTCTTTTTCAATAGACGATTAAATCCTTTGAGCCATTTCTGGTGATAAGTTGGGTATGAACCTCCTTAGGAAGTTAGCCTTTCATTGAGGTTTCAATAACTGAAGCAAATTTGATGGTGCAGGCAAATAAAAAATAGCTTGGACCTTCAATGGGTTTGTTTGAACTCCTTTTTTTGAGACAAAGAATCCTAGAAAACAACTAGAACAAACACAAAATGCACATTTATGTGGATTGAGGCGTATTTTATAGTGTCGACAGTGTATAAAGATAGCTCTCAAATGCATTGAGTGATCAGTCTGGTTTCATGAGTGCACGGGTAGATCATCTAGATAAGGTTGTACAATGTGCTTAATGTCATTGAAAGCATAATCCACTACTCTCTGAAATGTTGCCCCAACATTCTTTAAACCAAAAGGCAATTTATGATAAACGAATGCGCCCCAGGGACAAATGAATGTTGCCTTATATTTTTCCTCTGGGCGGATATTGATTTTATTGTAGCCAGAAAATCCATCCATGAATGAAAATATTTCACATCCAAAACAATCATCAATAATCTGGTCAATAAAGGGAGTAGGATAGTTATCTTTTGGACAAGAAAGATTGACATCCCGATAATCGACGTACACTCTGATTGTCCCTTGTTTCTTCATAACAGGAACAATGTTGGAAACCCAATTAGTAAGTAGAATAGGGTAAATGAAACTAGCACACAAAAATTTTTCAACTTCTACTTTAATGGCAACGACCTTCTTCAGATGAACAAGATGAAGGCGTTGATGTATCTATTTGACATCAAGGTACATGTTAATGGTGTGTTCAATGATACTAGTATCAGTTCCTGGAATTTCCCCATAAGACCAAGAAAATATATCACAGAATTCACAAAAGAGAGAGCGATAAGTTTTGAGTTCTAATGGAGAACAAGATACGTCGACATTAATGTTTTATATAATGTTAGGTTTGGTTGAAATATTGATAGAAATGGTTTCTTAAATATTTTATAAGTTTAGCTCAGATTCGATTTCATTAATGGGAAAATAATTTGAAAAGAAATTTTTGATCGATGGGTGATATAGTTCAATAATATTATCTTCTTTGTAATACTAAAGATGGGAATGATGATGATGATCTTCCCATGGTTCTCCTTCTGGCATCATGGATTCCACAATGCTCTCATCAGTCAAGAAAGAAAATGAAAAAGGATCAGATGGAGTACCAAAATCTAATGAACGATCGACCCAAACAACATGTGACGATGATTTCATATTCGCCGCCCAAGTGATGTAGATTGATTGCTATGCCAACTCAATTTGGCTAGGTGGCATAAATTCATCCAACGTAGCAACTTTAGAATCACCCGTAATCTTCCTTAAGCCAGATGGAGTGGAAGATATCATGTAATAGGTCTCTATGTTTACAATTTCTATCGACGTCGCAGGTAGCGGTAATGAAAAGGTTCCCATGAGGGAAAAATCCTTTAAGAGTCCTACATCAATGTTCTGAAGTGATAGTTGGGGTACATGAACTAATGAAATAATTCCAGTCACCTAGGAACTAGAGGCAAAGAAGGAGAGTTGATTGATGACTATGATAACACCTTTATGTGGAAAGGCAATCATTCTAAAATATATAGAGACGATCGTAGTCATAGAATATACGCATGGCCTTCTGAGTAAAATTTTGTAGTAAAGGGGTTTGTCAATGACCTCAACTTCAACATTTATTGTTTTCCCCCCTATTTCGACATGAAGGTTATTGATGATACCGCAAGGCTTATATGTATGACCGTCAAAAGCTTTCAACGTCGTACGCGATTGAAATAGGCGAAGCGAGCCAAGTGAATTCAATAATTTTAGAGACATAATGTAGGTATATGCTCCCTCATCATTAATAGTATGATGAACGAGGTGATTGAGAACATTTACTTGGATGGAGAATGCCAATTATGTTGGTAATTGCAACACATAGCCCGTATGATTAAATACTACAAGATTGGAATCTGTCAAATCAATTCCACCAATTGTCGACAACAAAGCCTGTTTCTAGGAGGGAAAATTTTGAAGTACCTCAAGCGTCAACATAGCTGAAGGGGATTGAGCCAAATCTTCAACTATTTTATAATTTTGAGCACCTCAGGCTCGAGGATTTAATGTTGATTTATGGATGACTCCCTTCGGTGGCTTTATTGTTAACTCATGAATAACAGTTGGTGGAACAGATTCTTTAGGAAGATTCATGGTCAAGGTAGTAATTTGATCAGTAGCCTGACTATAGTAATCTTTATTACATGTTGACACATAAACATCATTTGTTGGCTTCATGAGAGATATCATAAGCACTTGGGAACTAGAAGTTGGATCCGTAGCAACCAAATTTGTGTCTGGATTTGGAAATGGATCGGTCAACACAATAGATGCATGCGAGGTCTTAATCAATTTTGAGACTTTGGTGTGGCGAGGATAGTGTTGAAAAAATTTCTCCTCATTACAGATTATGTAAGGGTAACGAGGTTTTTGATTTCCAGTTTGTTGATCATATGATCGTTCCTGCGGGATATAATTTTTCTTTTTCTTTGATTTCCCATTTTTCTTACTTTTAGGTTGCTTGAGACTTTTTCCTTTTTCGGATGAAACGACATGAATTTCAGAATAGGGTGTAGGATCAGATGCAGTAGTGTGATGTGTGCTTGTAGTACTGATCATACTGTCGCCAACATGAGAGTGCTTAGATGGAGGAGGAACAATGAAATTAGATCATGGCACATTGGGAATTTTCTCGTAGAGCATGCGAGACTGAGTATAAATCAAATCTAAGTACTGGGCATGAGAACTGACCCGCTCTTTAGTGATGAAGCCACCCTTAGCCACATCCTTATTTATATATGGTAACAGAGACATACTGAACCACTCAGCAAGGAGTTGATCAGGAACAAATTTCTTGACCATTGTACAACGATGATGCCAATCATGAATATGATCAGAAATGTGAGTATCAACAAATATTTCCATTCCAGTTTCATATCATATGGGTAGCTAGAAGTGGGTCAGAAAGGTAGTAGCTAAGGCAGTGAAATTATCAAATGAATCTCTTGGTAACTCAAGGTACCATTTCGCAGTCGGACCAGTGAGCGTATGTTGGAAAAGACGTAATCGAACATAGTCATCATTCAAGGATCTGGATGAAAACCATAAATGATAAGTCATAACATGCATCGACGATTTTTCCCCGGGGTTTCCATTAAACTTAGGAACATCCGAGGGTAATTTATGAGGTATCACTGACCACCAAGGATCATAGCTGATTGGATCGTTTGTAAGCCAGTTTAAATTAGGTAATTCTAAATTTGCAACAAAGGGAAACTGTTGATATAAGCTGGGTTGAGCATAGCTAGGGTATGATGGAATTTCTTGGGAAACAGGCCTTTGAGCACTAGCATAAGGAATTTGTTACTGGTAACCCAACTAGGGGTTGTTATAATAAGCAAACGCTTGAGGATTCTGTTGACCAAAACCTAGGTAATCTACTTGTTGAAATGAGGGTTGTTGCATTTGCACTTGTGGCTGCCAAGGTGTCTGTCCACTAATATTATAACCCAAAATTTAATAGATTGGATTCGGTTGTGAATAGGTATAACCTGGTTGTGGCTACAATATCCCATAATATGGTAATCCGACTTGTGAATAAATAATTCTGGATACAGGTGGTTGTTGTAAACCAGTCGAGGAAGTTGGAGGCTGAGGGCCCAATACTTGAGTGTATTGGGTTAAAGGACCCACCTCAGACAGTTGAGGTACAACACTTTGAGCCTATAACATGGGTAAGGATGAATTAAAAAGTGGAGTATATGCGAGTGCAACAGGTTTAACCAGTTGATATGATTGCACAACCATTTTTGGTTGGATGGGTAGAGTGGGCTGCCATTGATGAACATTCATTCTGACATTAGGATGACCAAATAACGAGAGAGTACTGTCACAATGGGTGATCGTAGGTTTCCCCCAAACATGAGGAGTATAATAGGATGGAATATATTGTTCTCCAATTGCCAGGAGTTTAATTGAGATTGTATTGGATGGAATATACCTAGATTGAGAAGCTTGATATTGCACTGAGGATGTAAATAAAGAATAAAGTCATTCAGTTCTCATTAGAGATGTACCAGATAGAATACCAGATGATTACATTGGTGAACTCCATGGGTTTGAGGATGCACCAGAGAAATTTCGAGATAAATATTGGTAACTAGGTGGGATGGAAGGGCCACCATATAAATGTGACTTTGGTGAAGCTGTGAGCATTGAAAGGGTAGCAAGAGTAGGTGATGTCGCAACTGGAATAGATGGTACAACCGAAGATGTTGTCTCAGCCATGGTCATATGACCCAATGTAAACCTTATAGGATCTACGGGAACTAGAATAGACATAAGATGAAAGAAAGTAATGTGAGGTGATTGAGGAAAAGTCTCGTAAATATAAAGCTCCAATCCAAAATGGGTTGGAGTCGAAGGTGTTTCGTCCTATGGTATTTCTTCAATAGAAATCAAACCAGGTGGAAGGATTTCTCCGTCAGGGCTGAATTATATTTCTGGTGGTTGAATGCTTGATATGGGAGACTCAATGGCTATAATAGATTGTGGAGTGAACGATAAAGGAACAACTTCTTGTTGCTCGACTTCGGGACCTAGATGTTTTGGTAAAATAATGATGGGATCCGGATCAACCTCCAGTTGAACAACGTTGGGTTCCAGAGGTATGGTCTCACCGATTGGATGGATCGTGACCACAAATAGCTGTGAGGACTCTTTCTCGACAATAGTAGATGAACCAGGATTTGTAGAAACAACTCGAGACGACTCTGGTATATGTGAGGATGATGTCACATTAGAGGTATTGATAGTACTAGTTTCAGTAGAATGATGTCTCCTTCATCGACCAGAAATGGCTTCCGGTGGTAAAGGTGGTTTAAGTTCTATTCTACACAAATGACGGGGAAAAGGATGTTCTTATTCCACAATAGCTGATTTATTTTATGACAAAAAACAAATAAACAAAATAAAAGGGTAATTCTAGGCAAAAGGTTTACCAAGTAATTGTGAACTGCAGAATACCTCCTGGTGAACCAAGAAGTACAGGAAGGAAATCTCCTTGAATGTTTTGTTAAGTGTATCACAAGTTATAAGGTGGCTGACTCGGTTACCTAAGGATGGATAGAAACCTAAATTTGTCCTCCCAAATATACCTGAAGGTACATGGAGGCCCAAGTCTACATTAGCGTTGTCTAATGCGAAACCACACAGTGAGAGCACCCCCTTATACTTTTCATACTAGAAAACTGCCCTATATACCCGAAGGTATGTGGACGAGCTCTGATATACTTACGTACGTGGAGTGAGGTATCACACTTGGAATTTATCACAAACAATTTAGTGACAACTTCTATGTTTAACGACGCTGAAACACGTCTCTAGCCTAGACCTTCTAAATTTTATCATTAATGTTCCAATGTTTTCTTAGGTAAATTGATGTAAATTTTATGTTGATCTTGTTTAAAATTGTCTTTGAGGTTCACCACTTGATGTCATGGAAATTCCTAAAAATTAAAACTAAATGATAAGAAAACTTTTCAATTTATCTTTTTCAATGAAAATCCTAGCTACTAAGGGAAAGAACAATCATTTTTTGAGCAAATAACAAACAACACAAACTAAATGAAGTTTTCCTAACTTTTTCCTATGAAACACACACAATTCACTATATGCACATGCATGTTTCTATTTTCAACTCCTTTAATGTGAATGCAATAAAGGAAACTATATGCATCAAATCAATAAAACAAGTTGTTTTTTTAATTAGAAACGAGGAATGAAACAACAATTTCTCTTTTAGGAAAAATGAAGAATGGAACTAAAATTTTTCCTACAGGAAAGGAGGAATGAAACAAAAATTTCGTTTTCGAAAACAAATTGATCTAATGTAGAAATAAAATACTTTGAATTTGATTTTCCAATGATAAATAAAAACACTAAAGAGACATTGAACAAATTTAATTTTCAAAGGAGGAAGAATTAGGAAAGTTTATTAGTCTCTAAGAGGTATCAAACCTCTAAGAATACAACAAACAAGTGGCTGAGAATGATAGAAATGAAAAATTTAGATGAAATTTGGTTGGTTGAGGGGCCAACATAGTCTCTAAGGGGAGACAGTGCATTGCAGAGAACCCCTGAGTGGGAGACAGTGCACTATGTCTTGACTAACAATGTGTTGGGCATAGCAGGGATTGAAAAAAAAAGCAACATAACACACTTCTAATGCAATTATTTCATTCAAATGTATAATAACTGAAATTATATGCTACTGATGAGGATAAACAGAGGAAAAAACACCAGGAATGATAGGATAATCCCCAGTGGAGTCGCCAATTTGTTATGCAGAATTGTGATCTACGGATAAACCAAATTCCCTAAGTGTGGTGCTAGTCACTTAGAAAAATAGAGGAAAGAATTAATATCACTTTCTCTAAAACAAGAAGATATACGTAATGGTGAAAGGGCCTACTTGTGATTCAGTTGATTCTCCTTCTCCTTCTTTATTTGTGGTCATCGCTGTCAATCCAACTCATATCACCAGATCGATTCCTACCAATACAAACAAATAACAACAAAAAACATGCAATATACAAATATCCACTTATCTTACTCATTCAAATCGATTAGATATGAAATACATACATCATTCAAGAATACATTGCACAAGAAATAGAGACATGTGTATGAGAAAATGAATAGAAATATTTATTAAAGAGTGGATCGATTTGTTGCCAACCAGTTCTAGCTTCATTCCAGCCTCATCACATCCAACATCATACCAGAAACATATCAGCACTTTCACTCTCTTATCACATGAGAATCCAATAGTATAACTTTACCAAAATTCTTCCTTTCCTAGCACTAGAATGAGTGCTCATTTTATAGGGAAACTGATGGTAGTTTCTCAATGAATGACTTTGTAATAATAGGCAAGACATTTTCCCAAGTTCAGAGGTGTTATATGGACACTTGGATTTGAATTTTGATACATGGAATCTTATAGAAGGAACTGGCCATGTGGAGATTCCTGGAACAATGAGAATTCCACTCCCAGGTGAGCAACACACTCTTGAATGTTGGGAAGTGCACTGCAGTGCATCCTTGAATGGAGGACTTGGCACTGGAACACAATTAGTCCCTTTAGGGTCTGCGTTGGTGAGTCAATAAATGATATAACATATACTTCAAACCTTGGAAATCTCATAATGGAAGCCATGAATGAATTGTTCTTCTCTTAGGGCATATAGCAACTGGAATATAAGGGGATGATAGACCCTATTTCATTGGTCCTAGGGATGATTTCTAGTTGGACCAGGTCTTGGGGGATGATGCCCAAATTGATCTATAAAAAATATCACAAAGAATTTACATTGAAGCTTTTAAATAAGCAACATTAGTTACTCATTGAGCATGTTTCTCCTCTAACATGCAAATTTTATTCTTCAAGAAATCATTTTTTGAGTTAGTTAAGGACTGAAATTCCTCTTCCAAATAATCAAGAAGGTCAATCATGGTCTGAAAATTCATCTGTAGGATTATAAAACTACTTTCCCATTCTTAGCTCTAGATTATCATCCTTCCTAATTTTCTTAGCCATTGTAGTTTGGAAATTATTCTTGAGTTTTGTAATAATAGATTGAAAGTTAAGGTCCTTGTTACGAATTTGATCAACTACCTTCTTTTTAGGAAGTTCCTGCAATATTTTACCCATTTTAATAAATTTTTCAACCACCATAAGAAAAAAAAGACAAGATAGCTAGAGTCATTTCCCTTGCTAGGTAGTGAAACTAATCAAAAGGTTAGACAATATTTTTTGCAAGCACTGAATCTTCTCCAAAATAAAAACTTCTTCTCATGTAAAGTAGGTGCATTATTCACATGAATAGGATAACAATGGAAAGGGATTATGGAAGTTGATATGGCTTTGAAAAACCACAAAATATTTGAGGCTATAAACCAAACTAAAATATTCATGCAAATATTTACAAGTACACAAGTCATACACCAAACTGTAAACAATCATTACACAACATAATTTTGTCTTGAGATATGCAATCTAACAACCTATCTAAGCAAATATGGTATCAATCAAGTAGATCTACAAATCTAGAATATAAAATAAAAATTATAAGACCCCATTTAAAAAAAAACTAAAAGTAAGATTCATCCATGGGGACTTCACTCAATGAACCTATGACATATTGCGTACGTTCGTGGTATACTAAATGTAGAAATTAATGTGTAGATTCTAAAATAATCATGAAATTTACAAAATCACAAGACTAGAAGCTACTTTACCAATCTGCGAAAGAAAATTCATGATCAAGAACACAAATCAATAACCCAAATCAAGATTCAACACACATACATAGATATTTATATAGGGGAAATAAATTGCTAAAAACCCATTACTATCGGTATTGTATTAATAAAATAATTTGGATGAATAAAATATGCTTGCCCAAGCTTGAGCAAAACCTCCACATGTGTCCTTAATCCTCTGCTGACTAACTAAACCTGACCAATACTTAGCCAATTTTCAAGCCCTCCAAGCTCCTAATTCTTCACTTTTTTCATTGATGAATTAGCCCCTATTTTTCATCAAAATTCCTCAATTTGATTGTGAAATTCCTATAGGCCCATCCTTTGACTGCATGCACCACATGTACAACTTGAACAAGTTTAAAACTGAAAGTACACTGCCCTTGAACTCAAATCTCCTCATAATCAATGCCTTCAACCTGAGAGTACCCCTTGGCCACAAATATGGCCGTGTGATTCTTTATGATTCTTTCTATTGCATGATTTACCTTGTAGATCCATCTCGAACCTATCACTGATTTTTTTGTTGGTCTTGGATGACTTCCCAAACATTGTCTCTGACAATACAATCATATTCCTCTACCATAGCATCAACCCATACAGGCTTCTCTACTAATCCCTCGGGCCTCGAATGAGGTTGGTTCTGTCTCTACTAGATCAGTCATCAGAGCCATGTATCCACTGTACTGATTCGGTGGCCTCCTCTACCTACACTATGATGTGGGTGCTCCCACATTCTCTCTAGCATCCTGAAATAATATGTCAGCTTCCCTGGATCATTTCCTTGCTTTTCTAGATGCCTTTGCTTGAGTGGTTGTCTCCACTCTCTTCTCTTCTACTTGTGGCCACTCCATAACTTCTTGAGTTTCTTCCTTTGGACTCAAAAGCTCTCAATATGCATGAAACTGAAGCCCCCTCTCAAGGGAACACTTGATTTCCTTCTCCTCATAAAAATTCACATCTATACAAAAAAAAATCATCCTAAGAGATGGAAAGTACA
Organism: Pinus albicaulis; assembly: GCA_034641835.2. NCBI lineage: Eukaryota > Viridiplantae > Streptophyta > Pinopsida > Pinales > Pinaceae > Pinus > Pinus albicaulis. The sequence continues at coordinate 1,331,004,956 of CM076575.1, read as the reverse complement.
CATGATATTTTTGAAGTGTATCGTTGTACCCCACATGTATCCCCAAATCTTTTGTCAGCTCTATCTTTTTCCTTACTTCCTTGGAGAAATTTAAATATATTGATGCTCCAAAGATTGTAAAGTGTGACATGTAGTTTCTTCCCTGGAAAAATATTTTTGTTTTACTCGTCCCAATAATAGGATGATGACTTTTTTTCTTCAAATAGACCATTGTGTTGCACGTTTCAGCCCACAAGTGTAGAGGTAGGCATTGGTCATGCAACATCACCCTTGTTGTTCCCACAATAATTTTTTTCTTCCTCTCAGCCACCCCATTATGTTGTGGGGTGCTTTCAACTCCCGTTGAATTCCTTATTTTGCAGAGAAAACTTTAAACTCATTCGACACGTACTCACTTTCATTATCTCTCTTGAGAGCCCTCACTTTCTAGCCAGTTTCTTTCTTAAAAAGTGCTTTAAATTCAACAAAATTGGAGAATGTATGGTCTTTATTTTGCATGAAGAAAATCCAGCACTTCTGTGCGAAATCATGTACAAATATAACATAATACCTTTTCTTGGAAGTGGAGTTTTTTGAGAAATTTCCTCAGACACGAGAGTGGATCCTTTAAAGGATTGCATGCACCCTTCTTTCTTGATCATTGATGGTGGCTTTGGTGTACTTCCCCAAGGTACACCCTTTGAATTTATTTTGCTTCTCTAGTGCTCCTTTAGGGAGGCCTGTGGTGATATGTTTCATGATATTCAAGGCTCCATGATAAAAATATCTAAGTATTCTATGCCACAATTCACCGACATCTTAGCTCTGCACCTTCTTCACCTTTGTGATCAGAGAAACTCAGTCTCCCACAAATCGCTTATAGAGGTTCTTCACTCAAACCCTGATCTGCTTCACTTGTCATGTGGTGATGTGTCTCAGTAATTCCTTTCCTTTGTTTAATATCACATCGTAGCCATGGTCTTCCAACACCGTGATGAAAACCAGATTCTTCTTTAGACCCAGTACAAACATCACATCTTTGAGCATGAGAAGCAAGCTCGACTCCCTCTGAAAAGTGACAGTGTCGATCTTGGTCACGATGTACCTTCCATCATATCCCATCTCAATGTGCATCTATATATATTTCTCCTTCGGGTCACTGAAAAAATATTTATTCCCCATCATATGGAATGAGGCATCGTTGTCGAGATACCACATGATTCCTATGATTGTGATTTCCATGCATGCAATGAGGGTAAAATCAAGATTTAATTTTGAAGATAGAGCTTCACCTGCTCCTAGTCCTAAGGTCTTCTTACTTGTCTTATTATGTGAAAATTTCATGGCATAGTGCCTGAATTCATGACAGTGAAAGCACTTGATTTTGGACAAGTATCTCTTCTTTCCCCCTTGACTAGATTCTGTTTTGGATTGGGATGTCTGCCATTTCCCTTTATTTTCCTTTCCAACCAAGGAACAATTCTCCTCATCCTAGCCCTTTGAAGTCCTATCTCTAGTATTCTGCCTTATTTCTTCCTGCACTAGATCGAACCATAATCACTCCCATATTGGTATTTTATCTCTACCATTTACTAAATCTTGATAACTATGCCAACTGTTGGGAAGACCCAAAAGGGTTAGAGCTACCAAGTCTTCTTCAGGGAAATTAACACCTACCTCACCAATTTCATCAAGACACAATGTAAACTTGCTTAGGTATTGTGGAATTGTGTCATTCTTTTGCATCTTAATACTTAAAATCTTGTCCTTGAGTGATAACATCCTACGGTCACTATTTTTATTGAACAACTTTGTCAATATTTTCCACATCATGCACAAAGTATCTTTCTGATCGAGATTCAAGACAATATGATCCCATATTCCTTCCAATAATATTCTCCTCACTTTTGCCACACCCTTCTTCCACTAAGCAAGATTTCGGGCGTCAAATGTTTGGGGTTCTTCTACCTCTGACTTGATGTATTCTAACAAACCATTTTAATCCAATAATACCTACATGCAGTCTTTCCATGCCACAAATTTTGTGGTGCCTTCCAAGGCATACTTGTGCCTAATTCCATTGAAAGCCATCTTCTCAATCCCAGAGAAAACCTATAACACTGATCTTCAAATTTGAATCTCCTGCAAAGACAACTTCTAAATCTCTTCTCTACCGTGAACTAGATTTGATACCATGTAGAAATTAATTTGTAGATTCTAAAATGCTCATGAAATTTACTAAATTACAAGACTAGAAGCTACTCTACCAATCTGCAGAAGAAAATTCATGATCGAGAACACAAACCAATAACATGCATCGAGATTCAACACACATACACAAATATTTATCTAAGGGGGCAAAACTACCGAAAACCCCTTACTATATGTATTTCATTAATCAAAGAATCTGGATGAATATAAAAATTTTTCTCAAGCTTGAGAAAAACCTGCACCTGTATCTTTTATCCTCTACATGCCTGACTGAACCTGACCAATAATTAGCCAATATTCAAGCCCTCCAAGCTCCTAATTCATTTAATTTTTAATTGAGTAATTATCTGATATTTTTTTAAGGAAATTCCTCAATTGGATTCCGCAATTCCTATAGGCCCATCCTTTAACTAAATGCACCACATGTACAACTTGAACTAGTTTATAACTGATAATACATTTCCCTTGAAATTCAATATCAACTGGATAGATTGAATTCTCTACATGCATCAGTTATTTTTGGGTTGCTTCATTAGTTAATTGGATGACCACTGAGTGTGACTGAAGTTACACTCCACGACTTGACCCTCCACTAGTTTCTCCAACAACTGGAACTAGTTTAATTGACAATAACTCAACTTAACTGAAATATATTTCTATAAATTAGAAATCAATCATACTGAACTAAACTCAAGTGTCTCCAAATCGAATTAACTAAGTTAACTAAGTGACAAAAGCTATGTCTCCTCAGTTAACTACCTCCAGTTATTCTTCTGAAATTGAAATTTGAATTTTAATCTAGTTTGACCAAGGCAAAGTCAAAAATGGATTTTCTTGTTGCATTTTCAACACTAAGCAATACTCTTAATTTGACTACATATTGGAAAATAATTCTAAAAATCACTTTATTTAATTCCCTACCAATATGAACCTAATACATCTTCCCAATTTAAGAAACAACTACTTTCACTAGATTTTGTAGGTATCCATTTTTTCGTTAAAATTTTTTATACCCATTTATATTTTTCCATTAACTTTGACCTCTAGTTTTTACACACAACATATAAAAGCCATTTACCCCCTATTATATGCTCAATATATTACTTCAATTTTTCCTTAATATATATCCCCCATGTGGTATGTTATTTCTCCCCCGATGAAGCCCATGTGGATTCATTAGGCAGGAAACACTTTCTTTGATAGCATGAAGAAGTTTTATATTATTCACAGTGTTCTAAAAATACATAGATAAGTCCTCCATTTATAACAATGAAGGAGGCCTACTATCGAATAAAGATAACTATGACAACTAGGAAGATAATAACCTTGTGTGAGCTTACAACTCACAACACTTAGCTCATTTGAAAAGTGCAAGTTGGAAAAGACCATAACTAACACAGGTAAGAAAAAGGATATGTTTCATGTGCTTCAAATACTTGTTACATTTAGATGTTAAAATTATCAATGCTCAATATGAAGTTTAAGATAACCAAAGTTTCATGAATTCATTAATTCTCAGAATTGTAGTTTTGGACTAGTGAACTAGGGGATATTTTTCCTTAGGAATATTTTATTGAAGTAATGAATATTGCAACTCATAGAAATGGAAAACCCTTATCATGAATTTATATGGCTAATTCTTAGGTCGGTTGGAAAGGACTTCATGTCATAAAGGCCACAATCTGGAGATGTTTTTCTACACATCGAGATATTTCCTTTGGTGCAAATATCACCAAAATTGGATTTTGTATGAATAAATTATGTCTTTGACAAGTTAACCTATGCTTTTGACCGCCTTATTACCAAGTGAAAGGCATGTTAGCTCTCATTACTCATACATTTGAAACTAGTCTTGTGTGGACTTTAACTAATATTCTAGAGGGCTTAAAACCCTAATCCTAATGTGAGATGGCTATCAAGACATGTTAAATATTGGACCACTAAGAAAGGAAGGGGTTCCATTCTTTTTATATGGATTACTATTTCAAGGATGAGTAGAATAAAGGATTGGGATATTATGAGTACAATTAAGGAAGTACAATACCCTATAATAGCCATACATGCCATAATATTTATGAAAACCCCAATAAATCCATCCTTCTTTGTATTCACATTTCATATATAAGAAGAAAATAGCAAGGCATAATCCTTATCATCTACCAAGATTTCCCATATTGAAATTCCTAAAATAGATCGTGTGTTCATTGTGTGGATTATATGGTATTTATTTTAGTTTCCTTTATTTTATTCATAATAATAAACACTACACAATAATTTTTTTTTGCAAAAATTTATAAATTTTGTTGTGATAAATAGTTTCAGTGAAATATAATCTACAACAATTTATAGATTAATAAATTAAAATTCAACATATTTGTTAAAGCTTCCTCTCTCTCCTTTAAAAAATTATAAATTTTCTTCTTTAATTTTTTTTTTTTCATTTATAATGTGCAATTTTGGACTTCTCTTTGAATTACTTTTAGTTGTGTTTTTAGTATTTTTTTTTCCCTGCTCTTTAAATATTTATAATGTGTAATTTTGAAAACAAATACATTTAACTTTTTATGTTTATATATATATATATATATATATATATATATATATATATATATTACATTACAAACTATCTTGAAGAAATTTGGACTGAATTTGCAAAGGAAAATTTTTGGGCTGAATTTTGAAAGGAAATGTTTTGGGTTGAATTTGCAAAAGACATTTTTTGGGGTGAATTTTCAAAAGTTTTTTGGGCTTAATTTTCAAAGGACATTTTTTGGGGTATTTGTTAAAGTGACATTTTTTTAGAGTAAGTGTTTTGGGTTGAAGTAAATATTTTATAATGATTTTTTAAAGTGAGTTTTTGTCTAAAATTTTAAAGTGAGATTTTTTTGCACGAATTTGAAGGAAATATTTTGAGCTTCATTTTTAAAAGACAATTTTTTGGTAGAATTGTTAAGCGATTTTTTTTTAAAGTAAGTGTTTTGGGTTGAAGTATGTCTTTTGTGCAAAATTTTTAAAGTGAGTTTTTTGAAATTAAATCTTTTGTGATGATTTTTTGAAGTGAGTTTTTGTCTAAATTTTTATAGTGAGATTTTTTGCAAGATTTTGAAGGAAATGTTTTGAGCTTCATACCAAATTATCATGGGAAATCAAAGAAATTGCAAGATAAAATATGATCGAACAAGAAACCTTGAGGCTCGTAGAGAATACGAGAGAGAATATCACAAAAAAAGGAGAGAAGAACACTGAAATATTGAAATGGAAAATCAACCTCAACTAGAATTTGAAGAAGATATCTAAATGTAAATATTATAAATGATATTTAAAATTTAACTAGTGTATTGTGAAACTTAATCTGTATTTGGTGAACTAATTTGAAAAATATTTTGCAATGTAAACAGAGAGAGATATTCCTCATAACATTGATCATGAGATAGAAAATGTTGAAAGATAAAATGAAAAAGATATTGAACCAATCATTGAAGATGTTGAAAATGTTGAAAGAAATTCAAGTGAAGAACTTGAATCACTAGGTATGTATATATATGTTGAATTTGTGTGATTGAAATTATACATATTTATTAAGTTCTCAATTTCATTTAAACTTTATTTTTTAATTTAATTATTTATTGAATATTTAAACTCATTTTGTACATTTAATTCTCATATGTATAGATGAAATCAATATTGACGATGAGATGTTAGAAATTGTTGACACTCACACATATGGAGATAAAAAAAGCTTACCATGTTATACGATATCGTGTTAAGCACATTATTGATATGTTCTTCAAAGATGAAAATGTGGCAGTTCATTCCCAAATTTTGAGAAGTCTCTTAACATCAAAGAAATTAAAAGAAGCTACGACTCTATTGGGTATTCGAAAATCAACAAAAGAGAAAAAAATGAAGGAAAATTTGATACAAAATATAAATAGTGCTCTAAAGTCAATTGGAAAATCTAGAAAGAAAACTGATTTAGAAATGTAGAGCAATACAAATGGTAGTGGCTTCATAAATTACAAAAGAGAATAGTTTGGTAAAATCTATGGCACAAGCATTAGGGACCTCATGAAAAAAATTGCACAAACATCAGAAATTTCGATTGCAAATATATCTAAATGATGAACTCACTTGTTGGATAGTTATTTTTAGGAAACCATACAAATATAGACTTGGAGAAGATGTAAAAAAATATATATGAATATTAGATGAAAAATTCACGTGTTTCACCAAAAGCAAGGGATGTGATGCGATGAAGAATAGCATGAAATCAATATGAAGAACATGCAAAACATATCTTGGACGCCACTCAGATAGATTTGTTCAACAAGTTCATAGAAGAAAATCATGGAATTAAATTTTAATGTCTCAATAAGTTCTTTTGTGCAACAAAAACCATGGTATGTTAAAACTATCACTGTACGTGACACTTTTTGTTGTCATTATCATGTGGAATTTCAGTTATATTATGACACATTCCTTAATTTTGGTAAATTTTTTTGGAAAAATTCACCTCCTCCTTCCAGTATCCATGATTTCATATCCCAAATTCTATCTGAAAGAGAAATCCTTGAATTATTTTACCAAAAGAAACTTTTTGGTGGTAAAAAATGGGATCATTGTGAAAATTTGACTTTATTTCACAATAAATATCCTTTGATATAAATGATCAATTATTGTCGAACATAAAAGTGAAATGGAAGAGATATGAATATATTCATACATCGATTGGTTCAAGTATTACTTGTTGGCTTGAGGGGTCCTGACCTAGGTTTAGAGTTTATCACACAACCAAAAAACCCTCCAAATACTAGCCCTTTCGATAATGACCTTCTTGCGTAGATCAAAGTCTCACCTGAAGTAGCATGGGTGGGTGCTAGAACCAGGTTTCCGCACCCTAAGGAAGAAAATAATGTGGAGGCCCTACACAGGTTTATAATAGATGCACGCAAATACAAAACAATACTTATCAGATCGGTTTGTCAGAGACATAGATAATGCATATACAAATGAATCACAGATCGACTTCGTCATATATATATATATATATATATATATATATATATATATATATATATATATATAAGAGAAAACTAGATCCGATAAATGCTCAATAACTTAATCAGATTTATCAACCATCAACACATATTCTTGCATAAAGATATATTTACTCGCGCGGATATAATTAAGCATAAAAGTGATCTCAAAACAATAACAGTAAACAGATAACACAGTGCTTATCCAAAACTAGTATTTGTATTATATACTAATAGTTTACTACATAGAATTTTCCCTACAATTACCCTTTTGCGCACAGAGCTAGTGGAGTCCACACACAACTAGGACTAGGTCTCTACGCACACAGCCAGCAGGAGCCTTTTCTACCCAAAACCCAGACTTGGAAAAAAACCCTTACATAATGTTCATCAAAATAAGCATAACCAAAGATATATCCATTCATGACTTGACCCTTACATATTTATACTAGCTTAGTGCGCAAATACTATGGTCTCAAACCATCCTTTGAGGCCAACATTTTACCCTTAAAACCTTTTTATATAAAAGAGGGACTTTGACCCGCCCCAAAGCCTCTTGACCTTTTTTCACAGTGCGCATATGTAAAATTACTCAAAAATGTACCCCAGGGGACCTCGCTCCAACAGACCCCCAACACAAACCTGTGACTCATCTCAAGTCACTATGGGTTCTGCTCTTTCATCTTGGCTTGGAGCGTAGCGCCATAAGTTTTCAGTGGAAGCACCACCTCAAAACTCTGTGCAGCAGCTGCCTACACTTAAATTAATAATTTCTCTATAGTGGGCACTTTATTGGCCAGTTCAATGCTTTGTTGAGTTTGCTGAAGAGCCTTTAGCATGCCATCCAACCTCTGAAGCAACTGTTGCATCCTTGCTTTAAACAACTATTCTCTTCAGTGCATGTCCTCGATTTCATTCTGAATTACCTGACCCACCTTTAGGTGGGTGAGGAACTGTGCAATAATGGGGGTAGGCGCCACCATCCGAATATTAGCAAATTTTTGTTCTTTGAGGAACAACTCATTGTGCAATTGATGTACCATAGGGTCATTTTGAACTGAAGTCCAGACACCCATGGCCTCATCCAAGAACTATCTTCACTGTGTGACTGTGGCAATGATGCTATCATTGGCCTGCTTTACTTCGCCAACCCTCTTGGCTTTGACTTCTGGAGGGTTCTCTAGCTACAATTTTAGTTGTAAATTAACAATCTAGTGTTCAAATTCAGCCTGCATAGTTTTAAATTTTGCGCACGAGGCCTTTAATACATCAACCAACCCTTCTAAATTCTTTGTTGGGGCTATTGCAGCTGGGACTATTGGCACATCACTACAAACTTGGTTGATCTTTCCTTGAAGTGTAGCATGTTGAGCCTCTGGAGCGCGACATGATTCCTCTGCGGTCTGTTGTTTCTGATGCACTTCAGCGGCCTGCTGCTGCTATTCTACTATAGTGGTGTGGGCATGGGCTTCGCGGAACTAGAGTTCATCCACAATCATACCATGGATCAAATGAAATTTTCCTGTAGGAAAAACAGACAAGTTGACATGTATATCACCGCAACCTCATAGTTGCGCACCTTGGATGGATGATTTTACATGGATGGCCAGCTCAGGGGTTTAAATTAGGTGACTATCCCCACTTTCAGGTAGGACTGTATTGAGCAGTTGCAAACTGGTGGCATGCATGCTCACTTGCAGCTGACTCACTTGTGGAATGCTCATCTGAATCAGGCTCGCTTGAACTTTGAGCTTGCGAATACCAAACTATACTTCATCAAGCGCATCCTTGTACTGTGTTTCCATGCCCTTCCACATGTCCTCAGTGGATTTGGTGATCGTGATAGCTACTTGGTTGAAATCATCTTTGGTCAATGTCAGCTCTTCCTTGATAGTGGCCTTAGAGCACTTTTGTTTCTTCCTCGATCCTCCCACTACCTGAGAACCAGGCTTGGCGTCCTTGGAAGTCAGAGTTTATACCTTCTCCTATGTTTTTTTTGGCACTGCACCATTCTTCTCAGGTGCAGTTTCTGTTTTCTAGATCAATATTCTCACCGGTTGTAGTTGGCGTGGCCTATTTTTATGTTGTCTTCTCAGTTGTCTGCGTACCAGTGTGAGTCTTGGTAGGTGTCTTTGGAATAGAATTTGAGGCACCTTTCTCTAGCAATGCTGGTGGCCACTCTGTAGTGATGCACAACAAATTGTCCTTAGTGACAAGATGGGGAAATTCATACCACACACCTTCAACTGTGCCCTTCGCGCGGATGTGAATATTGTGGAAGGTGGCCTTAAAATTTGCGATCATCTTGTACTCCTCGTACAAAGTCGAAGACATCTGTGACTTAGATTATACTGCCTGAAAGATTGAGTTGTTGAACAATACCCAAAATATTTTATCCTCCATTATGCCCGTGGGGATAAAATAATTCCACAATGTGGTGTACCATGTTGCTTCGCACATTTTTGGTTCTATCTCTAGAAACTGTGTTTCCTCTAGGGTCTTCTAGCCAATAAGGGCTATCAACAGTAAGATCCAAGAATAATAAAGGTGCTTGCCCTCCTCTTGTGCTTCACGCATGTTCTCCAGGAATTACTTGCATAAATATTGAGACCAATTGTAAATTAATTCCTTCTCGCACTATCCTACAAGTGCAATGAAATGTGCAGGAACCTTCTTAGGTCTAAATTTTCACATCATCTTGTAGGCCAAGATGAGTGTCCAAAATTGAATGGTTGGATCATTGATATCACTTACAATGAATCCTATGCTATGGTGTGACACTTAGTAGTTCGTTTTGATTTTGTTGGCCAACCTCTTTTCTTGTGCCTTTCCTCCAAAATCTACCATGGGATCTGCACCTTGGTCAGGCACGTTGGTGATCCAATGGATCAGTGCAACATTTATAGGTATGTGTTCTCTGAGCTAGAGTGCATCATCATGCATGAGCACAAGTAATTGGTGCACACAGATATCATTTATTGGGTTGTGCCTGAAATGGGGAACCTGTAATAAGTTTAGAAGCCCTGCCTTGTGCAGGCCCAACACCCATCACTGTGGCTCAAGGTGCACAAGGCCCCCCTCATAGGGCACATGATCTAGATAGAGCCCTGGCACAAGCTCAGGATACTTCTCCACATCTGTAATGTCCCATTCCTCTATCTTTAGTTATGGCACTTTGGTGAACATATCACCTTCAACCATGACATTTTCAGGAATTAAGGGCATGTTAATGCGTGACCGCACTTTGTCCAGATATTTTAGAACTCTGATAGAATCCTTGCACGGTGTGACATAGGTTGGCAACCACGAGAATTGGGCCACTTCGACCACATCCTCCTTCTCCTCGATGATTGTCTCAGGGAGCTCTACCATGGGTCTCTTATGTCGCTTAGCCATAGTGGAGCGTGGCTTTAGAGTCTTCTCCCTAGGGGACTTACGAGTCCTTGACATCTGACCCTTCTTAGTCTTTATAGGCATAGGTGTCTCAACAAATGACGCGACAGGATCCACCAGTGTAGCATGATCTTCTTCGGGGTGCATAACTGCCATGCTTAGTGTGATAACATAGTCTAGACCCATACGACGCAACTCCTCTTCAAATCCTGGATCCAAACCAGAGATAGACAATGAGTAAGATGCATAAATCAGAGATCTCAATGTCGACAATTCACACATAAAGAAAAGGGAACTATTGTGACCCCATAGGTCATATTTATAGGTTTGGCATGTCTTCAACAGTCCCTTATGCATTAATGTGTCTGCATAAATGAAAAAATGATTCCAAATCTAGCAAAATCCCCTCATTAATTGTAACCTAGACGCTCCCATCAATGGTAATAAAGCTATCTTTTCCATATTTACTATTCCAACGGTTAGATTTTGGAGACTCTATGACCTAGTCAACCTCCTCACGTAGTTACCGCATGCATCGCAACTTTATGTGCATCTGCCATTCTCTCTGCACAGATCCAATACTTCAACCATATAGTCATTTGGTGTGTGCAGGGAGAGGGTCATCCCTGTATGGATTCAATCAGATTCCAATGGAATACTTGGGAAGATATTCTATGCTTAGTGTGGCCTAGCATGCTACACCTCCATCAGTGATCTCCTTAAAAATATATGGACCTAGCCAATGCATCTTCAACTTCCCTGGGTGGTGCACAAACTTTCTGTTAGATAACAAAACCAAATAATCTTACTTAAACACCTTTTTCCTGATGTGCCTATCATTCCATGCCTTTTCATGCACCTTCGGAACTTGTTGTTGATAATTGGAAATAAAGTGATCTTCTTCAAGTGTGACTAGCTACGACAACCATTCCTCCATAGCATATGATTTTTCCATATTTTTTAATGTTACAATGCGTATACTGGGAACAATGTATTCCATTAAAAACACTACTTCTTTCCCATATACCATCTTGAATGGTGTCCTTCTACTCAAGTTTTTACATGTGGTCTGGTATGCCCAGAGAACTACGGGTACATACTCATCCCAATCATTCGAGTTAGCATTGAAAAACTTGGTAAGCGCAGTCTCCAATATCTTGTTGAAAGCTTCCACCCCACCATTCGCCTTTGGGTGATAAGGAGTGCTCTTCTGATGATGCATCTAGAATTCATTTGTGAATGATTCAATGGTGTCATTCACAAAATGCGTACCTTGATCACTTATTATAATCTTAGGACATCCAAAGCGAGTCACAATATTCTCGAAGATGAACTACGCAACTGTATTTGTAGTACAATCCTTCACAAGCTTAGCTTCAACCCATCTTGTTACATAGTCAATCCTAGTGATTATGTAACGCGCACCACTCTTCTTGCCTGGAGGGATAATAGGCCCAACAAATTATATAACCCATTTATCAAATGCTTGCACTGCCATCTGTGAATGCAGGGGCATCTCATCTCTGCATGATGGCTTTCCTGTCCTCTGGCATACATCGCATGAGTGGTAATGTGCATAGGCATCATTGTGAAATGTGGGCCACCATAAACCAAATCGCAAAATATTTTTTTGCGATTGAGTTCCCTGCATACTGACCATGATAAACCCCTCCATGAGCTTTGTCTAATACTGCACACCTTTCATACTCCAAAACATATCTTCGCAGAACTTCATCTGCACCCATCTTGTACAACTGGCCAGCAATAATAGTGAAGTCTGTCATGCGCGCCACAAGCTCTTTCTTCCTCTACATGGTATATTACTTAGGCACGTGTCCAGTAGTCAGGAACTAAATAATATCAGGGAAATTATCATCAACTATGTTGATCGCAAAAAATTTCACATCTGGTAATCCATCCTCCAAGTTCATAGGTTCTTCACCAATCTTAATGCGCGATAGATGGTCTGGCCCATCATTCAGTCTTCCTGGTTTCAAAATGATCTCAAAGTCATACTCCTAGAATAGTAAAAACCACCTGTAGGTCTTCCCCCCCATTTCAGGCTTATTGACTAGGTATTTTAGCGAAGAGTGATATGTAAACATCTTGAAATATCCTCCTAATAGGGAGTGGAAGAATTTTTGCAATGCATACAACATTGCTAATCCTTCTCTTTATATGGTTGAATAATTCCATTCTTCTCTTGATATTTTTCAACTAGCATAGGCAATAGGGTGATCAATCTCTTCATCTCCTGTTGCGCTAAAATAGCTCCGAGTGTGATACATGAGGCGTCAACATGCACATGAAACACCTTAGACCAATTTGGGAAGACCAATCTGGGCATCATGACCATATTTTCCTTCAATAGTTCAAAGATATTATGACATTCCTCATCCTAGAAGAATGTCGCATATTTCTTGAGAAACTTCTGCATGGGCACAGTTATCAGCGCATAACCCTGAATGAAATTTCGATAATACCCAGTGTGCCCCAATGTTGAGCACAGTTGTTTGACATTCACAAGTATCTCCAAATTAACAATTACTGCAATCTTCATGGGATATACCATCAACCCTTGCTGGTAGACAATGTGTCCTAGAAATGTCCCAAATGGTGCACAAAATATTCATTTCTTCAAGTTTAGTGAGATCTAATACTTCCTGCAGGTATCCAGCCTTAAGCACAGATTGGAGACATACTTTTTCAATAGCCCAAAATCAATCCAATCATCAAACTACAATTCTAATAAATTATGGATAAATTCCTTGAAGGAAACTACTAATATGCGTGAGAAGATGGTAGGCACATTCTTCAAGCCGAAGGGCATGACTGTATACTTGAAAATCCCCATTTTGTTGCAAAGGTATTCTTATTGCGATCTTCTAGTGCATTCCTGATCTAATGATATCCTGAAAAATAGTCTATGAATGAGTAATCTTGTTGTCCTCTGACATTGTCTAGGATCTCATCAGAGAATGGAGTTGGGAATGGATCATGTACACAGGCATCATTCAACTTGCACAGGTCTACACAAATCCTGATTTTTCCTTCTATCTTCTTGTCTTGCACTACCATGGGACTCACCCAATCAGGCTCTTCTACTGGCTCTATGATGCATGCAACAACCATGTTTTCCAATTCTTCCTTAACCTTTTGCTTATATTTCGGATTCAATCTGTATGGGTGTGCATCAAGTTTCAAAGTGATCCTTATAACTCCAAGTTCTCCCATTATTCCTTTCAATTCCAAGAAATTTGTAGGGAATAAGTCTTGATACTATCAGTAGCTCAAAAACATTTCCTACTTTGTCATCATCCAAATAGTCTCCAATATTTTCCAAATTTGGTTTCTCTTTAGATCCAATGTTTACCTGTTGGATCTTTAGAGGTTTTTCAACATCCACTGAAGTGATCGAGGGCCCAAAACTGTGTGTTGTCCCTCAAATTCTAGAATAATAATATTCCTTGGATCTTCTTCATTTTATTTGACCTTCAGATTCCTGCAATTCATAATATCCTTTATCTGTGCATCCCATGCTAGCGAAGCACACTCTCTAATTGGCTTTGTTATGTCAAAGATAACTTCTTGAATATTAAGCAAGGCTTTACCAATCTTGTCAAACCCACTCTCAAAGATGAATGTTAGAATAAAAATCCCTATTAGCACAGACCATTCACTAGTACCTCGGTGCAGCTCTGTATCCAAATACCAATCATTAGGTACCTTCCCCAATGTATGAATGAACATGTGGAGCCATTATGGTCTTTGTTCTACACCCCATACCAAATTCCATTTAGCCAAATGTCTGCACAGATCATTCTTTCCAGAGTAGACTTATTCCATTCTAATAGTTGGAAATTCAAAGTGTAACCTCATCATGCATGCGCATTCATCCCAATTTCCCATGTTTTTTTTATGAGTTTCCCTCCATCATGTTGGATTAGTGCACAGTCTAAGATCCAGGGCATGGAATCTCTATCCTTCTACAAAACTTATTTCCATTTCTCCTAAAAACATATTTACATTAGTTAAACCATCATAATGCGGTAATTCATGTACCTCAAATGTTATGCATCGAAGAGATCTGGTCACTTGATTGTACTGCAGTGAAGATACTTAATGCAACTAGTTTTTCCATTTTTCTAATTCTTCATAAGAATATGAGAAGACAGAATTGTCATTTTCCCAATTAAGACTTCCATCAGCCATTGAGTCGATCCAATCTTCCTTACGCAGAGTCAACTTATAGATCTGGTCAATAATATCATCAGCGCACATAGGTTCTGTGGATATCGCTCCTTCTGCAGGATCTAGGGGAATGATGACTCTAGTTCCATTGCTTTCAAACTCCATTCTTCGCTTCTTCAGGTTTATGACACCATCCATATAAATATCCTAGTACAATCCTAATAGCGTAGTATAAGGATCTGTATCATCCACAATTTGTATAGCTTCAAAATCTGCAAGCACCTTAACACCTTCAATACTGATTATGACCTGCGACAACCTTCCTAATGGAATGATTTTCTGTTGATTTTCCATGCACAGTTGAATGGTAGACCATTCCATCTTGGGTTCTCCCATGTGCTGCCAAGTTTTACTAGGTAGGAAATTTTCATCTGACCCCAAATCTAGAATAACTTGAACCATCTCATAAGCACCAATCTACTTAGTCATACACATCTCTCACCCCGTCCTCTTCTTATTCCTATAGATTTTGTTAAGAGATTTATGTTCTATCAACGACTGTTCCTTTTCTATGTATTTATCTATCAAAGCCTAAAGGTTCTCTACTGCCTTTTTGTTGAAAGTAACTTAATGCAATATTATAAAAAGGGTTTGATTTATTCATCTACTTGTGCCTCCTTCATGGGTCTACCTGATGTTGATGCGCTTCCCTCTGCAAATCATTTTCGTTCTTGAACAAAATTATCCTTTGCACATTGTAAATCAAATACATCTTTTTTCTCAGGTGCCTTACAAATCCAAAGGTTAGTATCCAGCTTTTTGCCCTTATCCTCATTAGTATCTGCACCACTCCTAGTGACCACATTCATGCTAGGATCTTCATCATCGGTTTTTTCTTTGACCATATGAAGGTACTGTGTCAGAGTCTGCATCTTTTTCTCCTGAATAGTAGCAATTAAAATAGGACAATATTTTATTACATGGTCAAATTGTCTACAATACATGCATGATTTTCATGCTGGATTTGGATAATCGTGCGCATAGTGACCATCACCTCCGTAGTTGTAGAAAATAATTTTCCCCCTTCCTCGACCAGCTGATCCACCTCCTATTCCTCTTCATCCATTCTAAAATCCACCGCGCCCAGAAGGGGATACTGGTGAGGTAGGTTCGGCCTCCATTCCATATGTTTCATCTTTTTTCAACATCATATCATAAGTTCAAAATTTCTGCTCATCATGCCCCGGTGACGAACATAATATACAAAACAACTTCTTCAGCTTAGATTGATATTTTCTGAACCTTGGATAGAATTTTTTTTCATGCAAAACCACAACTTAAAATGTTGTGCACCACACTGGCCATGCTACGCTCTTCAATGGGCTAGGTTCTCCAATGTTCAGATAATTATTGAAGATGGGACAATGATCCTTATGGTTCCGAGAAACTTTACATTTTATGCCAGAGACCTCTGTGAATACCTCCTTGTCATTATCTTTGCACAGATTCTGAATCTTCAAATGCATCACTTCTAACTAACTTTGATTTTTTTGAGTTACAAGCATAATAGCTGTTGGTGTAGCTTCTAATTTCATCGCAATCTCCACAACCTCATCCTGTGTGGAATTATTCTGTTGACCCAAGGGCTGGCATAGATGTGGGAGAAACATAACAATAAACCATTCCTTGTGTTGGGTATCATTGATAGTGAATCCACCATCTCTGATAGTGCGCTTTAGCCTCTGATCTTTCTCCCACATAGATTCATTTACCTCCTGGTGAATCTCTTTCATTTCTGTAACCAACTTTTCATACGAATTAGGCTTCTTGAATTTTTCTTTTATGATATACTAGGGTGGAATTAGGGTTTTCTTAGACAAATATGATATACTAGTCCAATGTGCGATCTTGGAAAGTAGTGGCTAAATGTGCTTTCTTAAAATCACCATTATTAACTTGCTGAGTTCTCCATATAACATAAGCCACAAACCAAAAGTGCTCAATAACTTCATTACAAATACCTTTGAAAGTAGGTAGCTTCATAGACGTGGCCATATCTGCGCCTGGGGGAGGTGGAGCTGGGGGTGGCGTGGATTCTTTGTAAGATGAGTGTGGAAGTGAAGTGGATGGGATTTAAAATATGGTCAAGGCTCTTTGATCATTCTGATTTGATGAAAATTCTTCTCGGGATACTTCCTCTTCTTCAGAGTGCACAGATTCACTAGAGATACTAGTTTCTGGTTCACCGCCACTATCAAATCTATGATTGATAGGGCTATAAATAAATATTTTTCTGGGTCTTTGCAATAAAGTATTCCACTACACGTAGTCGGCCCCCTTCGGGAAATTCATGGAATATGTTGGCATAGAGAGCCATGTTCACATAATATCATCTTCAACAATAAATTTAAATAGTGTAGGAACTTACCTGTAGGACCCTTGAAAAATCTTCTTTCTGCTTCAGAGTATGACACAAACTGATCAATGGAAAATTCAGTCACAAATTCTCCCAAGATGCGATCAGTCCAATGATCTATCGCATGGGTGATCTTATTGTCTGTCTTTTCTAATTGTTGTATTAATTCAGGAGTCCACTCAGTGACTGCTTCACCTTTTGCGTAGGTATTGAATTCAGTAATCCTGACAACCACTACGTATGTATAGATGTTCTTCTGAACCCACTTTTTAGGTGATATCTTAGAACTTCGATTATCTTGGATCGCGAATTCAAGGATCTTTTGATCCAGCTAATCTTGCAATTTTTCCTGTGTAGGGTGCCACAACATTGAATCTCTCTCAAAATGATCCCGGTCCCGACAACAAAACCATTTTTTTTCTTGTGGGGTCCTGACCCAAGTTTAGAGTTTATCGTACAACCAACAAATGCTCCAACTACTAGCCCTTTCGATAATGACCTGCTTGCACAGATCAAAGTCTCACATGAAGCAGTATGGGGGGGTGATGGAACCAGGTTTCCACACCCTGAGGAAGAAAATAATGTGGCGGCCCTAAATAGGTTTATAATAGATGCACACAAATATAGAACAATACTGACAGATCGGCTTGTCACAGACACATATAATGCATATATAGATGAATCACAGATCGACTTCATAGTAGATATATATATATATATATATATATATACATAGCCATATTTATCAAATATCAACACATGTTCATGCATAAATACAAATTTACTCGCGCAGATATAATTAAGCATAAAAGCAATCTCAAAATAGTAACAATAATTA
Organism: Pinus albicaulis; assembly: GCA_034641835.2. Classification (NCBI taxonomy): domain Eukaryota; kingdom Viridiplantae; phylum Streptophyta; class Pinopsida; order Pinales; family Pinaceae; genus Pinus; species Pinus albicaulis. The sequence continues at coordinate 1,330,986,892 of CM076575.1, read as the reverse complement.
GATAACATGGTGCTTTGCCAAAACCAGTCTTTGTATTAGATTCCAATAGTTTAGTACACACAGTCTTTTCCCTTACAATTACCCTTTCGCGCACACTAGCCAGCGGAGTCCGCACACAACCAGGACTACGTCTTCACACACATAGCTCACAGAAGAAGAAATTTTCAAGAAGAAATTTTTGTTATAAAATTTTGAAAACTTTTGAGGCAAAAATTTATAAATACACTAATAATTCCCATAGAGCTTGATGGCACGACTTAAAATTCAAAAAATCCCGTGAATTTTTTCCACCAAGGACCATTTTGTCAATAGTTTATTTTGCTGAGAATTACACATTTGTTGCACAAAGTGAAATATAGAGTGAATACTATAATTCTGACCAGGTATCTATGCTTTTCCATATTCTATATAGACATGTTGAACAAAATGTTGATAATATATAAAGCACTAGTGAAAATCGACATGTTATTAAAGAATATCAATTTTATATCAACGATGATCGTACACATGATACACATTTTGTACAACATTGTTTTGATAAGATTTATGACTCATTGAAAGGTCATGGAATAAAATTCAATTGACATTAGATATGGTCATATGGATGTGCAAGTCAATTCAAATCTTCACGAACATTCTTTTGGTTGTGTCCTCTTCATATGAAAAACCACTTTAAACATTTTTGGAATTTCTTTAAGATTGGTCATGAAAAAAGAGAACATGATGGTGCAGGGGCATGTATAAAATGAGCACTTTGAAAATATCAAATAGACCACTCTACAGACTGACTTGTCTCAACTGAACAAGTTGTTCAATGGTGCATTGTTTCACTAAGCCATGAGACTAACTGGTCAAGGGAAGTACGAAGGTACATATACATATATACAAATTAACTTATATATATATATATATATATATATATATATATATATATATATATATATATATATATGTATATATATAACTTTAATATACATGATCTATTTTTTATTGATTTTCTAATTTTAAACATTATTTATCACAATGATTATCTTTGATCATATATAAATTTTATTTTAAATTACAACATATGTATATTCTTGTTTGAATTTTCCATATAGGATTTTTTGGCAGATTGGAGTCTAAGATGTAGATAGATTGATTGGAAATGATGCTGAAAGATTAAAAGGGACTCAAAAATTGCATTCAATTAAAACAAATGAGTACCAAAATCTGTTTGCATTTGATAAAAGAAAATATTCTTGTTTTTTTCATGTTTGCATAGATGACACCGAATCCAATGATGTTTGTGAAAACAATATGTATTTAAAATATTGGCAACATAAAAAAATAAATGCAAAGGGGAAAATGTATGTTGCAAGCTTTGAAGATATGAAATCAGAGGAGACTATAGTATCATCTGAAGGTGATCGAGTTTCTGATCTTGTTAGAGATGGTAACATTTCAATTGCTTTCAAATGATAAAGATCTAGAAATAGATAATAAAATCAAGTACACATGTTAATTTTAAAGTTAATTTTTAATGTTAATTATGATCTAAATTTATGTACTTGTTTGATTGTGTAGGAGATGTTTTTATGTAGTTTCACCTACTAACAACGTAGAAAATGTTAAGTATTATTTGATGTGTTGCACTTAACTAAAGATGAAATTATTGGAAGACTATGATGATAACAGGCTTATATATGACAGAGGGTCTATTATACTAAAAGGTTATTTTTTCCAGCAAACTCATGAAAGTCAGAATATAGTTTACTTTCAAGACTATGAACCTAATGTCATAAGTTGTCAATATGGTCACTTTTTGTGTGCAGCGCTCATAAAGTTGATAGAAGTTCAATCAAAGAAAAAATTGAAAGTCAAGAAATGGAAAATGTCAAAATCCGACCATGAACAGATCATTGAGGATGGAATTCAATTAGAATTTTTTTAATTGAACTTCCCAACAACTTTTTCTCCTTGGATTCATCTTTGAGAACTTAGAGAACTCAAGTACAAATTGTTAGCCTTATTTTTGTGTATTCTTAAGTTTTACATTATTAATAATGTATTAAGATATTTGAAGTTATATGTATATTTTCTGCTATGTACAAGTGTATTGAGGATTTGATTATATTGATAAATTGTGTTTGCACATGCACACAAGTAATTTATACATGTAAACATACATGTACATTCTCTGGTCTTAAATGATTTCATACATTCTCTGGTATGAGCTAGTTAATTTTATGTCATTATTGCAAAATGTATGTATCTAGCATATTTGATATAATGAAAATTTTAAGTTATGATCTTGTTTTAGACATCTAAAGAAAATTATAATAATAATTCAAATGCAAAATGTGTACCATGTTTTGTAACTTCCAGTTTATTATATTAAATTTTACTATCAACTGACATCCATAGTAGCCTTTCTATGTACATTAATGAAAATGTTGTATACCATATTTTTTAATGCCATTTTAAAATTTTATGATTGTTTGACACATCTATGTACACCTAGAATTTTATGATTGTTTTTATATGTATCTATATGTATTGTGTATTAACATTATAAGAATGATTTCAAATGCAAAATGTATGAATTAAATTCAAATTTTTTTTCATTGCTACATATTCATGAATTTAAATATATATGTATTTAACCTTTAAAAGCATCAAACCACACTCACACAATGCAAATTGTACATGGTGAATTTTTTTAACTTATATGTTTATGCACAACATGTTCATTTACAACTTTATATTAAAAGTTAAATATCACCTTTAATATACATTTTTACACATAATTAAATATAACATTCACACATTGTTCAAATTCATAACATGTACTACATGTATTTTTTAATTTGCAATTTCAATCTAGATTCATTTTAAATAACAAGTAACAAAACAAAAAATAATCTAAGATCATCTAAGTTAACATTATAACAACATGTGATCACATGCAAAATATAACAACTAAATGCAAATGTACTTCAATATTTGTTACCTATTCATGAACTTAAATATGTAAAACCATCTATGATTGTTTTAAATAACACATGAACACGAAAAATGTACCTAAATATCACCTTTAATAGACATCCTAATTATATAACATTCACACATGTTCAAGTGCATAACATGTACCACATGTGTTTTATAATTTGCGATTTCAATCTAGATTCATTTTAAATAACAAATGAGAAAACAACTTGAGCTTTAAAAACAAAACATTTTTAATCTAAGATTGAATCTAAGTTAACATTATAACAACATGTGATCATGTATGCAAAATGTAACAACTAAATGCAAATGCACTTCAATCATTGTTACATATTCATGAAATAAAATATGTAAAACCATCTATGATTGTTTTAAATGACACATGATCATATGAAAAATTTACCTAAATATCACTTTTAATATACATGTCCTAATTATATAACATTCATACATGTTCAAAGGAATTTAACATGTACCACATGTGTTATGTAATTTTCGATTTCAATCTAGATTCATTTTAAATAACAAATGACAAAAAAATTTGAGCTTTAAAAACAAAACATTTAATCTAAGATTGAATCTAAGTTAACATTATAACAACATGTGATCATGTATGGAAAATGTAACAACTAAATGAAAATGTAGTTAAATCATAGTTGTACATATTAATGAACTTAAATATGTAAAACCATTTATGATTGTTTTAAATGAAACATGATCATGTGAAAAATGTACCTAAATATCACTTTTAATAGACATGTCCTAATTATATAACATCATATATGTTCAAATTCATTTATCATGTACCACATGTGTTTTGTAATTTGGAATTTTAATCTAGATTCATTTAAAATAACAAATGACAAAACAAATTGAGCTTTAAAAACAAAACATTTAATCTAAGATTGAATCTAACTTAACATTATAACAACATGTGATCATGTATGCAAAATGTAACAACTAAATTAAAATTTAATTCAATCATTGTTACATATATTCATGAGCTTAAATATGTAAAACCATCTATGATTGTTTTAAATGGCACATGATCGTGTGTAAAATGTACCTAAATATCACTTTTAATAGGATGTATGTACTAATTATATAACATTCATACATGTTCAAATGCATTTAACATGTACCACATGTGTTTTGTAAGTTGCAATTTAAATATAGACTCATTTTAAATAAAAAAATGACAAAACAACTTGAGCTTTTAAAACAAAACATTTAATATAAGATTGAATCTAAGTTAACATTATAACAATATGTGTGATCATGTATACAAAATGTAACAACTAAATGAAAATGTATTTCAATAATTGTTACATATTCATGAACTTAAATATTTAAAACCATCTATGATTGTTTTAAATGACACATGATCATGCAAAATGTACCTAAATATCACTTTTACTAGACATGTCCTAATTATATAACATTCATACATGTTGAAATGAATTTAACATGTAGCACATGTGTTTTGTAATTTTCAATTTCAATCTAGATTCATTTTAAATAACAAATGACAAAACAACTTGAGCTTTAAAATCAAAACATTTAATCTAAGATTGAATCTAAGTTAACATTATAACAACATGTCATCATGTATGAAAAATGTAACAACTAAATGAAAATGTACTTCAATCATTGTTACATATATTCATGAACTTCAATACGTAAAACCATATATGATTGTTTTAAATGACACATGATCATGAAAAATGTACCTAAATATCACCTTTAATAGACATTTACACCTAATTATATAACACTCAAACATGTTTAAATACATAACATGTACCACATGTTTTTTGTAATTTGCAATTCCAATCTAGATTCATTTTAAATAACAAGTGACAAAACAACAAGTTTTAAAAACAAAACATAATCTAAGATAATCTAAGTAAACATTATATAACAACATGTGATCACATGCCAAATGTAACAACTATCTAAAATTTAAAATCATTCAATAAAAGTAAATTTAATTCAACTATCCAAAATGTAAAATATGTCCAAAATTTATATCATCCAATAAAAGCAAATATAACAATGTATCAAGTGTTACAATTATAAAGTTATATAGAAAATTAAATCTAAAATGTTTAAGTTATAAAAAGACTAGATCAAATAAAATGTTGTGTGCATCAATTAAATAGAGAATTTGGTTGCAATATATTTTCCAGCAGCCTCCTTGTGTGATCATCTGAATAATGGGGAACCTACACAATGTGTGATTGCATATATGTACACATGTATAAGAAATTTATGTACATGTATTAAAATTAAAATTTAATGTTTTAAAATTTAATGAGAATGTAGAACTTCATAAGAAACAAAATGAAAAAAAAAATCATGCAATACCTCATGTAGTTCCCCCTCCATTGTCCAGTGTTGGCCCTACATCAATCCATCCTCCAAGATAAATTGTAATATATATATATATATATATATATATATATTAAAAAAAATGTTACACCAATTCTTCTTAAAATTGTTTGGATGTTCCTATCTCCATCATACACTCCATCACTAAAGTCCTTGGAGGACGGGAATCATCTCCACAAACCTAAAATTCAAAAAATTTAAAACTGTAAAATAACTCAAGATATAGATCTATTTTTTTTAATGAAATTTTCACTTTAATTTATAGCTTCAAACATAGGTGAAAAACTAAATACTTGTGACGGGTGGATTATCTGACACATCTCCTAATAGGGAAGAAGAGGGTGGCTCCATTGCGAAAACATCAGATGGAATCAGATTAGTTAACATCAAGTTAACATAATTATTTATTTTAAAAATATGTCATCATGATACTGATATAATAATAGAATAATAATTATATATCAACATTATGAACCCTTAAAAGAAACTAACATTTCCCAAAATATCCTCTTGATTTTTAGAATGTGAACCTTGGACCGTGATATAATCAAAATTTTCGTTCAACAAGTGTGTTAACTGAAAATGGTGAACATATGATACATTTTTATTAGATTAACACATACAAATAAACATTTATATGTAAATTAAAAATTACATTAAAATATTCACCCTAACGATTAACACATACCATTCCCACACCCTCTTCCTCATGAAGAATTAAGTCCTGCCAACCATTGCGACAATCCCTTGCGTATGTTTTAAGCTCTTCAATACTCATGTTTTCTATCTCATCATCTGTACTGCACAAAAAATTAACGCGTGCATTATCTCGTGCTCTTTATCAATTCAGAACAATATAAATTCCACAATGTCCAATATGAACGTTGTCTATGATGGCATCCCTTGCTTCTCGACTAATTTGAGAAGTGACATCCATTTATTACTGCAAAGTTTCCACACGAGGAGGTCGACTTAAAAATGGTGGCTTAAGGCGAGACAACTCAACATCACTCTTAACGCCCCTAGGGTCACATAATTGACCATTCCCAGGACCAAAAAATTCAGAAGGAAGGTCATTATAGTTGGGTTTCATTCCCAAAAAGAATTTTGCATAAAATAATTTTGAAAAATAAATAGGAACCTCATCACTCCATGGCATTCTTCCATAGGCTTCAAGGTGCCTATCATACAAATGGTAGGCTATATCAGGGTGCTTGAAATATTTCACTTTTAGCATCTTTCTTTTCATCCCTTCTTTGAAATTAAACATATATTTTTCTATTTCTTTTGTAACTCCATTTTTAACATCGTCTCATGTATCGAGATTCATTATTGTTTCCTTTATTTTCCTCATCACTTCTACAAAAGTATCAGTGGTTGGCCCAATATTTTTGTAAACATATACAAGTGTTATTAGAGAGTGTGTAACTGTTTGTAAGCTTTCTCGACTCTTTGTAGGGAGTTTCAAAGACACGCGATCTTTCCTCAATTTTGAATAAATATGTTCTCACTTTTCTAATGTGCATTGTTTGATGTTTGTTTCCCAAGGTAAATAATCTGGAATTCCATAAGGATAAGTCGTGGTTGGTGTACAAACTTCTTCTTGAATTACATGATCTAGCCTACGTCTTTTTCGAGTAACATTTTCACCCTCTACATCAATATATAAAATTATTTATAAAGAAAAAAAAATGTGAAAAAATTTGTAAAAATTTGATTTTTAACAATAAATATATATATATAAATAATATAACAAATAAATAATTGAATGCTAATAATATTCATATTTATGGCCACCTCGAGATGGCTAAGCAACATCATGCTCACCTAGAGATGGTTGAGAACCAACATGACCACCCATTGATTTACCACTAAGGGAATGTGTACCACCACCCTCATGTGATTGGCCACTAGGGGAATGTGTACCACCACCCTCACGTGATTGGCCATCAGGGGAATGTGTACCACCACCACCACCCTCACGTGACGAGAGTGAAGTTTCATAAAAAAATATGAATTTATAATCAATTCAAATATACATAAATGTATATGCATACATACGATTGAGTAGATTACATGAACCATACCATGATTGCGTGAACCATGGTCAAGCTCCATTGATTGAGTAGATACTCTTTTCCTCTGAACTCCTAAAAAATGAAATTGATTAAAAATTAATTTAACTCACAAAATTGATAAAAAATCATTTCCATGTATGTAATATGGGAATAAGATTATATATTCAATAAAAAATCAATTCCATATGTATACATGTATGTTTGGTGATAATCTTATATATTCAAATTTCATTTAAAAACTTGCGCATTTAATATAAATACCATGAACACAATGGACATCCCCCGATCCATGATCCCCCTCTCTCGTAGAGGCATGGGACTCTATTGGTCTTCGTCTCGAAGAATCACGTGGCAAATGATCATCCTCCATAATATATATATATATATATATATATATATATATATATATATATATATATATATATATTATATATATATGGATATCTACAAATACATAGATAAATGATGCTTAAAAAGTTACCTCATGTGTTTACAATTATTTTTAAAATAACTATTTAAAAAAAATCAAAAGAATTCAAAAAATTGATGTAATTTACACAAAACTTGGAGCACAACTTGATCACAAATTATGTAAAACACAAAAATTTCAAAGAAAAAATTGATGTGTAAAACTCACTTGACTATTTAAAAAAAAATTTGTTGAAGTCCTGCACATTTTGAAATTTAAATACAAAATTTTCTAAAACCATAATTTCATTAAGTTGTGATTACATAGTGGGTGCACATTTTGAAAATGAATTACAAAATTTTCTAAAACATGAATTTCACCAAGTTGTGCTCACATAGTGGGAACGCACTTGGTATATAATTGAAAAAAACACATGGTCAGTAAAAATGACACATTTTATAACTAAAAAACACACACATATCAAAGATATCTTACAATGTCCATCAATAAATTTGGATGGAGAGTGTCTCAACACTAATTCATCTTTAACAGATAAATCTTGAATTGGAATTGCCCCATACAATAGATCACCGGACATATTATTAACATTTTCATAATGTCTTATACTAAATGATTGAAATTGTCTAACAATATTATTTTCTTTTCCATGCAGTTGTTTTAGCATCTCATTCTTAACTTGGTACACACCTTTTATCTAGTTGCACACAAGTTCATAATTGGTGAAAACTACAATTCCATTTGATCCATACTCTCTAGCTGTTCCGAAGACTTCCATCAATGAAATATAATATGATTCATTGTTTGTTGTTCTTCTAGGTATATTCATTTTCCTTTGGAGGAATATTTTAGTCACAATATTGCATAGCACATATGTAATCACTGCTTTCCATGGATTGGGATAACAAGAAACATCTATGCATAACGTCCATTTTTCAACCATGTTTATTGGGCCTTTTGATCCCTGAAAAAAAACAAATTCAATAAAATATTAAATGAACATTTATTGCAAATGCCTTAAATTTTATCGGAGAAATGACATGTACATGGTTTCCAAAATACTAGGGTCGTCCCCGCATTTAGCTAAATTTTTTATAATAGTTTACTGCCATTGAAAATGATTAACAACATGTATCCTAACCATTATGGTTAGTTAGGTGATAGTGGACCCCTATAAGGTGATAGAAACAAACTTGCTACTTTATTAATTATAACCTTCTAGAAGCTTTTGACATTATTGAAGAATTCATAAAAAGTGGAACACAAGAAGTGGGGGAGCTACTAAGATTTTCCAGCTAAGTCTCCTAAGTGTGGTGAAGAGCTTGTTGCCTCAGAGCAAGGAAAAAGAGACTAGCATGACACGTGTGATTTTGAAAGCATCCTTGTTGTTAAAAAGGACATGGGCTATTGGAAATACTTGATGAAAATCCAATCAACCTTCTTCAAAACAATGGAGCTCACCAGATTATCTGAATGGAGGATATTAGTAATGCTCAGTTTATTCCCATTTCAGATTTTATAAAAAAAAGGCTTATGTGACTAAGGGATTCAGGTTCTCTTGCAAATTATCAAGTCACATGTGTGTTTTTCATGTCAATTTAGTGAGAAATTTAACATAAAATATGAACAAAAACAATAAAATTTACAGAACATCACCATACATAACATTAATGCTGGTAATTTATGAAGGAGTTCACCCCTCTTGGGCTACATCTCCTTGGTCCAACTTCCATGGCTTGGGCCTCTATATTATGCTCAAATTGTCAAATTGACCTATTTAAAAGGATCCTTTGCTCATGTAACCTCTTCCAATGAGTCCAGAATGGCTCAAAATGGTAATATAGCCTCTTTTTGAGCCTGAATTGGTCAAAAATTGCAAAAGTTATGACCTTTTCAAAATTTCCCACTAAATCTGGCCCTAAACTAGTTAATTGTCACTAAAACTAGCAGTTTTTTCGAATTTGGAGATCTTCCAATTAACTGTTAAGTGGGGATTAACGCTATTTAAGTGAAGTCAACACACTAACTATGCTTTAATTAATCTACAATTAATTAATGTATAAGTGCCTTTAATCATGGTTTAAGGTTAAAAATCATGGTTTAGAGTTAATTCTCTGCATTATGGACGGAGCTCTTGCTGGTAGTCCTGGGCGGTGATCATATGGACCGGAGCTGGCCTCTCTTTGCCCCGCCACCATTTAAACATTAATTTAAATATATTTGGAATACAATGATTGTTAATATCTAACAAACAATCGTGGTGGTAAAGCTTGGCACAGGCAGTGGGGAGGTCGCACAGTTGAACCCCAGTGCCTCCATAAAATTTTGACCAAAATCCATGAGGGCACGTGGTGGCCTCCAGGCTTGCCATGTGTCACAACCTCATTTTTCCAACCCAACACCAATAATCCAATCCGATTCCGACACTTGTCACCCGATATGATTCGTCCATTTGTGGAAATATTCTGAGAATATTTCGAAAATATTCCAAGAAATTTTCTTGGAATATACCTTTTGCTGATTGGACGATACAGATGCCTAGTCAACGTCACTACACAAAATTTACCATTTTGGCCAAGAAAATAGATCGCATTTCCGGTACCATACAATGACCATGTTTCATGAAATGAGGTGCATAGGATTTAGAACGACGAGCACTACACGGTCGTGTAGGTTCTGAGACAATATGAGAACTTTGATTTTTGAGCATAAATGTGAGCACCTAATCATTCCTCTCCATTGGAAGAATTTTTTACCCCAAAATATATTTCATTACTAAAAATTTGGATGAGGCTACAGTTCCCCCACCCTTCCAGTCTTAATCCACTCGAATTTTCCCAATTTCATCAATTTGAGCTTTTCACAAAAACTAGTCTTTTTCCTTGACTCTGGAGACCCTGTCTTGCTATTGTAGACACCTTCATGTTGAAATTTCCCTGAATTTGAAGAAAAACAAGTTGGCCTTCCAAAAACAAACTATTTCCCACCTCGGTTGTCAATTAAAGGAAACTTGAAAACTGTCTCACCTCGAACACTGTCGGCATGGCGATTTTTAGCTTATCTTGCCTTGTACTTGTGTCAGATTTTGACCAAATGTTTTTGCCATTTCCATGTACCCTTTGGAAACCAAAAAAAAATTACTTGTGGAACCTATCCATTCTTTTTCAAATTTCTTTGGCACTTTCTCTTTGACCTTTTCACTCTCTTTTACATGCATCTTGTTTCCAACACTTCTCAACACTAATGTTTATTGCTGCAAATATTTCACATCTTGTTTACCTCCTTTCGAAGGCAACCTGTTAGAGTCCTGAAAAATATTATTACAAGCATTAGAAACCTCAATGAAATCAACTTGTTTATTTGATGCATATTTTTGAAAGGTCTCATTAAAAACATCTCTGTGCTTGAACATTAACAAAGTTAAATTTTGACATGCATTCACTATTCTCTTCATTTCTCCTGCATGTATAAGAGACAAACTTCTGTTCTTCTTATGCACTCTAACTAGGTACTCAATTCCATCCTTAAACAAGTGATACTTGTTCTCATGGCAATTAAATACTACCCTCCTATCTTAAAGATAAGGACTTCCCAAAAAATATACTTGAAATCTGAAGCGACACTACATCAAGTTCAAATTTGTCAAGAAAGCTTGAATTGATTGCAAGCCTTAGGATGCACTTTCTTGTTACCTGCAAATTTGCATTCTTGTATATCCACCCTAAAGGATAATGTCTTGGAGATGTAACAGTTTCAAGATTTAAATTCTTAACTAAGTCTTCGGAAATCAAATTAGCTTGAGAAAAACTATCAAATAATGTGTCTATTGTGGTATGCTTTGAAACGACTATAATATGAAAGAGTTCAATTCTTGTATCTTCATCTTGAGTTACATTAGAATGACTTGAAGAAACAGTGCTTGCTATATTCTTACCTTTCAAACCAATTTTGTAATATTCATTTCATCTCTTGAATCTAAACCTAAGTCATGTTCAATGATTGCAACAATTTTCCCCTTCTCTTTGGCTTTAAGTTTGTTTGGCTTCAACTCTGGATGGAGTTTCCAACAATGGTCTTCATCATGGCCATTTTTCGAAATTTTTTTACATTTGAGTTTCTCTTTTTCTATTTTTATAGAACCATTTTTCTTTCCTCTTACATTAAAATTACCCTTTCCTTTACCCTCATACTCAAGGAAACTATCACTTTTCTCACCTGCACTATGTTTCCCTCTTGCTTCTAGATGTATGGCTTGAACACAAACCTCATCTAAGTTTGTGGGATTGAACATGATAATAGTATTTCTAAGGTAACTGTGGAAACCCCCAATATACTTTAACAAAGTTTCTTGAGAATACAAATTGACACCCAAAATAAGAGCTCTTCTCATAAATTCAGGAGTATAATCTTACACACTTTTCCCTTTCAATTGTCTAAAATTTTTCCAGTCCATAATGAATTTTTTCATTTAAGCTACAGGATAAAATTTCATTTTGATGGCAAAAATAAAATTTGAAAAATACATTGAGATATTACCGTGGTTTCTAATCGCTTTTTGAGTCCTTGCTTCCCACCATCCAAGTGAAGAACCCTCCATTCTCAAGGAAGCCAATTGAATCTTTATGTCATATTCTTGAAGGTTCTGAATTCTACAATAAACCTCCAATTGATGAATTCAATTATCCAAATTATCTACATTAACTTCATAATTATACATTGGAAGCTAAAACTTAACATCAAGTTTAACAAAATGTGATTTACCATCTCCTTTTGAAGTATGTGTATGAACATATGGAAGAGTTGTGGTAGTGGAAGATGATGATGAGGAAGGTGAAGATGGTAGTGAGGACGATCATGGAGTGGATGGTGGCTTCTTTCAATCTCCAAGGCCTCCTCCTCCTAGAGAACCCTCTCCTCATGGAGGCCTTGAACTTCCTCCTTTCATCCTTACATTCCTTTCCTCATAGAGGACTTTGACCAAATCAATCATATCAAAGAATGTATTCATGAATTCTCTCTCATTTGTTGTCATAATAGGTTCTCCTTCATGAGACATGCTCATTGAATACACAAATTAAAATTGAGGATGTTCTGGTGTTGAAGAATTTGGAAACCTTGCCCTTCTTCCTCTTGACCTAACTGCATGGCTCTCAACTAGCTTCCCTTCTCCTGTTTTGGGTTTTAACCTTGTAAGCATGACACAAACTTGCAAACAATTAGATCCCTTCTTGCACAAAAAAACCTAATGAAATTCATCTATGATACCAAAGATGATCTAAATGGAGGGTATTAGTAATGATCGGCTAATTCCCCTTTCAGATTTTATAAACAAATGGCTTATGTGTGCTTAAGGGATTCAAATTCTCTTGCAAATTATTAAGTCTCATGTGTGTTTTTCATGTCAATTTAATGAGAAATTTGACATAAAAACAAAATTTTTACAACAATGATAAAAGTACATAAAATTAATACAGGTAATTGACGAAGGAGTTCACCCATCCTAGGCTACATCTCCTTGGTCCAACTTACATGGCTTGGGCCTCTATATTATGCTCAGATTGTGAAATTGACATATTTACTACTCCTCTGCTCTTGTAACCTGCTCCAATGAGTCCAAAATGGCTCAAAATGGCTATCTAGCCTCTTTCTAAGCCTGAATTTGTCAAAAATTGTAAAATTTATGGCGTTTTCAAATTTTCCCATTAAATAAAGCCCTAAACTAGTTAACTGCCACTAAAACTAGCAGTTTTTCCGAATCTGGAGGTCCACCAATTAGCCGTTAAGTGGGGATTAGCGTTATTTAAGTGAAATTAATGCATTAACTATGCTTTAATTAATCTGAATTTGATTGATGGATAAGCGCCTTTAATCATGGTTTAAGTTTAATAATTATGGTTTACAGTTAATCCTCCACTTTATGGTCAGAGCTCCTGCAAGCTGTCTTGAGTGGTTGTCCTCTGGACCGGGGCTAGCCCCTCTTTCCCCCACCACCATTCAATCCTTAGTTTAAATATATCCTGGATACAATGATTGTTAAGATCTAAAAGACAACGGAGGTGGTAAAGCTTGGTGTTCACAGTGGGGAGGTCACGAGGTCAAACCTTGACACCTCCATAAAATTTTGTGTTAGAAAAATATATTTTACAGAGAAATTGAATACATAAAATATGTGGAAACATAAACACAGAAAACATATAAGACAAGAGAGACACAGAAATATGTAGTTCACCCAATTCAGGCTACGTCCACCCTGAACAGCCAGTCCTTCCTTTATATTATCAAGCAAGATGAAGAGACACAACCTATATCATATCCGTTATAATATCCTCTACTCTCTCTCTCAGTCCCCCTTTCTGTTTCTCACTCGCAATACACATAAAATACACAACTGCAATACAATACCCTCATACAAAACAAGGGGTTGCCTTCTAGGGAAAAAAAAACCTACATTAAACATAACTTGTACCTTCAGATCATCCGCCTAATGAATGACCCAGATTGACTACAAAATTACAATATTTCACAAGGAAATTTTATATCTGTTTTTAGCTTCATTGGCGTTACCCTCGAAACCCGCACCGAAGGACCACTGGCCCCCGGACCCCCAAGCCGGGGGGGATCAGCCCACCTGGACCCCCGCGTGGAGGGGTGTACAGTCTTCTTGGGGTATACATCTAGTTGAAACAAAAACCTCTAAATCAGGATGAAAATCAGGCTCCACACCCAACAATCTCCCACTTTGAGATTGATTGTAGCAACTCCACCGATGCTTCATTTGCTGGACAATGACTCCACTTTGGACTTGGTTGTTTCTCATCTTCATCATCATACTTGAATACCAAATGAAACTGAGTAGAATCCCATTTTCTCCCTGGTTACAACTTTTTTAACATTTATGCAAGATTCTAGCTAGTGTGTATATTTTCTAGCTTCAACTGTCCATCTTCCAACACTGATTGTATGAAATGGTACTTGAGCTATATGTGTTTAGTCCTGGAATGAAATGTTGAGCTATTTGTAAAATGAATGGATTTTTTTCTTTCAATGTATAACCTTCCCATCTCCTGCTTCTTACCCAATTCATCCATAAAACTTTGTAACCAAATCATCTCTTTACTAACCTTTGTAGCAGCGACATAATCTGCTACTGTTGTTGAAAGTGCAACAACACTTTGCATTTTTGAAACCCAAATGATAGTTATTCCACCTATAGGAAATACATAACCTGTAATTCTCCTCCTTTTATGTCTATCACATACCATATTTTCATCAATATATCCCTGTAAAGAAATGTTTGAACCACCAAAGCATAATGCTTGATTTGTGGTACCTCTCAAATATTTGAGAATCCATTTCACTGCCGTCCAATGTCCTTTTCCTGGATTGTTCATGTACTGTTGGAATAGGGTTTCCTAGCCTCAATTTTGTCTAGTTTTGTAATATTTTGTAATATTTATTCTAGCGCAGGGGGTTTGGGGTGGGTCAAAGCCCCCAATGAATTGTAATGGGTCAAAAGGGTAGACCAAAGGTTCGTAAACCATGGTTGGCAGACCATAGTATAGCAAGGCTAGAATAATATAAATGGATGGATAATTCAAGTCTAAGGAAGGCTAAGAAGTAATTAAGCTAGATACAAAATTGTGGATCTTTTGTGTTGATTTTCTAGGTAAGGGATCTTGTTGGTTGTGTGCATAGAGACCCTGCATCCTACTATGTGCAGACCCCGCTAGTTGTATGCACGAGCTAGTAGATAGAGTCTCTAAGCTAGATCTAAATGTTAATGAATAAGATGAACTTTTATGAGTACTGAAGCATGATTATTGGTTGCGCACTGTGTTATTTATATCTGTTTACTGCATACTGATGATTTTTGAGGTGCACATGGATGTGATAGTGTATAAGATGATAAATGCATAGATATGGTCAGATTTGAATGTTTTGCTTTGGTTGATCTACTAATGCATGATTTATAAGCTCTGCTAGAGATATTTTGTTGGTATGCAGTTAAACGGTTTCGGTATAGGGCACTGGTCTGATTGATCTGGAAGGACCCCCTTCAATTAACTTTCTCTCTCTCAGGGTGTGGAAACCTGGTTCCAGCACCCTCCCATACTACCCTAGGTGAGACCTTAGCCTGCGTAAGCAGGCCATGGCCAAAAGGGCCAGTAGTATAGGGGTTTGTTGGAAAATCTTAAAGCCGAACTTGGGTCTGGACCCCTCAAGCCAACAAATGGTTCTATTGCTGGGACCGGGAGTATTTTGAGAGAGGGATCGGGTAATGCCATGGGGTCATTGGTAGCCATTAAAACCTAAGTTAGAAGATTGGTTTGAAAAACAGATTCAGGAATTTTCTCTAAAATAAAATATGAGTGAAAACTTGTCCATAGAAGAGTGGAAAAATAGGTATATTTTTACGGAAGTGCATGAAATATTCTTTGTATCCTTCGCACACGAGTTGCAAGAGTGGCTATCTTGACTGGCGGAATTTCAGACTTGCTGGAGGGATGATCAGGTCACACAGTGGACCCTCGAGTTGGTTTGGCAATTGGAAAAATATGATAATAAGATTACCAGGATTATGGATCATTGGGTTGACAGTATATTGGGAAAATTCATGACGAAATTTGTTGTTGATCAGTTTGTGTCATATTCGAAAGTAGAATGGAGATTATCCAAAGGATTTAGAGGTAATTTCCTAAAAACCTTTCTGCTCTTGATTAAGATGTTATTGAGGAAAAAAGGTGTCTTATGTGGCCACATAAATTGAATAACCTTCGATTAGAGTGGGAGCACAACACGAAGTGGTAAATACTACCGAGTTAATCAAGAAGGAGACAAATCGATGTACAGTCCCTTGAGGGATTCATCTGATCATAGCCAAGAAAGGGTTGTACAAGGGGGAACCAACCCCCTGACCACACCTACATCGAACCCCCACAAGGGTAAAAAATCTCCCATGCCTCCCCCGCCATCATCAGAGGATGACAAGGCTACACACATGAAGCTACCTAATTTAAAGGGCATAGGGGACAAGGACATGGATCGATTCTGGTTTGTAGCCAAATATGTATGGACTGCGCAAAACGTGAACAATGATGCTATCAAACGAGCGCAGTTATCCATAGATTTCAAAGGAAGGGCACAGGATTGGTTCACAGGATACCTTGGTCAACACGCAAATGCATCCATACAAGATATTAGGAATGCCCTAAAGCAACAATTTTGGAAGCCTAAGTCATATGCTCAATGTGTAGTCAAACTAAAGGACTTTAAGCAAGGACCTACAGAGTCCGTCTAGGAGGCTAACCAATGGTTAAAGAAGGTTATCAGTGATGGGGAATTTTTCTACGAAGATAAGCAGCATAAAGAGTGGTTCATCGCTATGCTACTACCACACTTGCATGGGCCCTAGTGTTGCGGTTCCCATGTTTGGGCCGGAAAGTTTGGTAATACCAAAAGATGAGACAAAATCAGAACCACTTTCAGACCTCAGGATCTAGCTCTCCTGGGTCCAGAGAGGGATATCTCTATATAGGCAAAGGTTTTATGTCTTTAAAGCTCTGTGTTAAGATATTAGGCTAGCTATAGGCACAGGTTTGTTTGTTTGATTTTTGTTTGGTTGTTGGGAATCAGGAAAGAAGGGTTCAATATAAGACAAGGATGAGCAAAGAGGATTTTAGGCAAAGAGAGATAGCTCAGAGAACACTCGAGACCATTGGGAAATGGAGTCAGGAAAGGGTTTACTTGCTATTCAATATGTAGGCTTTCAGTTGGGCTAGTCATCTAAAGCATTGGATCTTAAAGATGATAGTGTGGCGTGAAATGGAAAGAGAGAAGGTGAAAGCAAGGAAACCTCCAAGGTGACCCTTCAGGAATTAGATCCAGGGATAGGACATGCCATTGGATAACCTGTGATTCAAAACCTAAAAGGTTAACTCTTCAGACAAGGAAACATTAAATATTTAAACACAAAGGTGAAAACCTCAAATCAGAGAGAGGCTTTGAACTCTCAATGCTTTGGCATTCAGCTTAAGGGAACTTAGAAAGGTTCAATTAATTGAAAAGGACCCTAGTGAGACAGAGATAGAGTTCTAAACTCCCATATCCCAATTCATTCAATTAAAGCCTAACAAGAACATCTAATAACATATTCATTAACTCATACATCAGCTAGCAGTAAATATTAGCTACTACACTGGTTAAATTAGCTTGAATCAATCCTCAGATAACACATACAACAAAAAAAATTGAAGGCAGGGGGATCAGAAACATAGGGTACCAAGCAAGGGTAAAACCTATGCCAAATTTCTGATGCGTGCCAGAAGAAATGAAATGTGATGGACTACAAAGGAAAACAAAGACAAAGATAGAAAAACATCATCACTGCTTTAAATCGGGATCCAAAGAAATGTGCTTGTCATATTAAAGAGCAACACCAGTCATGTACAACATTGCCAACAACTTTATATTCAGTCTGAAAACATCTTCCTCGGCCTATCTTACAACTTTACACAGAGAACTGTATCTCAAGAGAAACAACTTACAATTCACAGATATCCGATCAACAACTTTTACAATGTTTTCTCATGAGTTTTTATATCTGAAAGAGAGGCAGAGGAGGTAGATGAAACATTAAAAACATGGTAGGAAGAGGGGCTCGAGGCCCATTCTGTTTTAATGTCTATGCATTAATCTTCAGTACTCCTTGGGTGAAAGAGTGGTCTTCGACAGGCTGAAATTTAGTCCAGGTATGTCTTTGATGTACTCTCGGCTGTAGTACTCTGCAATACTCAGGTGGATAAACAAAAGCAGATAAATGACTTCAGGTCTACCAGACCATGTAAAAAATGCTCTGGTATCATTAGGACTAGTTGTTAGGGAGGAAATCTTCTCATGGACACAATGTAGACTAGAACAGTACGAGTACTATGTCCTTTCTTTGGAGGAGACTTCTACTGATGTGAAACTTTGATGATATTACTTTCTGTGCATTGGGCCTCTGTGTGATTCATGAGGTCTTCAATATGCTATTTTTCCTTCAAAACACTGAATTATGGCTTAACATATCAATAATGTGAATTAGAATTCCTTAACTCTATACTGATACTCTTTGCCTCTTCATGACTGTCTCTATCAGTGAAATGTGAGCTTTAGTGGTGCTGGAGAGGTTTGTAGAGTTGAACTCTGTCCTTTAATGAAAATTACGCTCTGAGCACCCTCTCAGGCTCTTCTATGTAATATCAAGCTCTGAACCCAGTTTTCTCTGTGCACTGTGCCACTATAATAGTGACTATGAACAATGGCGACATTCACCACCTGTACCCTGCAAAACACACAAATTTGTTACGAAATCCTTGCATGGGAAGGATGGCTATGGAGGGCTGTGAGAATGGCAATGCAGCATGGATGAGAGCGATGGATGCAAAGGATACTGTGGAAAAATGCAGTGAAACAGCGGGAAATGTATGTGGAATTCGGCGAAACGGAAAACTTTAATGTAAAACATTAAAATCTTAATGCTAGGGCAGAATGATCTAATGTTTAATGCAAAACATACGTTTCGGACCTTGGAATGCAATACACGGAAAATTCATGAAAATGTGATGAAAAAAATATGGAATGAGTTTGAATGGTGGGACCCGGCCATGGGTGGAGGGCGATTCACTCAGGACTGTCGGATCTCGGGAGGAGATCGACGGCTGTGATCGCGTCAGAGAATCGCAATCGGGAGGAACGAAAGGTGGTTCGATTTGAAATTTGCGATTGCGATCGTAGTGGGGATGCGATTAGCTACTGCCCAGCAGATCTTGCGTGCAGTCAACGCCGATTGCATCGGAGGATCGGCAGACGGAGAGGAACGGAAGGTGGCTCGATCTGAAAATTTCGATGGCGATCGGAGCGGGGAAGCGAGGGCCGTCGGATCAAAAGGGAAATCGACGGCGGGGATATCAATCGGAGGATCGCAATCGCAAAGGGTAGAGGGTAGCACCATTTATGATTTGCGATTAGCGATCGAGCGACGGTGCGGCAATCGTCGGATTGGAATGAGAATCAACGGTGGAGGTTACTCCCGAGAATCACAGAACAATGTCATCGCATCGGAGTTTTTCTTTGTTTAACACAGGAATGCGCTTCCGTCCGCCTCTCCGATTGCGATAAGTGCCTTACGGGCTAGCGCTTGGTATTAGTGCTAGGGTCATGTGGGGAAGTGGTTTTTTTGGGGCTGGGCTGAAGGGGGCTAGCCTGTTTAAAGAGGAAAATGGGTTTTTTAGCCTTAGAGACAGCATTTTAAGGCTGAAGGGAGGTTCTCGATAGAGGTAAAAAGAGGGATTTAAAATCAAATGCAGGATTTTCACTTGGTTCTAAGGATGAAATGGATGGTTTAGGGGATTTTGGGAAACAAAGGGGAAATTTTAAGAGTGGGAAAAATATTAATAATGGGGAAATTTGCATAGGTACAAGGGCAAGTGGGGGACTTTCTGAGCACAATTTTCCACAAGTAGTGAGGCTCTTTTTAAAGGCAATGAACACACAGGGGCTTTAAGGATGATTTTTTTTCAGAGGAGATGCATTCCTTGAAGGCTCAAGAACATTTTAGCCACATGTTTGCTTGACAAAAATTCATAGGTGGCTAACAGTGGCTCCACATACGGATGGCTTCTTCTTGAAGGAGTCAAGACTTCAGAGAATAGATCTTTGGAGTAGGACAGATGCCTAATCGTTGAGCCATCTTCTCTTCTTTGATTTCAATTGTTGCAAACATGACGTATATTAATCAACAGAAAGCATTCCCCAAACAATCTACCTACCCATCCTACAGTCCTAAAAAAATTTCTTCAAGGTGCATTTGAATTTGCAGACCTTCTTCATCATTTTTTATTGAAAACGGAAAACACACTAATCTAATTCTACCCTTATCACTCCATGAGACTAGGTTAACTGTTGGCCTCACATGTTTCTCTACCTAACCTAATATCTGCGGGGATTAAACTGTCCAACATATTTCTTCTCTACATTCTACAACAGAAATTTAAAAATAGTCAAACTAGGATTAGACAGTCTAGTTTGTTGTGGATCCAAGGCATAAAGGAAGTTGCACATGGACTGAAATTGCGGAAAACTGAAACAAAATCTTGAAGGTTTGAAATCTGAAACTTTGAAGCATCCTTCTTTTCTTAGTGACTCAAGTTTTGAGCTTGTTAGAGTCAGCCTCTTCTTCATTTCAGCTCTGGTTTTGGGCTTGTTAGAGTTGATTCTTCTTTCTTCTTTTCTAGTTCAGATATTGGGCTTCTTAGAACCAGCTGTCTTCACTTCCTTTAGCTCAGGTTTTGATCATGTTAGAGCCAATATTTTTACTTCAGAGGTTCATGTTTTGAGCATGTCTGAACCTTCCTCTCTCTCTTTTTTTTTTCTTGAAAAAATAACACAGTAATGGTATTTACAATGGGAATGAAAACTGGAAATCGTAAATTATAAATAGTAGTGTTTGAGCATCCTGCCATTGACAAGACCCCCAAATAGCTCTGTACTATCTAGCTCTTGCAGAAAAAAGGCATTTGGACCCATAGTGGCCTGGATGATGTAGGAGCCCTACCACAAACTGTCAAACTTTCCATGCTTCCCTTTGTATTCTCTCCTTGAGTCCCACTTCAGAACTCTATCTCCAATTTTGAAGTCAGAAGCCTTGGTTCTCCTGTCAAATAATTTATTTATATTTTCCTGAACTTCTAGAGCTTTGTTATAGACCTCTTCCCTTATTTTTTGGAGATGAATTGTTTGATTTATTCTCCTCACCATGCTATCTTCTTCTGTCTGAATCTCTTGGACAAGTTTAATCACTGGGACCCCAAGGCTGGTTGGAAACACTGCATCTGTTCCATAGACAAGCTGATACGGTGACATCCCAATGGATTTCTTCGTTGTAAGCGTGTCAACCCACAAAGCATGCACTAACTTGTTATGCCATGACTTCTTATTCTCTTCAAGCAATTTTTTGATGATGGTCACCAAGCTCTTGTTTGATGATTCAACTAACCCATTACCTTGTGGGTAATAAGTAGTTGAATGACCGAGTGATATTTGATACCTGTGACAAAAATCAACAATTTTCTTGGATCCAAAAGTAGCAGCATTATCAGTGATTATTTTCCTTGGGCATCCAAACCGAGAGAAGATGTGGTCTTCTAGGAACCTAATGATGACCGAATCTGTGGCATTCCTAGAAGGTATGGCCTCTATCCACTTAGTGAAGTAGTTTGTGGCCATAAGGATCCACTTATGTTGTGCAGAAGAATCAGGGTGTATTTCCCCAATGAAATCTAGGCCCCATTGCAAAAAGGGACCTTCAACAGAAATGCGTTGTAATGGTAATGGGAGGAGCTTTCTTTTGCCCTCGAAAATCTGGCATTTATGGTAGGCCATTATCATTTTGTGGATGTCATTGAAAAGTGTAGGCCAATAATAGCCAGCTCTGAGTATTTTGTTAGCAGTGGCTTTCCAGTTCAAGTGGCCTCCACACTCTCCTGCATGGAACTCCTATTTAATCTTCTCTGCTTTGGTTTCAGGAAAACATTTAAGCAATAGACCATTTTCATTTTTCCAGTATAAACATTCATTCAGAATGCAATAGTTTCTGGATTTTAGCTTCAGGAATCTGGCCTTAGTTTTTGATAATTCAAGAGGGGCATTGAGGTTTGTGAGCACATACAGGATATCAGAATACCAAGGAGAGTTTTGAAATTGTTCCTCAACTGTAGGATTAGGCAGTCCTTCCTGCTCGTCCAAGGCATCTACCATGTTAATGTCAAGGGCTTGTAGATTTGATTCAGCCATTAATCAAGCTAAGCCCTAACCTTTGATCAGTTTTGTGGATTTTATTTCCAGGAAATACTCCAATATTATAGCAATCCATTTGCCCCTCTTTCCATCAGGATCTTGGGACAAAATTTCTTTCACCACTATGTTAGGCACGTAGGCCATGGTGTGAGAATGCAGTATATACACTCGGAAGTCTTTCAAGGCCTTTACCAAATCATAGGCCTATTTTTCCATTATGTTATATTTTAAGGGTGCATCCCTTAGAGCTTTGCTAAAGAAAGCAATGGGCTGTTCCATTCCCTCTAGATTTTTCTGCAGCAGAAATGCAGCCACTGTATGCTCAGTGGCAAATGAAAATATCAGGAAATCTTTCGTGAAATTTGGGCTAATTAGGACAGGAGCCTGGGTGAGTGCAAGTTTAACTGATTCAAAATATTTTTTAGTCTCTACAGTCCACTTAACTCCTACACCCTTTTTCAGCATGTTATTCATATTCCTGAGGTGCTCAGCTAAGTTGGGAATAAACCTCCTTAGGAAGTTAATTTTCCCAATAAAGGACTGTAACTCTTTAATGTTTCTCATATGTGAAATTTGTAGTATTCCATCAACTCTATGTGGGTCTATCTTAATTCCCTTCTCTGATATAATATGGCCGAGGAGCTTACCTTCCTGCAGCCCGAATACATTCTTCTTGGGATTTAATGACAGGCCAGACTTTCTAATTTTTTCAAAAACTCTCCTCAGATGTTTTAGGTGCTCCTCATCAGTCTTGGAGTAGATTTTTATGTCATCCAGGTAGATGAAAATGAAGTGCCCTCTCTCTTCCGAAAAGGCTATGTCCATTGCTCATTGGAAGGTTGCACCAACGTTCATTAGTCCGAAAGGAATTTTTACGTACATAAAAGTGCCCCATGGAGTGGTGAAAGCGGTCTTGAGTTGGTCTTCTGGGAGTACTAACACTTGGTTGTAACACGAAAAACCATCTAACGAGGATATCATCTAACGAGGAGATCCTTTTTGAGCCTACTACTCTGCGAAGAATGTGTTTCATTTTTGGCAAAGGAGTAATTGTCTTTAAGGAGGTTGTGTTAAGGTTCACAAAATCAATGCACGATCTGATCTCCTTTGTCTTTTTTCTCCACATGACAACTAAGTTTGAGACCCGATCAGAGAACCTCATAGGGTGATTAGGAGCTCAAGTCCAAGCCATGGAAAAAAAAAAAAAGCTCAAAATTGAAAATGTTCAAAATTGGTTGAAACTAAGATGGTTTCATAGGTCTCGTCTTCCTGATTCTGGCGCCATAAACGGTTCGAAAAATGGACACCGTATGAAGAAGTTATTGCACTTTTAGTGGAGTGGGTCCGGCGGAGCACGGAGGGGCTAGCCCTCCTCCCATGGAACCTCATCATATGACCAGTGTGGGAGCTTAATGATTAAGAGCGCTTAAGAAGCCTAATCTCAAGTTTAATATTTAATTAAGCTTCAGTTAAGTGGAGTTTAATATGGCAGAGATTCTGGAGGCGCTCCCAAATTTAGGTGGACTTCCACTTTTAGTGGAGTTAACTGGCAGTTGCCCCACATTTAGTGGAGGAAATTGGGGCAAAGTTGTTTTGGTCATAACTTTCTCATTACTCAACCTTTTGGAACGAAATATTTTTTGATTTCGTATGTTCTCAGCATTTTGGACTTAATGGCGCAAGTTTTAGAGCCATTGGAGCTCATTTTTCAGTCTTTTTAGCTTCGGAGAAGCTTTTTGAGCCACTAGGGCCATTTTAGGTTTTGAGTTTGGTTGAGCTATGGTTAACCTTTTTTGGTGAACCAAAAGTAATTTTCAACTATTTCCTACATTCCAGAGCCATTGGAATAGGTCTTAGCTCTGTTTGAAGACTTTCAGAGGCGGAAAACCTTTAGGAGAGTTTTCAGGGCCACCATGGCCATTTTGGGGTTTGAGCTGTTTTGAGTTGTGGTTATCAGTTTGAGGTAAAAAAAAGCTCTATTTCAGATAATTTCGACCTTATGAAGCCATTGGAAGTGGTTTCAAAGGAATTTGAGGACTTCTACAGCCAGAAAAGTTGCAGATAAGTTCAAAGCACCAACAGGACATTGATGAAGAAATCACTGTTTATGGTAATCTTTCACTGTTTAGTGAATTTGAAAAGGCATTATTAGCTTTTTCCTGCCTTCTGAATCAGTTTATATATTCATATTTGTCTATTGAGACACTTATAATCTTGTATTTCATTTGAGAGCTTTTAATACAAGAGGACAAGCCCATTTTGGGAGGCTTGATCCAGGAGATGTAGCCCAAGAGTTGGGGTGAACTCCTATATCATATTGCTGTTGTGTTTTGATATTATATTTCTGAATATTTTTGCTGATACCCATGTTAAGTTTCAGCAAAAACAATTACACTTAAGATACATAAACAGTGAAAAGACATACACCATTTGCAAGCTAAATTTCTGCATAACGTCAAGTTTAAAGCAAGATCATTTTAATTAAATCTGAGTGTTTACTTCTATTATTTCTTTAGGCAGAGTCTGTAAGAGGGCCAGGTAGCCTCTAGATTCATCCTTTCTTTGAAAGGTGAAATATCCGGTAAATGCCCCTACATTCTATCTCTGTATTAGAAATATGAAGTTCTCACATTTTCAGATTTAAACTTAGAGTATTTTTGCACTCATTTACATAATTGAAAATGGATACCTTGCACCCTTTTCAAGTACCTTCCATTTTCAGATCAGATGGTATCATAGATTAGGTTAAGCTTGGTTGTGCTTAGGTTGAGCATTGGATGAGCATTTTCTTTTGTGCAAAAGGTGTTAAAATAGTCAATCTCACTGTTTTATGGTTGCTTGATTAAGAAGGGGTCTTTACTGACATTTGGTTAAAAGCTTGTCATTTGTTGGAAAGCTTTGAGAAATTTTCTTTGGAAGTTCCTTTTGTTAAATTGACCATTTACATAATGTCAACTTCTTCTACAAGTGAAGTTTCCTCCTTCACGATATTCTTCAATGATGACATGAAGAATGAGTTCTTTAAGGTGAAGGACATGGTGCAGATTCTCATTGAGGATCAAAGAGAAAGTGTTAAGCTTCATGCACAATTGTTGGCTATGAAGGATGAGAAGGAAGAAATTCTCCAAAGGTTGCATGACATGGAGAAACAACTCCTTCAAGCTCAAGAAGCTTTGTCCAAGAAAATTCTTGAGGAAGAGGTTAATCGTTCCAACTTGTCTTCAATTTCCTCCATTGAAAAGTGTGTTGGTTCTTTTGAAAAACATACAAGAGGTATTGGGTCCAAATTGATGTTGAAAATGGGCTATCAAGAAGGCAAAGGTTTGGGCAAGCATGCACAAGGCATTTTTGAGCCTATTTGTGTTGTGGAGCATCCCAAGAATATTGGTCTTGGCTATGAGCAGCTTAATGGCGAAGCTTTGAGCACATGCATTCAAGAATGTGATGCAAATTTGAAGAGAACATTTCTCCCAAGTTCTCAATTACATCAATGTCATGATGGAAATATTCCTTACCATTGTTTGAATCCATCATTGTAGAAAGTAGAAGGTAAACATGTCGCTTATGGTGAGCATGAAAATGTAAGCAGTTTTCAAGACAAGAACAGTGATGAAAGTCTGAAAAGGGAAGCTGTCTCCTCTACTAGTTCATCGTCTTTCGAACACAAAAAGGATGGACATTCCATGCAACAAAAGAGGTATAATTATTCACATGATCAATTTGATTATGTTTCAGCAAAGAATAATAATTATGCTTGTTCGAATGAAAGAAAATTTTGTTGCACATTTTGTGGTGGAGTTAACCATGTTGCTTCAAGATGCTGGTTGAAAAAGAAAGCACACAGGAAGCAGAAAAGGAAAAGAGAACTTTCTCAGAAAGTGCTTAAGAGTTGCACATTTTGTCAAAGGAAGGGACATGATGTCTCTCATTGTTGGTCCTTGCATCCAACAAATCGTCCAAAGCACATGCAGCTAGATGACAAAAAGCTTGGCATAAGTGGATCTATGGAGTCCATTATCAATGTGGAAATGAAAGATTCACATGAAGAATTGCGGTTGCAACAAAAGACGCCATGGAGTTGGCTTGGTAGGAAGTGGATTAACTTCTTAATGCAGTAAGTCATACTCATTTTGTACATGAAAATTTCAGTTTGGTATGCATGTATTTCAGTTGAAAAGTTGATGCAAGATTGCATGTAAAAGCAGTTTCACTTGAAGGAATTTCTTTGTTGTTGCAAAATTTCGCCATGGAGGTGTAAAAGATGAGTATGATACTCATTTATGTTGCAGCAATGTCTTTTGGTTCAGCTCTTAATCACCCACATGTTTTTGGGATGATGTACTTGTTGGTATTTGAAAAGAAGAGTTGAAGTTGCACATGTACATAGAGGTTGTATGTGTAATTAGCGAATTGTATATAGTTCATTGTACATGATACATACACATATGTTTGTCAAGATGTATCTTGTTGTTTATCGACTTGTGTCGATTGTGTCATACATGTTTATCGACTTGTGTCGGTTGTGTGCACACTTTTTTTTACAGATTTTGTGTGTCATTTGTATAGCACATTTCATTGTCAACTAGTTGTTGATGTCGTATGTTGCACAAGATGCCTTTGGTGTCGTTTGGTGCAAAGAACGAAGTGTCAGTGCAAAGCAGTGCAAGATTCCATGAGTTGGAAAGGCATGCAAGCAAAGAGGGCACAAAGTTCAGCAAGTGTCATTGCTGGTTTCAGTATGGCAGATTGGTATGGCGAGAAAACTTGGTCGAGATTCGGCGCAAGTACGTGGCTCATTCAGCAAAATTCGCCATGTGAACAGTTGGCAATTCAGGAAAATTTCTGGAGGCTGAAGAGAAGAGGATGTCGTTATTCTCTCATTTTCTTTACTACAGTTCAGTTTCAGAATTTCAGTGAGCTTTTGGGGTCCAAAAGCCTCTCATTTGGGAGGTGTGATCAGGAGCTCAAGTCCAAGCCATGGAAAAAAAAACTCAAAATTGAAAATGTTTAAAATTGGTTGAAACCAAGATGGTTTCATAGGTCTCATCTTCTTGATTCCAGTGCCATAAATGGTTCAAAAAATGGACACCGTATGAAGAAGTTATTGCACTTTTAGTGGAGTGGGTCCGGCGGAGCACGGAGGGGCCAGCCCTCCTCCCATGGAACCTCATCATATGACCAGTGTGGGAGCTTAATGATTAAGAGCGCTTAAGGAGCCTAATATCAAGTTTAATATTTAATTAAGAACTTCAGTTAAGTGGAGTTTAATATGGCGGAGATTCTGGAGGCGCTCCCAAATTTAGGTGGACTTCCACTTTTAGTGGAGTTAACTGGCAGTTGCCCCACATTTAGTGGAGGAAATTGGGGCAAAGTTGTTTTGGTCATAATTTTCTCATTACTCAAACTTTTGAAACGAATTTTTTTTTATTTCGTATGTTCTCAGCATTTTGGACTGAATGGTGGAGGTTTCAGAGCCATGGGAGCTCATTTTCAACCTGTTTAGCTTTGGAGAAGCTTTTTGAGCCACTAGGGCCATTTTGGGGTTTGAGTTTGGTTGAGCTGTGGTTAACCTTTTTTGGTGAAACAAAAGTCATTTTAGACTATTTCCTACATTCCAGAGCCATTGGAATGGGTCTTAGCTCTGTTTGAAGACTTTCAGAGGTCGAAAACCTTTAGGAGAGTTTTCAGGGCCACCATGGCCATTTTGGGGTTTGAGTTGTTTTGAGTTGTGGTTATCAATTTGAGGTGAACCAAAGCTCTATTTAAGATAATTTCGACCTTATGAAGCCATTGGAAGTGGTTTAAAAGGAATTTGAGGACTTATACAGCCCGAAAAGTTGCAAATAAGTTCAAAGCACCAGTAGGACATTGATGAAGAAATCACTATTTATGGTAATCTTTCATTGTTTAGTGAATTTGAAAAGGCATTATTAGCTTTTTCCTGCCTTCTGAATCAGTTTATATATTCATATTTGTCTATTGAGACACTTATAATCTTGTATTGCATTTGAGAGCTTTTAATACAAGAGGACAAGCCCATTTTGGGAGGCTTGATCCAGGAGATGTAGCCCAAGAGTTGGGGTGAACTCCTATATTATATTGCTGTTGTGTTTTGATATTATATTTCTGAATATATTTGCTGATACCCATGTTAAATTTCAGCAAAAACAATTACACTTAAGATACATAAACAGTGAAAATACCTACACCATTTGCAAGCTAAATTTCTGCATAACGTCAAGTTTAAAGTAAGATCATTTTATTTAAATCTGAGTGTTTACTTCTGTTATTTATTTAGGCAGAGTCTGTAAGAGGGCCAGGTAGCCTCTGGATTCATCCTTTCTTTGAAAGGTGAAATATCCGGTAAATTCCCCTACAGTCTATCTCTGTATTAGAAATATGAAGTTCTCACATTTTCAGATTTAAACTTAGAGTATTTTTGCACTCATTTACATAATTGAAATGGATACCTTGCACCCTTCAAGTACCTTCCATTTTCAGATCACCGCATCATTATTCCTGCTTCGTACATCTTTTTGATCTCCTTTTCCACCACAGGCAATTGTTTTGGGTTAATTCTGTAAAGTTTCTGTCTGAAGGGTCTCTGGTTTACTTTCAAGGGTATCTTGTGTTGTATAGTGTTTGTGTCGTAGGCCTTCAAGTCCTCATAGCTCCAGGAAAACACATCGATGAACTCTTTGAAAAGGTCAATATATTTCTTCTTCATGTTTGCGGGCAGGGACTTAGCCAACTTAATCATCTTAGGCTTATCTTCAATGCCTATGTTGCATTCCTCAACATCGGAGTCTGAGTGTTCAATAGTGGGATTTTTCGCTACATCGTCAAAGTCAAAAAGGTCCTCTAAAGGTGCCAGTCCCCTGGGTATATTCTTATATTTTGCCTGTAGCACCTCTACTTCCTCTTTACCTTCGTTCTCATATTATTTGGTTGGATTTCCAAGTCGTTCAGTTAAAGTGTTTATTTCTACGTTATGGGGTGATTTTTCTTCATCGGCGGGCTCTTCACTTAGGCAGTTGTCCTCGAATTTAGAGTCTGAATCGGAAAAATCAAACTCATTCCTGCCTATCAGGAAATCCTCGATCTGCTTATCGCCCTCGAAGACCTGCCAATATTTCTCATTGTTAGGCACTACAGGTCTGAACTTTGTCTGAATGATGATTCGTTGGTCACTGGAAGGCTCATGGTATGAACTAGCTATACAGGCTAATCCGTTTGCAATTAGGTTCTGACTCCTAGGGACAAACACCAGTTCGTATTCCACAAAGGTTTTCAACAAATCCATGGCATCATTCCTATACGCTCTCAACCTAGGGTGTTTAGCTGTATACTCACCGTTCACTTGTTTAATGATTAACTTAGAGTCTCCTTGAATAGCTATCCTATGGGCTCCTAATTTTTTCAACAAATTCAAGCCTAGGATAAGAGCTTCATATTCCATGATATTTTTTATACATTTGAAGCTCAAATTGAAGGCATGAATCTCGGCGTAGTCACTCTCAGTGTTATGTAACCATACTCCCGCCCTTGCAGTCCTTCTAGTGCAGGACCTGTCGAAGTTCGTTTCCCATAAGGGATCGTTTTCGTGTTTATCATTGTTTTCTTCCCTAATGTGGGTTTCACTGGTCTGTTGTGTTACGGGGTCTGTGCTGGGCTGTGGAGGGCTTCGCTCTTCATGCTGTGTATGTGGTTTGGAGAGATGACTGGTCAGTTGTTTGCATTCTTTTTCTTGTTCATTCTGGGTTTCCATTTCAGTGCAGTGTCTAGAGGATTTTTCTTCATTTTCCTCCAAGTCCAGAGTGGCCATTATGTCAAAATCTATGGGCGTTGTCTCATGGTTTTTATCTTTATTTTCTATTTCTGGCTCCTCTAAGGATTCATCATTGCAAAGGATAAAGGAGTCCAGATCTGTGTGTACAGAGTACAGAGGAGGATTTTCAGGCTTTTCAGGGCTGCTGACTAGGAATTTCATTTGTGCCTCTCTATACAGTCTCCTAAGCTAGCTAAAGACAGGGATTGTGGCATATACCCCATCCATCTGCATTGTACCCTACAGCTTGGCTTCCCATGACCTTGACAATAGCATGCCATACTTGGGTGGCACATCTACCACTACAACATCCATAACCATGCATTTGGCAAGAATCTGGGTAAGGTTCACACACAGGTCCTTGATTAGGCCAAGGCACTTTACTCTACTAGAGTCAAATGAGTATAGATCTTTATAAGGACGGGTTATCTCTAGGCCTAACCACTCCATAACTACCTTAGGCATTAAGTTGTGTGACGCCCCAGAGTCATGCATTGCATTGTGCAGGATCTTGTCATGGATACTGAGACTGATATAAAAAGGAGGTACTACCCCTTCCTGAAACTTCCCCTCTATCTTTGGACCAAACAGAAGGGCTGGTTCATCATCACTCAGATTGACGGTGTCACTGTTTTCCCCTAGATTTAAAGCTTTCAAAATTTGGCCTTTATATACATCCTGAGTGGCCAACTCCGAGAGTGAGACAGAGATTTTAATTTTAGCAATCTCACTCTCCAAATTGAAGAGGGATTGACTCTTTCTAATGTTCAACTCTGTCTTGTTAGCCACTACTTTAGTGGCAGGCTCAATGTGTTGATTCTTACTATGTACAAGATTAGGAACTGTTTTATCAGGAGCACTAACTACAGTGCCAATGCTGCTAGTTGGTTGACTTTGTTTATCAGTGTTTTGGTTTTCTTTTCCTTTTTCCTTCCCAGAACTCTCAGCTGCTGATTTGCTACTTTCAGCAGTCACTTTAGAATTTTTCTTAGGCCTTTTCTTAATGGTAACCTCAGAATCCTTTGGTTTGGAAGTTTCTAGGCTCTTTTTGCTTCTA
This sequence comes from Pinus albicaulis, assembly GCA_034641835.2. NCBI lineage: Eukaryota > Viridiplantae > Streptophyta > Pinopsida > Pinales > Pinaceae > Pinus > Pinus albicaulis. Next base: position 1,330,955,288 of record CM076575.1, on the reverse strand, counting down.
AGTTCATATTGTTCTCTAACCTACATGATGGCATTTTCAAATCCAAGTCTGTAATCCTCAGATTCTACTCTTTCCTCATCCCAATAGAGGGTGAGGGTTGATCTTCCTCTATGGAGCAGTTGTGGATTGAGTTATCCGTCTCGAACATATTTATTGTGTTCTCCTCAGACTCTTCTATTATCCCCTCATCTTCATCAAGGAAATTCTCTTGAAATGGGGGTATGACTTGCTGGTTTCAGTCCCTTTTTCTATTTGGAGTGGTATTGTTCCTTCTAAAGTTCTGGTTCTAGTTATGATTTTGGTTTCTGTTCTGATTACTGACTGTGACAACCATTTTTTCCATCGTTTGTTGTAGTTTTTCCATGTTTTTAGATAGACGGTCATAATTGGGGTTAGATGTGGAAGCTACGGTGTCATCTCTATATGTTACCCTTTTCTCATCCCTCATTCTGGCTTTCTTCTCAATCAGGCTAGTCTCTACACTCACTGCTCCCTTTTGCATATCTTCCAGTGTGTTGTAATCTCTCTCCCTAAGCTGGTAGGCCATGTCAGCATCAAAGCCTTCGGGATATTTCACTAGAGCCATGCCTTGTGGGGGTTTCATGTGTGGAGGAAGAGCATTATAAACGTTGTTGAACCTTGTAGAGTAATCATGGACAATCTCTCCTACGTTTCTTTTAAGGTTCTTGTATTCTGCTAGGATTTGGAGAGGGTTGGCCTTAACTTCCCATTTGTTTATGAGGGTCTGATATAAGGAGGGAATATCATGGATGGTATTAGGAGGCAAGCCTTTAAACCATTTCTTTACATCGCCTCCTAAACTCTGTGTGAATATTCTCATCTTGACTGTCTCGTCATCTATTTCCATATAGTCAAATGAATCTTCCATCCTATCTACATGGTGTTGAAATGTTGTAGACTCCTTTGCAGTGAAATGTGGGATCTTTGATTGATAATCATTGGGTAAGGGCACTAAGGGCTGAGGTAACACCAAAGGTGCATACCAGGCTGCCATAATGATGTTATGAGGAGGTAAAGGGTTAGCTTCTGCAGCTGGTATGTGGATGATAGGGATACTAGGACCAGCAAAGGTCTGTTGAGCTGATTTAGGATGATAGAGCCCCAAGTTTTGAATGAAATGGATATTGGGGGGTGTAGATGGAGGGGTCTCTCTGTGCCTAATGTGTTGACCACTGTGAGGTGGGGAACCGGGAAGCTCAAGGTCTGGCTGGTCTAGAAAACTGAATGACCTAGTTCTCGGTAGACTGCTTGGTAAGTCTAGGTCAAAATGAATGTTTGATAGAGCTGTGAAGTCTTCTGGTGCAGAGTTAGCTCTATGGATGTGTCTGGAAATATTTGGTCTTTTAGGTGTAGGAGATTTCCTAAGAATTCTCTTGGGGTTGTCAACTATTTTAGGTGGGTTTGGGTCGGGATAAGCTCTTGTGTGAATGGCTCTTGAAGCCAGAATGCTGCCTTCGAACAAAGCAGCTTAACCCTACTTGTTACTTCTAATATGACTGATGTTGTTATGGGGGCTGGTCTCCCAGTGGAGTCTTATGAAAACCAAGATAATCAGCAGGCCTACTAATCAACAAGTGGAGTCTTTTAACCGTTTAAAAACTATGGAGTCGCCAGGTGGAAGGTTTAAAATGTTTCAAGAATGGTATACTATCCACCACAGTGATTAACCACCAAACTAAGGCTAACTATGATCTTCTTTGAGTTTGTGAGGTGTTTAAGGGTGTGTTTTACTCAAAGCTTCCCAGTGGAGTCGCCATTATGTTGGGGTTCCCATGTTTGGCAAGTTTGGAAATACAAAAAGATGAGACAACATCGGAACCACTTTCAAACCTCGGGATCTAGTCCTCACAGGTCAGGAGAGGGATCTCTGCAGCATAGGAAAAGTGTTAGGTCTTTGAAGCTGTTTCGGAGTTTAGGCTAGTTATAAGGTGCGGGTTTGTTTGTTTGATTTTTGTTTAGATGTTGGGAAAGCAGAAAATAAAGTTCAATATAAGACAAGGATGAAAGAGGATTTTAGGAAAAGAGAGATAGCTCGAGAGAACACTAGAGACCATTGGGAAATGGAGTCGAGAAAGGGTTTACTTGCTATTTAATATGAGCTTTCGGTTGGGCTAGTCATCTAAAGCATTGGATCTTAAAGATGATAGTGTGGCATGAAATGGCAAGAAGGTGAAAGCAAGGAAACCTCCAGGTGACCCTTCAAGAATCAAACCTAGAGACAAAGGACATACCATTGGACAGCTTTGTGATCCGAAACCTAAAGGTTAACTCTTCAAACAATGAAACATTAAAGATTTAAACACAAGGGTAGAAAACACGAGGATCAACGAGAGGCTTTGAACTCTCAATGCTTTGGAATTTAGCTTAAGGAACTTAGAAGGTTCAATTAATTGAAAAGGACCTAGTGAGGCGGCCAGGTTCTAAACTCCCGGTATCCAAATTCATTCAATTAAATCTTAACAAGAACATATAAAACAGTTAATTAATTCATACATCGGCTAACGGTATGTATTGGCCACTACCATGGTTAAATTAACCTTCAATCTATGCTCGGAAATAACACTTGTATGAAAAAACATTAAAGAGTAGGGAGATACGAACTTAGGGTACAAAGTAACGGGGGTATCATCAACAGATTTCTGATGCCTACCGGAATGAAATGTGATAGATTACAAAGGGAAAACGAGACAAAGTAAGAAAAACATCACATTTGCTTTAAATTAGGATCCAAAGAAATGTACTTGTCATATTAAAGAGCAACACCGATCATACAAGTACAAGTAGGCTTGATATTCAATACGAAAACATATTCCTAGAGCCTATCTTAAAACTTTACACGAGAGGAAATATATCTCAAAGCTTGTTTCTGGTCGCAGATATCAGATCAACAACATTACAATGTTTTCTCATGAGTTTGCTCGGAAAGAGCGGAGGAGGTAGATGAAACACTAAATGAAACATTAAAACAGAGTAGGAAGAGGGGCTCGAGGCCCATTCTATTTTAATGTCTATACATCGAACTTCGTACTCTTTGGGTAAAAAGTGGTCTTGACGGAGCTGAAATTTATAAAGGGTATGTCTTTGATACTTTTCGGTGTAGTACTGCGGTACTCGGTGAATAAATGAAGAGCGGATAAAAGACTTGAGGTCTGCCATGCGTAGTAACAGCGCAGCGGCATAGGACTATTGTCGGGAGTGGAGATATTCTCGGGGAAACGGTACGGAAATAGAAAGAAGTATGGGTACTTCGTCCTTTCTCGGGAAAGAAAATTCCCTTTGATGGTGACATTGACGTATTGTTTTTCTTTGGGCCTTATTAGGACTTCCGCGTAATTCACAAGGTATCAAATACGGCACGGTTCCTTTGAAACAATGAATTAAGGCTTAACATCTTTCCATAATGTGCATTGGAACTCCTTGACTACTTGTCTTGATACTCTTTGCCGCTTCATGATTGTCTGTCGGTGATATGTGAGCTAGTGTGGGAGAGTTTTGTAGAGCTGAACTACGTCCTTTAATGAAAATTATGCTCTAAGAACCTTCTTCTAGGCTCTGTTGTAAATGTCGGCCTCTGAACTCAGCTTTCTCACCGTATGTTTAATGCCACTATAACAGAGTGACTATGAACAATGGCGGTGTTCATGCTTCTATTACCATAGCAAAACACCAGAATTTATTGAAATCATGCATAGGAAGGATGGCTATGGAGGGCGTGAGAATGGCAACGCGGCATGGATGAGAGTGATGGATGTAAAGGATACGTGGAAAAATGCGGTGAAACAGTAAGAAATGTGTGTGGAAGTCGGCGAGATGGAAAACTCTAATGTAAAACATTAAAATCTTAATGTTAGGGCGAAATGATATAATGTTTAATGCAAAACATAGGTTTCGGACCTTGGAATGAAATACATGGAAAATTCATGAAAATGCGATGAAAAACATATGGAATGAGTTTTAATGGTGGGACCCGGCCATGGGTGGAGGGTGATTACCACTCGGACGTCGGATCTCGGGAGGAGATCGGCGACGAGCTCGATCATGTCCGAGAGGATGCCGCAATTGGGGGAGCAGAAGGTGGCTCGATTTGAAATTTGTGATTGCGATCGGAGCGGGGATGCGATTGGCTCATGACTATTGGATCTTATGTGAGATCAATGAGCGGGACTTCGTCATGGGATCGCGGTCGGGAGGAACGGAAGGTGGCGCGATCTGAAAATTGTGATTGCGATCGGAGTGGGGAAGCGAGGGCCGTAGGATCAAGGGAAATCGACGGGGGGGATATCTATCGGAGGATCGCAATCAAAAGAACAAAGGTAAGCACGCCGTTATGATTTGGGATTAGCGATCGAGAGCGACAGAATATTGACGTCATCCCGATTGGAATGAGAATCAACGGTGGAGGTTACTCCCAAGAATCATAGAACAATGTCATCGCATGAGTTTTCTTTAACACGGGAATGTGCTTCCGTCCACCTCTCTGATTGCGATAAGTGCCTTACGGAGCTAGCGCTTGGTCTTGGTATTGTTGCGGGATCATGTGGGGAAGTGGTTTTTGAAATTTAAAAATTTTGAAGGGGACTAGCACATTTAAAAGGAAAATGGGTTTTTTGCTTATCAGAGATAACGATTTAAAATTTGAAGGAGGTTTTCGGTAGAGGTAAAAGAGGTTAAAATCAAGGGAAGGATTTTCACTTCGTTATAAGGATGAAATGGATGGTTTAGGGGATTTTGGAAGAAATTTTAAGAGTGGGAAAAATATTAATAATGGGGAAATTTGCATAGGTACAAAGGGCAAATGGGGACTTTTTGAGCACAATTTTCCGAGCGGTGGGGGCTTAGCGAGTGGGAATAGCCGTGGGGATATTTTTAAAGGCAATGAACACATAGGGGCTTCAAGGATGATGTGTTTTAGAGGAGAGATGCATTCTTGAAGGCTCAATAACATTTTAGCCACTGTTTGGTTGACAAAATTCATGAGTGGCTAACACATGGGACAACAAAATATTGGTTCCCAAGAGGAAGCACTAGAAATAACCATGAAGTTAGAATTTGTGCCAAGGGATGATACATAGTTTGTAGCTCTCCAAATCCAAAAGCAAGTTTGGAGAGCGATACGCAAATTACGATATTGTGAAAGAACTGCAGTAAGGAAGCCGGCCAGAAATCTAGTGCATACGCTGTAAGGGACGAGTCACACTGAGATCAATGCCCATTTTTATCCATAAACTACATGTAGTTTGGGGACCAAGCCATCTATGACCTGAGAGTAGGCGGCCCTGGCGCGCCCCCCCCGCGGTCCTAAACTATGGTGTGCTAACTATCGGGTGGTAGGAAGACACGATATATATCAACGCCCGCGATTGGGTGCTTATGTGTCGAAATTGAAACCGCGGTGGTGTAGATTTTGCTTGTCTATAGGTCACAAACGAGAAAAATTATTGAACCCTTGACATGCAGGCACTCGGGGCAACTTACACGAGTGCAAGTCAGACCTCGTCACCACTTTATCCTTCGGGATAGGGGGGGATCCCCCTCAGGAAGGGAGGGAGGGAGATGGGTACTGGTCAAGGGCATTGACAAGGCGATCTATTTCAAATGTGGAGATATAGAATTCCGCCGCGGGATTACTCGAACCCGGCACACCAGTCTTGAAGATATGCTGGCGATTAAACCATGTCATTGAAATTTTGCCGTGCTATTATAAAAAAATGCAAGAGAAGCCGACGGACACCTACCACGGGAATGTACAGGGATTAAGGTAGAACCATGGGACGATGGGCCATATATCAATGTGATCACACGTAGAGGAATTTCCACAAGAGGAGCTCGGGAAAGAGTTTAAATTTGAATTGACTGTTAATCTAGAGAGGCTAAGGAAAAAGTGAAGGCTTGGGCAGAAAAGAAGGAAAAGAAACCTTCATCTAAGCACAAGGGGAGGTGGCTGATGAAACACCTAACCGGGGATACATGGTAGATCTGGTGGAAATGAGTTAAACCATTCCTTCAAGCATGTATGAAGTTGTTGCACCCAACGGGGAGAGGGCCGTGGAAAGTATCCAAGCCTAATAGACAAATACCACGGAAAGGATTGCTCCACGGCCAGGGTTAAAACTTTCGAACAAATATACAAAAACAAGAAAGGACGGGACGATAAATGTGCTGACTATGGAGATTACAGGAATATGAAATGGACAAAGTCATCCTTCACTTGAGATTCAGGATGCTAACTTCCTGCCAAAGTGGACACAGGAAAAAAATGGGAGAACCTAAACTAGAATGTTCGACTATTCGAGCTACGGATGGATAATCAACGAATATTATCCCATTGGGAAGAATAATGAAGGTAGTGGTAGATATTCAGGGGTGTTAAGGTCCACGCGATTTTGAGGTAATCCATATAGTAGATAGCCATGGAACCCTTATCCTACACTCTTGGGTTTGGATTGGGCTATTGTCATGGGGTATCATTAATCTAAGAGGAGAAGCATGATCTTTGATAACGCTAAGGCACCAAGGTAATAGTCCACGTTGGACCCGGCGAAAGGAGAACGACTAAATACTAAATCGATGCGGGAAGAAGAAGATGTTGATCACATATACAAGCTGAACACCGAGATGATGGCCTACAGATCAACCCCACGGCTAAAAACATGTTATGTTGGGGAAAGAGATAGTGAGGTATCGAGCTGGGACGAAGATCGAAAGGCGGAAAAAAATCTACCGCAGCGTGTCGGCGCTAAGATGTCTTAAAATCACGAAGAGCTTCTAATGTATTTCTTAAGAGGTAAGAGAACTACCCACCTTGATGACTCACGGTCGTGTTGAAAATTTCCTTGCAACAATTCGGGGCAAGAATTCACAGAGGAGGCAGAAGATTTTGGGTACTGAGACTTGGCCGTACCACGCCAACCTAGCGGCTAGTGGGGAAAATCATAAAGAAACTTTCAATTTTTGGGAAATACCTGGAAGGATGTTGACACTGTCGATTCATATACAGCTGTCGCAATGGGAACTCTTCTTGGAACAAGGATATCCTCACAGACACCCGTAACTGGGTTGGCTAGGTAATGAAATGAGACACAGAATGAATGGGTCCATGGATTTGTTCACATTAGGACCAATCGACCTCACCTGGTATTTGGACGTGGAACTAAATCCGGCGCGCCAGGCATTGATACGATGGATGAAGAAATTTTGTAAAGGACTTTTGGAATAATGCGATGCGAAGCGATTAATCCCTTTATGGGATATGAACTTTCTGGACTTTGATGACGTTTTGCCAGCGAAACGTGTTAAGCTAACCCAGGATACACAAATACATGATATCATAAGCTGACAGAAATATGTCAATGGAAGCATGCGATGAGAGATCCCAAAGGAATATTATGATTAAGTGAAGAGCGGGCTGTTGTGGAAGTGTTGCTACTAATATTCGATGTCACCAAACCTATGGAAACTAAAACAAATCAATATTGGCTTAGTAGAACAACCCAAGATGTCTAAGATTAGGATTATTGGGATCATGAACGTTGTGAAAGAATTAGTTAAGTTGCTAAGCCCACAGTATCAAAACCTATTCTTGACAATTTCTATACGAACTTAAGGAATCATAGGAGACATGGGAGTTATGAGGATTATGTTAAAGCCGAGATATTGTGAATAGTCAAACAATGGCCTATAAACCTAAACCCAAAATACAAAGAAAAAATTTATGGAGAAGAAAATCGAGAAAATGGTGGTCGTAGGTATCATTAAACCAATGGAGGCAGGTCAAGATTGGGGGCAAGCCGTGGTATTCAGGAGAAGAAGACTAAAGGGAGTAGTTTGTATCGACACCATGAAATTTAAATGATGCATATTTTCGTAGTCATTCCCCACACCATTCTACGAAGAAATCCTAGATAACGTAGGGATACGAGACTGTATTCAGAAAACACTAAATGGATTCTCAAAGGAGTACCATCAGATATGTATCTTACTTGAATGTGCTCGGAACAAATTTCGTGACAGGTAGAGTTCATTGCGGTATACTATCATGCCTTTGGATTAAAGAATTCCCACCATATTTTCACACATTGTTGTAGCCATGTTCAAATAATTCATACAAGTTCCTAGAAGTATATTTTTGATAGTGGACGAAGTTTGGATTAATAGGAACCATGTATCGAACATAGCGCATGATGTGGACCCCTACGGAAACACCAAATTTGCTAAACATCAGAAGTAAATATTTATATGTCTCATTAGAGTCACATTAGGACACATAGTATGTCGAGCGAGGCTGATGGTGACTCGGCCAAGTCGTGATTATCATCAACTTGGTGGTTCCAACAACTGAAAACCGATTGTGCTCCATCCTTGGCCACACAGTTGCTACGAAGAAATTCCATACGGGGAACGCTTTGATCACCACTGCGATGGAAAATTGTTGAAAAAGGATGTGTCGTTCTTCTAGAATGATGAATGCCAAGAAACTTCGGCTGCTTCAAAGGAAAAAGATGGTGGCTAGCGCCTATCTGATATTCCCCCCGATTAGGGAAAATATCTTCACTGTCCGTAGATGCATCAAGGATCGCTTTGGGATCATCTTAGCGAACACAGGAGAAGGGGTATAGATCACGGTGGTGTTCACTAGCGGGAAGCTATCGAATGCGGAGTGTAACTATTCTACACGGAGCGGGAGGGCACGGAAATGGTATGCCCTACAAAATTACAAACACTATTTACTCAAAGAGGCACTTCGAGATGTTCACGGATCATTCGACCTTAAAATAGATAGTTAACAAACTTGTGTTGGTGGGGGAAATATGTCGATGGTTGTTACTCTTTGGGAATATGATTTTGAAATTATTGTGAAGCCGGAAGGTTGAACACTAGAGTGCAGATCATTTGTCCCGGGAATCGAGAATGGGAAGAGCCGAATAACTTAGATGATGGATTACACGACGCCATGACTTTTTTCTATCAAGGTAATTGATGAGAAAATTTCTGATATCATCCACTTCTTGACCACGAGGTAAAGCCCACTGACGACTGTTGATGCCACGAGAAGGAGTTATTCGCACCTTTAGCGAGCTTCACTCTCATTTGCCGGGACAACTCTCTGGTAGGGGTGGATGAGGTACTACGAAGGTATGTCCTTGAACATGGAAGACCGGATATCCTAGTCAAAGCCCATGGAGGAACTATGGGGGAACATTATGCGGATAAGTCATGCACACGAAGGTATTACGGGCGGTATTTGGTGGCCTGCACTACACACGGATGCTCATACTTGTCGAACTGCGACACATGCCAATGAATCGGGAAAGCCTCACGTCGAGATGAGATTCCCACTGCAACCACAGGATGGTCCTACAAGCATTAAAAATGGTATGGCACCTTCAAACCCCATTAACCCCCGAGTAGAGAAAGAGAGGTGCTCGATATATCATTCCCGGCTACATATTACGGTATCGAGGGTGGGTAGAAGCTAAAGCTATCAAGGATTGTACCATGAGACATGACGACGCACTTCATTTTAAAATACCTTGACAAATTTGGGTGCCCAAGGATCTCGATGCCTCGATAGTAGAGCCGCAGCTAATTAACGAAAAAATTAAGGCTACGAGGCGAAAATTCCTAGGTCTGCATGTAGAAAGTACCCATATCATCCATGAGTGAATGGAACAGAATAATTCAACAAAATTTTGGAACATGTGCTCACCAAGTTCTATATAAGGCACAATGGAGGTGATTGGAACATGTGCATTCCTGTACTCTGAGCCTATAGAACTACATGTAAGAAGCTCATGGGAAAAACACCTTCCGCATGGTCTGCAACGGGGGAAGAAGTATTATGCCTATGTAATGCATTGTTCCCATCTTGCACATCTCGGCCTTTACAAAGAAGGCGGACCCGAGAAATCATGGAGGAATGCTGGTGGGAAGCTGGTAAACGTTGGAAGAAGACCGAGTTCGTAGCCCAATTCCACCAAAAGGGTTCGGAAAACGCATAGGAGAAATAATGGCATGATTGACATATTCAACGAAGGTCTTTTTGGAGGGAGAATTGTCTTTGTTGTATGATAGGCGGTTAAATGAAACACCGAGTCCTTAGAGCAACCTTTGGTTAGGTCCATATGTGGTAAAGGAAATTACTAATGGAGGTGTGGTCATATTGTCTACACTATGCGACGATTATCTACGGATATGTTAATGAGGTGTTGAGCCCTGTCGGGGCTCTCGGCCTCGATCAAATGAATATATGGCCGGAGTAGTTATATAATGGATACTTCACACACAAGGCATGGATGCATAGGGATGGTGCGCAAAGGCGAGAGTACGGCGGGTGCGATATAGGCGCGGTTATTTGTGCATAGTGGAAAAAACTAGTCGTTGGAACGGACGGAAGCATGGAAAAGCTGCGCTTCCGTTTGATGAAGCAGGTAATAGGAAATTAATGTGGCGATTTATGAGGAATTTTACCATTCCCATAATGATTAAAGAAATTAGGATCCACTAGTCATTTCCCTCGCGAAGGCTATAATATGAACATTTTGTTTATGGGATTTAATTCTTGCTTAAGATTGTCGCACCTCGGCCACTGCGATATATATCATCCTCATCTGTCTACTTTCCATGCACATGACTAAGTGAGCTATCTTTGTTCAACGGTAGAAACTCTTAGTTCATCTTCAAAACAAGATGACATTACCAACCAAACGTGCCTCCGCACGAAACGACGTTCGAGGAAATAGGATATGGTGGGTCAAGAAGTAACCCCTACAACGAAGAAATCGTCTTGACTCCGAGAAGAAGGAAAAATAAGAGGTAAAAAACGGAAAAAGGAAATCGGTGGTTGGAAAGCGTCGTGCCTCTCACTGGGGTTGGCACTCCCCAGGGGGAGGGGTGTCTAAGGAAAATGCTTTGCCACAAGCAAGACCTAATGGAGCTCATGCATCGCGAAGGCACAGGAGGGACTGCCGCCTAACATGGTTACCACCCTTATGTTAGGCCACGCAGCAGGAATAGCAACACACATGCCCCTGTGTGGACATCGTCCATGCCTATGATCAGATGCCTGCGGTCCCGGAAGAGTGCCCACATTTTGGGAGATATGTTCGGCCACCTCCCCACATAAAGTTTGATGACCATGATCTAGGGAACCTGGGGCCGCTTTCCATCGTTAGCTCCACACGTGGCACCTCTATAATAGGTTTGAAGATGGTGTGCTCAGTGGAAAATGGTTTGGGTCAGGGATTAAGTGGCGTGACATATTGAACTTGTTGCACACTCCCCCACTTCATCGCTACAACATAATAAACCTATTTTGTTATCCAAAGCTGGCACGGCACTCATTGGTGATGGATTCTTGTGGCTCCAGAGCCGCATACGAGTTGATGTTTTCTCTCATTCAGCTGATTCGCCTTTGGCCTCCCTATGCACGGGACCCAATATTAGGGAAGGCAAGGGAAGAAATTTGAGCACCATCTTTCATGCAGGCTGATACAGGACAAAAGTACCAAGTCACTACAAGCGGAGCTTCAAATTGATACAATCATTGACAGGACACACAGGTACTCTACTTATTGCCTACAAGTTGATGCGAAGTATTGAGGCATCGTCTACCTTGCTCTGTAATTCATATTCTTTGACCAATGTGAAAGGAGTCTATTATAATTGTTCGATGCACAAGTTGAATAATTTCTCACTTGATGTGTGCAAGGCTCGGGGCTTGGAAGAATATTTCTACTACTCATGGCTAATCATGCTAATCATCTTAGTTTCCTCGAAGACTTGGAAGAAGTGATATTTCACCCTGACATTGGACCTTTACGTATATGTAGAAGGTCATGGAGTTTTCCAACCTTTGGGAATCAAAGAACCCCAAGCGGGTTGAGAGAATAAGTCATATCGGTACTCTATGATGGGGCTATCTTTGCAGCCATTCATTCCCAAACATGCATGTCTAGCAGTCTATGGTAAGCATAAGAAGCATGGCGGCATTTCCAGTGACCACTTTGTCTTAATTTAGGCTATAAATAGCACACACCGCGCATAACCTCCCATATATGACTACCGAGGTTAGAGTGTGACGGGTAATTGCCACTTGGCCACGGAGTTGAAGGTTGCAGCCCCACCAACCGACCTGAACACGATGAACGCGGTAGGGCCACAACCACGGTGTCAAACTCTATCACTGCAGCCCAACAATAAGATGGAAATTCACCTGCATTTCAAGCAACCCCAAAAGCACATTGCGCAGCCAGAACCAGTATCATGCCAGGATCCTAACATAAATTATATTGATGACGTAGGTACGTTAGTATTACCTAGTCTCAATCGTCCCCATGGTACATCTCGGGGGCCTAAAAAGAGCATAGACGATGGAGTCGGCACCTACACGGAGGTTACTTTGACGGAGATGACATTTACCAGATTGTCAATATTTGTCTGCATCTTCAATTATGGATTGCCGAGAAGAAAAACACAAGGCCATTCGCAGTATTTCAATCCGTCTCTGAGGCCCTCATAAGTGAATACCCTTAAAGCGAGCGTACCTCAGCGACGTAGAATCAAGTGAGCATGGATAAAGCGGGTAAGACACCGACGGCCGGCCCGGTTCCCGGTTACGGCCACTGGCGACCATTACGGACAAATGAATCCACCCTCTCCCTGGTGTTTCTTTTATCATGGAACCCGCTGGATGCTCACCCAAGTCCGGAGCATGCTCATCCATCGACCTTGATGTTAGTCGGTGTCCGTGTGCGGTTGCATGAATTATTCGAAGTACGCCACATCACTAGCGAAATACATACTTTGAGAACTCAAGCGTACGGCCGGCATCTCTGCAAGGCTAAGAAAACTATTATGAGCGCGGCGCCAAGGCACGCCCAAATCTGAACGCGTACATCACCACAATCGGCGTGGCTCGATTGCAGCAGAACAGGCGAGTCAACGAGGCTGCGGCAGAAGACATGCCGAAGTCATTCCTTCTCATTTCGAACCACGACGAGGTGAAGGATTAGTCGCTGCCACCGAAGGCATCTCGGTCGAGGGTACAAGTTGTTAAGGGATTGAGTTCAAACTTTAGATCATCGTTTCGGGCCAAGCTCCGGCTGAGACCCTACTGATGTAGACGGTGCGCATTGGTTACAAACCACGAACACTATCATAGTACGGATCAGTCGGGCATCCTCTTCTTGAAAATGCTATGGAATTATGGTCCCAGTGCAATTACTGACCCTCTCCTCATGGCTCCACGTCGATCAAGAGTTGGGTCGGAAGGAACAAGACTTTGGCTTGGAGTTAGGCCCTACGATGACCACAGTTGTTCGACCCGGTAACTGCCGAATCTTGAACTAGCCACATGCGCCCGCCAATGAAATTATGAGCTCCGACACAAGAAAAAATATAACGGCAACACTCGACTGGCCAGACAAAGCCCTCAAGATTTCGCAAGACTTAGGCAGTAGGTGCCACAGTTGAACTAGACTTTCGACGATGTAACACCCGCGAAGGATCAATCTCCTTGGCCCCGGTGGACATCGCGCCATTGCCGTCATGAAGAGCCTTCATTTTCCTCATCCACTATCACGTGGAGAACAAATCAAGGACAAGATGAAGACCCCTTTTGGCAGCGAGCTGGAAAATTCCACAAGATTGTGTTAGGGATTGTTGGAACCGAGTTTCCTAGCCTCAATTTTTCCATTTTTGTAATATTTTGTAACATTTAGTCTAGCGCCAGGGGTTGGGGTGGGTCAAAACCCCAATGAATTATAATGGGTCAAAGGGTAGACCAAAGAAGGTGCCGACCATGGTTTGTGGACCATGGGATAACGTAGGCTAGCATACTATAAATGGATGGATAAGTTGAGTCCTAAAGAAGGCTAAGAAGTAATTAAGCTAGATATGGAACTTGTGGATATTTTTGTCGATTGTCTAGGTAAGGGCTCTGTTGTTGTGTGCTCGGAGACCACGAGTCCTCGCGTGTGCGGACCCCGTTGGGCACATTGCGCGGGCTAGTAGATAGAGTCTATAGTGGATACGAATGTTAATGAATAAGAAGACCTTTTCGAGTACTAGGCATGATTATGGGTTGTGCAACTGTGTTATTTATATCTATTTACTGCATATTGATGATTGTTGAGGTGCATGTGGATGTGATAGTGTATAGATAAATGCATAGATATGGCTAGATTTTCTTAGGTTGATCTACTAATACCATGATTTATAAGATGTTGCTAGGGTGTGTGTGTCTATTTAAGTCTGTGATTGGGAACCTTTGATGCGATTGATACGGAAGGGACCCCCTTCAGTTAAATTTCTCTCTCTCAAGGTGTAGAAAATTGTTCCGGCTGCTACTTCGGGTGATACATTGGCTCGCAAAGAGAGCCATTGCGAAAAGGGCTAGTATTATAGGGGTTTGTTGGAAAACAACAAAACCAAACCCTGGGTCGGGACCCCTCAAGCCAACATGTGCACACTTACAACTCCCCTTTGCGTAGTAAATATCGGGCCCTTATGTAGACCATTGCATACATTAAGCTAACTACTTATGCATATGGAACTTTAGACATATAATCCATTTCTTCTTAGGTCTTGGGAATATCTCCTTAATAATTTTGAAATGGCTATCCAAAGGTGTACTAACTTGTTTTGCATTCTCCATATTAAATATTTTCAAAACCTTTTGTATGTACTCATTTTGAGACAATGTTAATTTTCAATTTTTCTTGTCTCTGATTATTATCATACCAAGGATTTGTTTTGTAACTCCCAAATCCTTCATTGCAAATGAATTTGCCAATTTATTTTGAGCACATTTATTTCCTCATATTATACCTACAACAAACGCCGCATCTACATACAATAACTATATAATATAGCTGCCATCATTTTCTTTTTTGAGGATAAACACAATGATTAGAGTGACATCTAGTATAACCTTGTTGAGACATAAGCTTTGTCAATTTTTAGATACCATTGCCTTGGAGCTGTTTTAAGCCATAAGAGCTCTTCTTTGAACTACACACTAATATTTCCTTCCTTTTACCTCATATCCTTGTAGTTTATATATATCTCTTCCTCCAAATCTCCTGGAGAAATGTTGTCTTTTACATCAAGTTTGTTCAAGATGAAAATCTTCCGCTTCTACAAGACTTCGAAATAGTTCTAATTGAAGTCATATTTAAAACATGAGAAAATATTTCATCAAATTCAATACCTTTCTTGCAGTACAGCCCCTTCACCAAATTCTAGCTTTATGCGTATGTTTTCCTCATCTTGCCTTTTGCTTTGTAAACCCATTTATTCTACAGTGTTGTTTTTATCTCAGTACGACTAAGTCCCAATTCGGTTATGTATTAAGGAGACCATCTCTTCTTTCATATCTAGCTCCACTTCTTCCTGGATTTCAACACTGCATCTTCTTCATAACATTCGGGTTCTCGAAATTGAGTCAACAATAAATAATATAATGAAGGAGAGTACGTTTAGGGTTACTATCACGATAGATATTCGACACCACTTTCGGGTGTTTGAGGTGCATGTTGTTGTTGTTGTGGATGTTGATTATTATTATTTTTGAGCCATATACTACTTTTTTGGTCTCATCGGGGCTTGTGTATTCTTTTTTATTTTTCTTGTTTATTTTCTATGGCTTGATTCTAATGCAAGACATTTTCATTAAATATTATCTACTCTAATAATTTCTTTATTTTCATAATTATATAATCAATAACCAAAAACCATTAACACCATATCAATAAAGGTACATTTCTTTGATTTTTCCTCAAGATTTGTTCTATTTTCTTTATTAATATGGACAAAGAGCCTCCCACAACGAGCTTTGAAAATGAGTAGTTTACCTTTTAACTATCCCTTGCCTCCTCTAAAATACCACCATCCAAGGAACTTGAAGGCCCTCTGTTTATTGGATAAACAACGGTATCTACAAGATGCGCCCAAAATTGTAAAGCGATCACATGCAATAGCATGCACCTTACCTAATCCATAATTGATACATTCATCTTTTACGACACACCATTTTCTTGTGGGTATTGGCCAAATATCCTCTCTCTACGAATTCCATGCTACGAACATTGTCTGTCCAAAATCTTCTTGCAATATTCACAGCTTCATTTTCTGATCTTAGGCCTTTCGAAATTCTTTCTATCTCAATCTCCACAAATATTTCCATTTCTTGATATCAGTATTGATTTATTTTGAATACAATAAATCCAATTTGCTGTGTTGTCAGTAATAAAGGTAACATAATAACGAGAGCCAGAGATGATGCTGAGAGAAGGTCTTATACATATGTGTGCACAAGCTCTAATTTTTCGCTCTTCTTTTCTATCCCAGCTCTAAAGTACTCTCTTCTGTTTTCCACAAATACAATTCGTACAATCCCAAGTCAATATTCTTCCATTCGACAAGAAGCCTACGGGCTTGATAGCGAAGCAGCGAATCTTAGGGTTTCTTTGTGAGGTTAATCGGGTTCACGCCGGCGCTCGGCATCTGCGAGGGGGCCGGCGGCCCTCCACTCCCCACTCAGGATCGGAGGTTGGGACCTGCTCATCGGCCGCCACGACGCGGAGCACCTTTACGGATCATGGCCGCCGCCGTACGGGCGCTATGTTCCCTAACCTTTAGCAGTTGACTTTGAGCGGCGTCTTCACGGAGGCTTGCAATGTCCCCAGTAACGACGCACAGGCAAGCCACCCTCATTATCGAAAGTGCAGATGCGGGTGCCGAGGCTTCATTACCCTCAAACTCCCGATCAAGGATGGGCCTCGACTCGGCGACCGCGGTATGGAGGAGCCGCCCTCTTGGCTATTGTTCCGGCCGAGCTCGATCTAAGGCCGACCTCTTTGAGAGCGAGCGCTCAAAGAGGAATGGCAAGCGGGCTCTATGAGATCTTATAGATCTCTTGATATCAATCGCATACGAAGGGGTTTGCACCGAACTTCGCCAGGATAGGCTTCCGATACAGGCATGGATCGGAGACGGCGACCCTATCGAAGCCGATCTCATCCTAATCCGACCCGGACGCACACGGTGCACCGGCATTCCGGTTGGGTTAAACTCTCGGGGCGAACAATGATGTTTTGTGGGCAAGCGGAGACGGAGACATGTGGGGACATCCCAGCCAGAAACTCGAATGCGAGTGGGGATTCCATCCCTCACACAATTTGCTTTATAAGGGTAAGCAACATGAATCCCCACCCTATCTTTTTACGAATTCTTAAAGACGCTTCTATTGTGGCTACCTTCCGTTTAAGAGGTGGTTCCATAGAGCGAGGACCTCCTCACCGCCCCCTCTTTCTTCTCAAGATCTTATTCGCAAGATACTGCCAAGCCATGAGTCTGCCAAACCGTGGAAGCTCCCAAGCCTTTCATTGGATAAAATGGAAGGTCTGCTATTGAAATCTCTCATCCAACTACGGATGACTTAGACAGCTTGCGGAGAAACGATAGCTGTCTAAGATTCCATGGATACCTTCCATACAGCCTGACTATACGATGCTTCACTCCATTGGACAAAGCTAACGAGTGTCTTCTTAACCGAGAGGATTCTTCATTGTAGTCTTTATCTTCAACGAAGACTACAAGAAATCAGCAACGAGGAGGCCCGCGGATTGCAGGGATACGTAGGGACTCTTCCTCACCCCACAGTTCCACGATTTCGACCCCTCTTGGCTGTTATCACAAGCTGCCCATTTGGGTCAACCCTACCAAACCTCCTTTGCTCATCTATGGCATTTCAGTCTTCAAGGAATTAGGAATAAATTAGACGCTTCTTGGCAACGAGACACCACTCGAGGAGAGAAGGATTATACACTTTTAGCGGGCCGCGCATGGAAATAGACATCGGCGAAAGGTTGCCGACCAGATCAACCTCAGGGTGGGGGACTTTCATTGGAGCGCAAGAGCTTTAGACTACGAGAACAGCTGCCTTGAGGATATACCACACTTGTGGAACCCGGGCATCTTAGGAGAAGTAACGTACGACGTTTTCTCAAAAGAGGAATATCCCAATCAAATCAAGAGATTGGAAGCCATGTGATAGGCCTCCGATGGATGACTTTGCTTTGCGATTCGATGAGGAGGATATAGAGGTGGAGGAGGAGAATCGAGAACCCCCGAACGCCTCAAGCACGTCCAACGGATCCCACGGCTCCTCCAGCTTCACGAGAGAAAGCGCACTCATGAGTCGTCTTGATTCGGTTCAAGAGACTCCTCCTTGCGCAAATTAGTTTGCGGGTGGTTCCCATCCGGCCGGCCACTCCAATAAACGCTGGAGTAGAAATCCCAACAAAAAAAAAATGTGGGCGGGGAGCCCACCCACTGCGATGAGCTCTAGCTTTGATTCTTTGGAGTTTAATAATACTTTTACATTATCTCTCATACTGTCATGGCTGCTCATAGGGACGATGTTGATAGTCTATCATTGCCGGCTCCCCCTGTTCTCTTGCTTCGCTTCACCTCTATGCGAGCCTTGATTGTACTATATTTCTTCTCTGTATATTAGTCTTATTCGGAAAAAAAAAAAACTAGTAAAAAAATTTATTGAGTGAATAATATTCATACCCTTCTCACTCATGTGCTGAGCCTATGATTCCATAATGTTGCATCTTCTCCTTTGGAAGTTAAAGCATTAACGAACGAAAAAATACCATTGCATAAATGCAATGTACCAACCTTTTCTCCTTTTTCTATTCACAGAACTCCTTTAGTGACCTTCCGGGTTTTATCTGTGAAAGTTGTCACACAACCTTCATCATACAAATCTTCATAGAAATTTGAATAATTTGCTGAATTATTCACAGAGATTAATACGATTACACACTAATTAAACTTCATGCATAATACATAACCTCTTCTACAATTGATCATCAATATGTGGAAATAGAAGCGATCACATGCGCACATTAAAACATAATCAAGCACACATATAACACGGTATGTAATAGAGGAAAGCATATAGCGAAAACCCCCAACTATACGCTTATATTATAATGATAGAGAACATGTAACAATACATAGCACAAACTCCTCATAAGCTCTACGACACTATCTCCAATTGTTACACACAAACTAGCTCGGAATCCCGAACAAATCACAGTTCAAATCTCCTCCAACTGTTACACCACCCTCTTGCACAATCCAAGATGAGAATGAATAGAATCAAGTTTGAATCATGCAGGTTATCTTTGCGCAATCTCAATGGCAATCTCAATCAATGTGTGTGCAAATCTCATGCACCGGTATAGTCACAACCAGTGATAGTCACACTCACCCTTTCACCCACCTCTAACAACGCTCTCCTTTGAGCCCCGTCCATGCATTGTAGTTAGCGATGTAATTCTTTAGTTGATTTATGAGTTAATAATTAGTGAATTAATTAATAATTAATTCACACCCACTCATCACTAGTGTATTTATCGGTTAGACTAAATACAACTAGTTCAACTAAGTTAAGCAGGAACACAACTCTGGCCCCATCACATCAACTCCACCAAGCTACCTTACATGAGTTCCTACTTTGAGTCAACCATGAAATAGCTCAACTAACCCCTTAGGAAAAGCGTATTTCCTTGTTAGTACATGTGCCACATCAAGCATCAAATTGAAGTGCTCAAAGAGGATAAGATAATTTTTATAGTCTAAATATTATTAAGGGTTAATAATATTCAATGGCATTCTATTTTAATAGCGGTCTAAAAATAGATTCCTTAATGTCTAAAAATAGAAGTCCATCTATTTTTACCAACTTGACCAATCATCCACAAATAGCATTCCGCAACTTATAGAACATGATCCATGTGTCTAGAAATAGACATAGTCTAAAGAAATAGACTTTTAGAGCAAAAAATCACTGTGTAGCCCCACACCTAGTTTTGGTGATCACTTTCCAACTAGGATCGGGGAAAGATGTTTTGGGGATGCCTCCTTCCATACTTCTTGTTGCAATCTTTAACTTTTCGCTTCCTATTGAAATCATATTTTTCTTGGATCTGGAACATGCCTTGCCTCCTTTAATAACCATTTGTTTCCATTCTTCCGCTACGAACTTTACCCATTCCAAGCGATTTCTGGAGTTTATCATCACTTGGAAAAACTGTCCAAAATATCCTTGAACATATTCATGAAAATATTTCTTATCATGTGTGGAATGGAATGAGCCCTAAATCTACCACTTGAGATAGGTAACATGTTCTAAAGAAATAATAAAATCATCTTGTAACACATAACACATACATTGCTTCATTTTTTTTTCCTTTTTTTGTGTCTCCTTCTTTTCCCTTTTCGATATTTAAGTCTTTCTTAGAGGTGTCCTTTATTTCCACATTTCCGACGCATTATCCCCAATATGGACTTGGATCTTCCTTTCCTTGATTCTTTGCGATATGATGTGCTCTTTTCCTCTTTCCATTTTTCTTTATAGTCTCTGCCCTCAAAAACATTACCGGAAGTATGCCACTGAGATTTTGTGACCACATTTCTCGGTAAGGATAGCACGAAACTATCATCAAATTTAAAGTACTAGATCAGGAGAACGGGGTTACTAACGGCCATAACTAAACGTTCCAACTTTCTAGAAATGATCCATGAGAAATAAAGAGCCTAAATTCATCATCAAGTTTCCTAGACATTGATTGGTAACTTGTGTCAAATTCATTGAAATGGATTGCCAACGGATCCACCATCCAACATCTTTATATTAAATATTTTTTTCACTTAAAAATACATATTTAGTGAGGTTTTTCATATAGTTTTGCAATTCCTTCATTAAACACTCTCCTTTATTGTTTCCTTTGAAATATTAGAAGGCTACGGCTCAACGGCACAGCCATATTTTTCCAAGTGCTTTTCTATTGAGATTTCGATACGGATCTGTCATACTACGACGACTTCTTCTTTTTTCCACTCAATGGTAGGTACAAATATTTCTTATACATATAATCTTCCATGTTGTGTTGGGACCCTTGTTTTGTTTAAGTTTTGAATTTTGAACTTGGACTCTTTTTGAGTTGCGGAGGGAATACACACGGCTAACGCGACCGCACCGCGCGACCGGGGAGTTGCGGAGCTAACAAGGCGATGCGGAAGCACTTGATAGCGGAGGCAGAGCACGGCGATGAGTACGGATGAAAGAGATACGGCGGAACGGGAAGTAGAACATGCGGATATCGGAAGAAGTCGGGAAAAGCCGGGAGCAAAGACGCGAGCCGCCGGGGGGGGGGGTCGCGGCGAGCGCGGAGTGAATAAAGGCAATCACCGTGCGGGGGGAGAAGATTGGTTGATCGGTTGCTGTTGCGGGATGATTGAATGCGGAGACGACCGCGGAGAAATCGGACTTGTTCTCTCCATTGGTTTCTACTCTCTATGTTTTGTATTCTACGATTTCTTAGATTCATCGTATGGAGTATATGGGTTATCGGAGAGGAAGGTTTGTGTAATCTTGTATTTGGCTGAAGACTAATGAAAAGAAGGGTTAACATCTTTATGTTTATGTGTTATGATGTGTTCACCATGCTTTAAAATTTTAAGTTGCGGCTTGTCAATATACTTGATTGGTGATCTTGCATGAATATTACGGTATATATAACGGATTCTCTTTCTTTCTATGGTTGCGGGTTTATTCCTCGTACGAGTTACCCCTTTCCCATGTGGTCGCGGCACGCCTCGGGTGAGCCGCTACCCATTCTTCACGACCGAGGGTGAAAATACGCGTGTTACTAGACTACAGGACCCTTGTTGGCCACAACCATTTTGTGAACACAGGTCTTGCCGCGAGACCTTATTTTTCGCCAACAAATGGTTCGGAATTCTTGGGACACGCATGTTCGGGGATCACAGATCATGGTCTCGAGGATCTTTGAAGGAGCGATGTACGGCGATGGTGGGATGATCATCTTGACCATTTATTCTTTCCGGCGGGCGGAGGCCCCGATTAAGAAAAAGGAGGCGGCGGTCGGGGAGCTTGTTCTTTTTCTCGACTCGGCTAGCGATACGTACGGAAATTTTTACGGGAAGGTTTCCACGGATCTTTCGCCCAGTTGCGAAGGTTACAAAGCACGGCGGCCCAAGAAGGCTTGCGGAAGATAAACGCGGTGGGCGCACGAACTTGGTCGCGCTGCAGGGTAGATCTTAGAACTATCACGGCGGTGGAGTTTTGGGTAAAGACCACGTTGGAAGGATACGTTGTGGGTGCATTTGAGTGCTACCAATCTTTCTCAAGGAGTTTGTTTATGTTTCTCGGGGGGGGGGGGGGGGGGGGGGGGGGGGGGGGGGTGGATCGAAGCCTAATAGGTAAGACGAAGGGTTGATTGAATTCCACAAAACGAGTATGGAAAAGCGTAAACCACCGTCTTGGGGGAAGGATTGGGGGCCGTCTTGTGTAGGCGTAGGAGTAGGAAACAGGATGGACGTTGAGGCCGCATACAAGTTGCAGGAGTTACGATACTGTCAATGACTTCAGTAGCCGATAGGTGGCGAAGAAGGGTAATGAGAGACTTGAAGAGAAGGGAGATTGAGAAGAAGAACCCGAAGGAGGCGCCTCGGAAGGGACGGGAACCATGGGATTGGATACCCGAAACGAGAGGCAGACAGCCCGACGGAGACGTACGCGGGTGCATGGGAGCAGGGATGCGAGAGAAAGGCAGGTAACGATTAACACGGATAGGAAAAGTGCAGCCGAAGAAAGTTCGGAGTGATGAATGAGTAAGACGTGATGCGGCAGATGTTCTGAGTCAGGACGGCACCCACCCCTCCCGGACGGCCCTCGATCCATGGCGGGGATCACGGAGCCCTTCCTACAGTACTTTATCAACCTTTAAGAAATATTTTTGTTCGATTCTGAGCTTTAAGAGTCGGTTATCTAGAGTTCGGCGCGCGTGCCTTGATGCTTCGACGAGCGTTACGAGTAGTAATTTTCCTAGCGGGACCGTTATGCAACAGGACCTAGGGTTTTATCTTGGTTAATTCACCTTCGGTATACATGGTACAAGATCTTTCACTCGGTACCCGAGTTCTGCGGCCGGGAAGCCGACGATGTAAGAACAACAGCTGGTATCTGTGCGAAGCCATGCAGAGGGCTGTGGAGACAGGATGCGGGGAGAAGTTGATAGGTTTTCAACCAGCTCGGAGAGAGAGCTGCGCGGTGGTTCATCAAGTGAGTACGAGCGCACCTAATCACTGTATTGCGGGACGTAAGGCGGATTTTGTCGTGAGTCAAAGCTTCCCAGACGGACAGCGGGGTCTGGCATCCGACTATGGGGAAATTAAGCGAAAGGAAGGCGAGACACGCAGGATTAGATACGCAGGCGATTCAAGAGACCGATGGGGCCGACACAACAGGTGATCCAAACCACTTTGGGAAGGGGCCAGGTTCCATCGGGCGCCACATGTGCCACGCGCGCGAACCCCTCTCACTCGGCGGGGTCGATAATGCGCGGTGCTGGGCGGCCCGTGGTCGAAGCCATGGCCGGGGATACCCCCGGGGAATACGGGGGGGGGGCGGCTCCCGCCGGGCTCCTTCGGCGATAGGGTTGCAACATCGGATCGCTAGTTTCGGCCCCGAAAAGCTCAAAGAATTCCGACGAGCGGGGGGGCCCGGCGCGACCCGAATGTTTGGTGTACTCATTGCTGGTCGAGGGCACGTCGCAACCGGGTGTCTCGGTTGCGCGGCGCGGGGGGGATTGGACCCTGGAGTTGCGGCTATCCGGAGGGAGCCACCACGGGGGCGCTTCGCGGCAATAGGGTGGGGGGGTATACCCGGGGCATACTTCGAGCCTTTCTTGAGGTTTCCACCTGTGGGGTCCTCCAACCCCGATGCGCGTGCGGGCGGTCGGACACATCCTCCTCGGATGTGCCCGAGTATTACAAGTACTCCCGCGGTCAACGAATAATGTATATTGCGAATTTTGTGTGTCCCGCGGCCGCCCGCGAGCACGGGGAAACGATGTGAGGCGTTGGAAAGCGCGCACGGATGCGGCGGATCGGCCCCTCGTCCGCACCGGGTCAACGGGGGCCGCAAGGGGCGAGAGGTGGCGGCATGCGGGAGGCCGAGCAGGAGGGAGACGCGGGCGGTAAAATGCTGGCGCGACCGGGAGGGTCATGTGGCTCGAGAATGTCCCCCTTAGCGGCCGACCCTGGTGCTCCCGATTACTTGCGGGTCAACGCCACGCCCTTTGAAGGCGCGAACTCATCAAGGGAGGTGGGAAGGGCGGGGGGGGCGGCGGCGGGGAGAACCCCGCCGAGATGCGATCAGGCCCCAGAACCGGCGAGGGGTTGCAACCCACGAGCCGGCTCGCCGGGGGGTGTTGCGATAATAGCCGAGGGAGGCGGGAAAGAAGGCGGGGGTGGGGATGCCCGAGAAGGAGCCGATGCGGTGGTGAGGACGCGCTTCCCATCCCCGAAGAGTTGATTCGGCCCGAGGTGCGGGGAAGAAATACTTTGGGGCGGTTAGAGGCATGTATTCTGGAAAAAGGGGAAGAAAGGAGGGGCTGGGAGGGAGCCCCAGTGCCAAGAAAACCCGGGGCTCGGAAGCAAGGCCATGAATCTTTGTAGTTGTGATGCAGCTCACATTGTTTTCTCGGGATTATTGAAGCCAACCGCCGTCTTCGCAGCCTTGCTCCGGGGCAAATATTAGACGGAAGCCTTTGCGAGGCCAGCCAGGCCAAAGCTTGGTGAACCCTTCTTGCCCTCATCACGATGCCAAGCGATGTCAGCAGCAACAGCGGCGGGCAAAAATTTGACAACACGGTCGCGAGTTTAAATCAGCAGGCCTGTGTCGTGGGCTGGTCAGCGTCAAAAGCATATTACCCTTGTAACGAAAGAACATGGGAGCTCAGGAAAGCCAGCTCGCCTATTCCCCGTCCAACTCGGGGTAAGCGAACCCGTGCGTATTTGCCAATCGGCCGACTCGAGGTGTCGAGGTTGATATTGCGAGAGGTAAAGACCTATGCGGAAAGCTTCGAAGTTATTGATATCATGGGCGATAAGGACCCTATCACTTGCTTTACTTGGCATTGATTGGGCTTTTGAGAATTATGCGATCATCGATCCTCGAGAAGGAGGGCGATGATTTTCGAGGGGGATGGGGAGAATGCGGGTGACTCGGCCTCTCGACCCGTATCGGGGACCGCAATACACGAACCGGTGGATAGTGGAGGACGCTCGGATGATGGACCACCCTGCAATGAGGATGATGACCGCGGAAGGGCGGGAAGATTATATCAACCCGGCCAGCAACGGGGTCTATCGGTTAGGCGGAGTGTGCGAGCTCGGAACTCGGATCCGAGCTTGCGTGGGAAGATTGGCGAGGCAAGGGGGGATACGGGGCCACCACGCGGCGATGTGCATCGCGGCCAGTCTAGGTGGGTGGGGACCGAGATCCGCGGGTTACCCCACTTCTGTGTCAAAACATCTAGCGAGTGAATACTTTTATCCTCAAGGTGGAGGAGCGGGTCCCGAGAAGAATGCCGGATACCGGTAGACGTGGCTGCGAAGTCAACGTCGGGGACGATGGTGGAACAATCCGCAACACTGCATTGCGATGGGGCCCCGAGTGGCGGATGCATGCCGAGCACGCTTCGAAGAGGATGAAGGGCCTTTTTGTATTGCACTTAAGCACCATGGCGGCGGCTGGACGCGGCGGCCACTTGCGGGCGTGCGAGGAATAGTGGCGCAACGCCGGTACCACGAGGAGTTATGGGTCCCGCAGTTATACACTCCTGGAGTACAATCCCCCCGGGGCACAGTACCTAGCGAGAAGAGCGGGAGACGGGGAACCCCGCTCTTGGAAACGGTTGCGGAGGAAAGTTGCGTCCCGGGGTTCTCATTCGGAAGGGGAGAGCCGACACGGGGAATCTCGGGGCCTACAAGCCGTTAAGGAGGTTACGGTTTCCAACGGCCCAGAGCCAATAGGGACAGTGGCGTCGCTCGGGGGTGAGCGAGTTGGTTTGCCAACGGGTTGGCGGCGAACCGGACGCGGCAGTTTGGAGGACACAGGCATCTCCATTTTGAGCGGGGAGGCGGCGGTGTCGCGGCCGAGCCAACGACGGAAAGTCCATTTTGCGGCCCTAAAGACAAAGAAGATGAACATAGGAACGGAGGAGAAACCCAGCGCGCGGTGGGAGATTACACGGGACGCGGGAGGCGACCGGGGAGATTTTGACCTCCTTCGGGGTAGCAGAAGACCTATTCCCATCTCGTTGCGGACACGAAGGGGATCAGGGGTTACAGGTGAGATGCGCATGCAGAGCAGGGAACGAGCCGGTCAAGCACCGGCCTACCGGTTAGAGTCACGCATCAAAGGTAAGATGGAGATCGATAAAATGCGGGGGCGCAGGTCTCATCTTTGGGTAGAGAGCGGAGTGGGTAAGTCCATTGTCATCCCGAACAAGAAGGATAAGCGAGGTCGAATTTGCGTAGATTATCGGAGTTTGAACAATGCTTGTATTCACGATCCGTTTCCCACTCCTTCGGCCAAGTACTAGATCATGTCGCGGAAACGAAGCTTACTCTTTCCGCGGATGGGTTTTCGGGCTACACGCTCCAGGAGTGCGCATCGGCCCGAAGGGACAAGGCAAAGACAACATTCACCACCGAAGTGGGGATCATTCGCATACCATGTCATCCCGTTTAGATGGCTTTCGGCCCGTGTTTCCCAGTTATTGTGCGCTTCCAGGAGTATATTAAATTCCTGGAAGTCTATATGGATGATTGGGCCGTTCTGGGTTGCTGGCTCGCCTCACAATGGCGTGTTATATTCGTCGGTGTCGCCGGTATGATTTCCTTGAATTTGAAGAAATGTATTTTGCGGTATGATGGCACACTCTTCAGGTCCGCGTGGTGTGTAAGCAAGGAGTGTGTTGATCCGCCAAGTGCGCGATTATTGTCACATGGGAGGCCCCGAGCGTGAAGCGATTCGCGGGCATTACTGGAGCACCGGATACTACAGGCGTTTATCGCAACTACGCCAAAATCGCGCCCCTGCGGAAGCTATTTGCGGAGGTAAGTCTTTTGAATGGGCAGTGGCGAAGGCAACGAGACATTGAAAAGAGAAATTGGCGACGGCACCCATTCCCTCGTTCATCAAGCCCAGGATACCGCGATTCCATGCACATTGATGCGTCGGGATGCACTTAGCGTCGTATTCGCGCAACCGGGAAACCACGGTTGACCACCGGTATACTTCGCGGTAGCGCCTATCTAATGCGGAGAAGAATTATACCAGCCAGAAGCGGGGAGCGCGCAGTAGTGTACTCTCTCCGGAAGTTCGAGTCACTACCTCACGGGCGGGAAGTTTACATTTTACGGACCATTTATTCGACGCCCGTGTACGGGTAAATAGGCTTTGTGTTGGAGAAGGATTTGCCGGTGGCTTCTCCTTTTCGGGGTTACGTTCGATGTAATTGTCAAACGGGCCGGCTAAATATCGGGCACGATCATTTATCAGACTAGAGTCGGAAACGATGGTCGTTGGATGATCGGCTTCGGATGCGTCTGTTTACCGTGTTGAGCGATTCCCAGGACTACTGGTGACATTGCCACTGCTCGACCACGGAGCCGGTGGGGATTACACGCCGACGACGTCAGCTGGGTTGTCAGGGCGGCCGATTATCGGGTGATCGCGAGCGGTGGCCTGGGCGGGCTGGATGAGGTGTTGCCGCGGGTGTGTTCTTGACCATGAACGGGAAAGCGGTGATGTGGGGAATGTCACGAGCGGAGTTGCGGGAGGACACGTGGGGCTAAACCCCACGCAGGGAAGGTACTTCAGGCACAGTGCATGGTGGCCGACGGATGCATGCCGGTTGTAAGGCCTATGGCGACGTTGCGATATTTGTCGGAGGACGGGACGGCCTTCGCACGAGAGATGAGCTTCGCTACACCCGGCATGTGTTGCGCTCATTTAGCGTGTTTGTCGATTTTGTAGGGCCCATTGCCCGGTGCTACGTAATTCAAAGCTCGATACATCATTGTTGTTGATTATCTCACGAGATAAGTACGAAGCGGCCAGCGTGCAGCGGCCCCGCTCGGCCGAGACATTTTCGGTTCATCTTTGAAAACATCATCGTGCCGCTTTGGTACCGCCCCGCAGCGGCGGCCGATGTCCAACCGCCATTTCATTAATACCCACGATCCATTCGCTCCTGGATACATTGCTGTCTGACATCATAAGAAGCGATCCATACCACCGCCAGGCTAATGGCACGGTGGAAGCCTTCGAATTGCGGAGAAGGGTTTGGCAAATCTGCAACGCTAAGGCGGAATGGTCCGGATAGCGAGACCAGCGACATATGACTTAAGGACCACGACCAGCGTTTAATGACAGACGCCATTCTTAATGACGCAGTGTCGGCGGGAAAACCGCAGTTCACGCCAGTTCTACATCCAGCGCTTTGACCATCCCTTCACTTCTGGAAGGTCGTCTTCCTGAGGCAATCCCATTGCGGGAGCCTGACGAAACTCGTTTCTGCCAGAATTATAGAAGGATTTGAAGACGAATGACACCCAGCATGGCTTGTCAGGGACTCGGCACCAAGTTGGCGGCAAGGAGTTCTTTTGTACGGCAGGCGGTTCCGGAAGTTTCCGGGCAAGCTCCGTGCCGTGGGCGGGACCGTACTTTGTTCTCGAGATCCGCGACTCGGAGCCGTTCGATTGGCACAGGTGGAAGCGGTTCGGTTCTTCGGGATGGGTGGGGTCTGGGCGCCGCCTGAGAGGCCTACCGAGGTAGGTACCTTCTCTCTTTCCATGTGTGCTCTCGCAGCTTCGGGGGCACCGTGGCGGCCAGCGTGATTGGATAACTCTCCCGCAGCCGGGATGAGCATGATTAGTCATTTCCATTTCTTTACGATCGGTCAAATAAACGCGTCGATTGCGGCATCCATACGCAACGAGACCATATTCGGAAGCGGGCAGTCTAGCGTGTCGCAACGCCAGTGGTCAGGCGTGGCGGCGCGCCATCCCCGGTAGGGCAGCACGCTCCAGGGTCCGGCGTGTGCGAAGGATGCATCCTCGTGCCGGCGATCGATCCGGTCATAACGCGTCGGTCCTTTTAATGGGTCGGGCGGGACCAGCTCGGGCCGGGGTCATAGAATTCCTTAATGGACGGTAGTCGACGGTAATCATTCCCTGTACGACCGCAGTTCTCCTCCGCCGTGGGTGTATAAATCAGCTTGCCATCGTGGCCCAATCGGTTACCTACAGGCACAACGATTGATCGCACGATTGTCGTGACCGGCATAATAACGGGGGTACGTGCGGGTGTGAGTCTCATCCAACCCCCGCCGCGTGCCGGCGGATGACCAATTTTGCATGAAGGCTGTCGGCGCGGGGATGACGGACCAATTCGGTTGGGGAAACTTCGGCGGCCTCCAGGGGCACTTCTTGGCCTCCGAGCACTCGAACTTGCTTCGAGGGAACTCGGGAGCCGAATCCTCCGGGTCTATCGGGAGAACGCGCGAATGCGGAAGGCCCATTCTCTCCGTCCCCGACCGGTCTTCCGGATCACGAATTCACCGGCTCGAATCATCAACGGTCGGCAAGTACGACAATCGCCTGCATGGAGCGCTAGCAGCGGCAAGGCCGAGTTCCCCATCGTCGCCGAGACGTTCATGGAACACGCTATACACCGAGGGAGCAGCTCTAACGGTCGGATGAAGGACGGAGTCGGGAGTCTTCGCGGTCGCGCGTTGTTCGTTACAACGATCTCCACTACATCTTGGCCGCCTCTTGGTCGATTCTGTAATGCCGGTTTCTCCTCGGTCGGGTGTAGAACGGGTCTCTATGGTTGAACGGTGTCCATGCGTGAGATATTAGTCGACTTACGAGGCTGTGTCAATTTAGAGCGAGATGTTTCCTGCGGGGGCGGACGGCACCAACGCGCCGGGAAATCGGCCGAGGCGGACCTATACACCAAATATGGTACTCGCCGAGGTGGCAAGTGCCAAGATCGATTTGATCAATGTACCGAAATCCGGTTGCTATCGATAGCGAGCAAGACCATGCGCCATTACACCAAGGGCGAGTGCACATTGGACACCATTTCTGTTGCGGAACGCGTCAAGGGGCCCGATTGAATTGGAGCGCGTTCGTGCGGGAAGGAACTCTTGGCGGCTGCCGAGACAGTTACGGACGGACCACCCCCGGTTTATCCTACGGCTACTTGCTCTAGCCTTCGCCACCTTGGAAATGGCATGTTCCTCAGATACGGACACCCGGCGGAACTCAACGGGGGCCAACCGTTCGCGTCCGGCTCACTCCCACTGGCCGGTGTCACGGCCCCCGGCCTTAGCGGGTGAACGCGGAGGCGTTCCGCGAGTAGTGCGAGATGATGGTGTTGTGGTGGCCTCTACGCGGCAGGTACCAGGAACCTGTTTGGATAGATACGACGAACAAAGTGTGGTTTAGCGTCGGCCTCGTCACACTTTCATCCCGACTTGACTTGTGTCCCCGCACCACACATTCCATGGCGCCCTTGCGGTTTGGGTGGCCAGCTGATGTCTTCCCGCGGAGGGATTCTGTCTTGGCAGGGAGTGGATTCGGCACGTTCGGATGGGTCATCGGAGATATAACTTTGATGGGATGCGCCGGGCTGCCCGGCGGCCGCACGCGACCCGTGCGCGGATCTTCCCGATTCGCGGTGGCGACGACACGAGCGGGAGCGCGGCGACACGCGACGGTCCCCATTGTGGAGCATGTGAATGACCGGATCGAAGACTGTGATAGCCCACCAAGTTGTTTCTAGTACCGCCCCTATATTTCCTTCACGTTTAATAATTCTTATGTAGGTCATGGTCTCTCCCTTGCTGCTTCCTCACTTCCCCAATTCCCACTTCCACTGTTCGTACGCACCCCGTCATCACGAAAATGGGTGGCTTAGGGGCCGAACCCGATTCCTCACAGGCCACCCCCCCCCCTCCCAAGCGGGCCCGTATTGCGAGATCCCGTGGTGGACCTTACGGAGGATGATGGCCGGTCACGCGCCCACGACTGCCTTGATCCGGAGGAACATTTGATTGACCCGGCGGATTTCCTCAGCCTTCGTTCCCCTCCCTCCTCGGTAACTCCATCCGCCCCCTCCACCGGCGGACCACACGCCACTTCCTCCAATCTGCATCCGCTTCCTCGATAGCTGTCCTGCGTTCTCGGTCAGGGACCTCTTCGGCGGTGACCACGGGGCGGAGGTCACCTCGATGCTGGCGGTGCAGTACCTTCGGCTGACTTCGTGGCCGATCGGGGAGCCCATTGCCTTGTTGTTCGGCCCGGACGAGAGGAGTTGGGGTTGATTCCATCGGCCACTGCAGCGCCAACCACACGGCGGGGACCGAGCGAGGCACGATGTGGCCACTTCGGTACAACAACGGACGCCGGTCCACCTTCCCGAGAGCGCGGAGCCGGCCGGCGGGCCGAAGGACCGTTGTTACGGAACCAACGCCTCGGCGGATGCCCGTGCACAACGGCCACGGCTGCGCCCAGGTCCGGCCCGATTATTTGCTCTGTCGGCGGGCGGCCGGCCGGACGAGCAGTTCATGCGAGAACTACGGCGGCGATGCGCGGCGGGGAAACGAGATCACGGCGCTTGCGCGAACGGCGCGATCGCTCTTTGCGGGGAGAAGACCTGCCTCCGGGAACGGGCGAGCATTGTGGAATCGGGCGCTTTCCGGCCCGGCCGGAGGCACGGGCTCACCATGCTCACTCCTGCTCCGCTCGAACAAGACAGCATGGCCTTACGGGCTCGCCGGCTCGGGGATGTCTTCACTACACCATTTTGCGAGAGAGAACCGGGGAACTGCAAGCGGGGTGGCGCGCGGCCTACTTTTACCGGAT
Organism: Pinus albicaulis; assembly: GCA_034641835.2. Classification (NCBI taxonomy): domain Eukaryota; kingdom Viridiplantae; phylum Streptophyta; class Pinopsida; order Pinales; family Pinaceae; genus Pinus; species Pinus albicaulis. The sequence goes on along the minus strand of CM076575.1, from coordinate 1,330,923,440 downwards.
CTGCCGTTGATTGTTCGGGGACCGGTCCTTGCCAAAAACGAGGCACGACGGTCAATCTGCACAAGAGACTCTCCATTCCACCTTCGGCGGCGGCCCGGCCCTTTTACGCGGCTTGCGGGGGTGCTCCTGGCGCCGGTCGAAAACGCGGCCCGTGGCACGGCTCCAGCACCGTAACAGCACAACGCGCCCAAGTCGGGCGACCACGGACCAGGGCGATTGGACCGGCTCTGCGCTCGAGACGGACGGGTTGGAACTTCAAATACGGCGACGGAGGCCGCATCAGCCACAGCTAAGCACATCATCGGAGATGCGGCCACCTTGTGACCATGCCGAGCGATGCATCATTTGGGCCTTGCTTCTGTGGAGTCCCAACTCACCACCCTTTCGTGGGGATGCCGCGGAGATGCCCATTGACGGCTTCTGACCAACGCATTATTCAAGATCTTGACACCCTTATGCGGGAATAGCGGCAACGGTTGCCACTTTCACGGAGCTTCGAGATGCGGCCTCCAGCCGGGTCCGGAGTTAGGGCCTGTTTGAATCGACGGAGTGGCGGAGTACAACGGGGAAAGGGCGGCCCGAGGAAAGAGCGGCGGAGCGGGGCACGGGCGGCGAGGTATGGAGAATCGGCCCATCATTCTGCGATTGACTCGGCGGACGGAGTCAAAGGATTGTGAAGTCGGGAACTGTTAGGGCCCTTGTTTTTGTTTAAGTTTTGAATTTTGAACTTGGACTCTTTTTGAGTTGCGGAGGGAATACACCACATTGCGCGACCCATGCATGCCCGACAGAGAGTTGCGGAGCTAACAGAAGCGATGCGGAAGCACCCGATGACGGGTAGAACGGCGATAAGTACGGATGAAAGAGATACGACGAGCAGGGAAGTAGAACATGGGATATCGGGAAGAGAGTGGGAAGCCGGAGCAAAGACGCGAGAGAAGCCGCGGTCCGCGGCGCGGGTCGAATAAAGGGCAATCACCGGTACGAAGGAGAGATTGGTCGATCGGTTCTTTGTTGCGGGATGATTGAATGCGGAAAGCGACCGCGGAGAAATCGGACTTGTTCTCTCCATTGGTTTCTACTCTCTATGTTTTGTATTCTGCGATTTCTTCGTTCATGCGTATACGATATATGGGTTATCGGAGAAGGAAGTTGTGTAATCTTGTATTTGCATTTTGAAGACTAATGAAAAGAAGGATTTAACATCTTTATGTTTATGTGTTATGATGTGTTCTTTCATGCTTTAAAATTTTAAGTTGCATTTGTCAATATACTTGATTGGTGATCTCGCATGAATAATGCAGTATATATAACGGATTCTCTTTCTTTCTATGGTTGCGGGTTTATTCCTCGTCGCGATTTCTTCCCCTTTCCCATGTGGTGCGGCACGCCTAGGGTGAGGCAGCTGTTCTTCAGAACGGGGGTGAAAATGCGAGGCGTGTTACTAGACTGGGACCATATTGGCCACAACCACTGTGGAACCTGTAGGTCTTGCACGAGACCTTATTTTTCGCCAACAATGCATCTTCCACAACTAGTAGTTTTGGCCGTTAAATTTCTTGACGTAAACCTACAATATTACTTGCAATTACTCCCACTAGAACCAAGAATCCTTCTTTCCTATGAGTTTATCGGCTAAATAGACCTTCGGATCTGATACCGGTTGTTATAAAAATATATTTTAAAGAAAATGGAACACATAAAATATTCGAAACACAAGGAAAGAAAACATATAAGACAGAACACATATATATGTGATTGCCATTTGGGCTACGTCACAGGAACAAACATTCCTTCCTTTATATTATCCAACAAGATGAAGAGACACAACCTACATCAGATCCGTTGTAATATCCTTTACTCTCTTTCTCAATCCCCCTTTATGTTTCTCTCTCATAATACACATAAAATACACAAGTTTGCAATACAATACCCTCATACAAAATGAGGGTTTCTGCTAGGGAAAAAAAACCCTACATTAAACATAACTTCTGTCGATGGGATCATCCACCTAATGAATGACCCGGATTGACTACGAAGTTACAATGTACATAAGGAAATTTTACATCTCTTTTTAGCTTCGGGGGCACTACCTCGGAGCCTCCCAATTTCGGGTGGATGGCCCCCCAGACCCTCGCGGGGATAGAATAAAAAAAATCTTCCTTGCTACAAGACTTAAAATAGTTCGATTGAAGTCATATTAAAACGGGAGAAAATATCTCATTAAAGTCAATACCTTTCTTCTATGCAATCCCATTCACCAAAATTATATCTTTGTACCTATGTTTTCCTCCATCTTCTGCCTTGTTGTAAACCCATTTATTACGCAATGTTGTTTTTATCTCTGACAACGACTAAGTCCCAAGTACGGTTATGTATTAAGGAGACCATTTCTTCTTTCATGGCTGGCTCTACACTTCTTCACAAGTTTCATGCCTGCATTTCTTCTTCATAACATTTGGTTCTCTGAGAATCGATTAAATAAATAATATAATGAAGGAGAGTACCGTTCGGGGGGGTCTACTTATCTGATAGAACTTCTAACACAACTTTCGGGTGTTTGAGGTGCATGTTGTTTTGTTGTGGTTTTTTTGTTGTGTTTGTTGTGGTTGTTGTTGTTGTTGTGGATGTTGATTATTATTATTTTAGACACCTCTACTTATTTTGTGGTCTAATCGAGAACTATGTATTCTTTGTTTTCTTTTTCTGTTTCCTTTCCTAAGTTACTAATACAAGACCTTTTCATTGAATGTGTGAAAGTATCTCTAATCCTTTTGTGATTTTCATAATTATATAAGCGATATGGAAATCATTAACACCATATCGATAAAGGTACATTTCTTTGATTTTCCACTCAAGCTTTGTTATTTTCTTTATTAATATGGACAAAGCCTCCCCTGTCAAAAGGCTTTAAAAGGAGTAGTTTACCTTTTGCCTATCCATACTCCTCACAGAATACCACCATCAAGGAACTTGAAGACCCCTATTTATTAGATAAACAAGAATATCTCTGATATCACCCAAATTGTAAGGCGATCCTACATGCAATCTCATGCACCTTGCACACTCCATGATTATTCTGTTCCTCCTTTTTGCCCACCATTTTTCTTGTGGTGTTATTGGAACTATCCTCTATCTGCTTAGATTCCGTACTCACAGGCAGGTATCATCAAACTATTTCTTGCAATATTCACTTCCATTGTCTCATCTCAGGAACCTTTAACTTCTTTCTATCTCAATCTCACCCAAAGCTTTCCATTTCTTGAAAGTATCAAATACATTAGATTTATCTTGAATACAATAAATACAATTTTTCTTGTTGCATCATCAATAAAGGTAACATAATAACGAAGTCCTTGAAATGATAGAAAGGTCATCATATGTATGCATAAGGTCTAATTTTTCGCTCTTCTTTTCTTTCCCAACTCTGAAATCTGACTCTCTTTTGTTTTCCATAAATACAATTCTCACATAAATCCAAATAAATATTCTTCAAACTCGGGGAAAAACATTTATTGAGTGAATAATATTCATACCTTCTCACTCATGTGCATTTGAACCTATGATTCCATAATATTTGCATCTGCTCCTTTGGAAGTTAAAGCATTAATAGACTTAGAAATACCATTGCATAAATGCAATGTACCAACCTTTTCTCCTTTTTCTATTACAGGCTCCTTTAGTGACCTTCCCGGAGTTTTATACGTGAGAAGTTGTCACACAACCTTCAGCTGCCTAACTACCCTATTGAAATCATATTTTTCTTCAAATTTGGAACATGCCTTACCTCCTTTAATAACCATTTTTTTTCCATTCTTCTTTACAAGAACTTTACCCATTCAAACGATTTCTGAGGGTTATCATCACCTAGATGAACACCATCCCAAAATATCCTTGAACATAGTCATGAAAATATTTCTTATCATGTGTGGAATGGAATGGGTTCACGAATCTACCACCCGGGGAGTGTAACATTTCCTAAGAAAGGATCAAATCATCTTGTAACACATCACACCTTACATTTTCTTCATCATTTTTCCTTCTGTGTGTCTCCTTATTTTCCTTGAGATTTAAGTCTTTCTTCGGAGTGTCCTTTATTTCGCATTTCCAACACACTATCCCCGATATGGACTTGGATCTTCCGCTTTCCTTGATTCTGCCCGTATCTTGAGCTCTTTCCTCTTTCCATTTTTTCTTCCCTTGGTATACCGCCTCAAATCATTACACGATGTCTCCAGAGATTTTTCATCACATTTCCTTGGTAAGGATAACTTTGGCTTATCATCAAACTTTAAAGTACTAGATATAGAGAGCCAGTTGCCGTAAGCCATAACTAAATAATTCCAACTTTTTGGCAATGATCACGAAATAACACTAGCCCTAAATTCATCATCAAATTTTATCCCTCATAACTTAGCCATTTGGTAACCATATTCGGTGTTTAAATTATCGGCAACAAATCCACCATACAACATATTTATATTAAATAAATGTTTCATACGAAATACCTTATTTGAGGCCGAGGGTTTTTCATATAGTTTCACCAATTCCTTAAATCAACACTCTCTTATTGTCTCCTTGAGAAATATTGAGCTACGACTCCAATTTCTTAGTATTATTCCAGTGATTTTCTGTGAGAATTTCTCCTTCAGCGTATTTGTCATACTCAACGAATTCTTCTTTTTTCCACTCAATTGTAGGTACATATATTTCTAATACGGATAATCTTCCATGTTTGCATCTTCCATGATGGTGGTTTTGGCCATTATTCTTGACCGTAAACCTACAATCTTCTTCCATTTCTCCCATGAACTAGGAATCCTTCTTTCCTACGACTTTATCGACGAATAGACCTTCAAATATGATAGGTTTATTTATAAAATTATATTTTAAAAGAAGGAAATAGACACATAAAATATTAGAGAAATACAAACGAAGAAAACATATAAGACAAAGAGACACATATATATGTGATTCACCCAATTTTGGGCTACATCCACCACACAAAACGACCAGTCCTTCCTTTATATTATCAACCGATGAAGAGACACAACCTACATCGAATCTGTTTAATATCCTCTACTCTCTCTCTCGGTCCCCCTTTATTTTTCTTGCTCCATATACATACAATACACGGTACCCAACAAAATACCCTCCTTACAAAATGAGGGGTTTCCTTCTAAGAAAAAAACCTACACTAGCATAAATTCTATTTCGGATCATGCGCCTAATGAATGACCCATATTTACTAGGAAATTACAATATTTCTTAAAAATTTACATCTGCACCAGCTTCGGGGCATTTCCCCCGTGACACGATCGGGGTGGATGGCCCCCCAAACCCACGTGCGGGGGGGGGGGGGGGGGTGCAACAAGTCCCCCTCATGTGGGGGAGTGTACGGTCTTCTACCGGGGTATACATCTGTTGAAAAAGACCTCTGAATCTAAGATCAAATGGAGCTCCCACACCCTAAAATTTTGATAGCCATGAGGGCACGTGGAGACCTCTGGGCTGCCCACATGTCATGGCATGGGCTAGGGTAACCAAACACTAATAAGCCAATTTGATTCGGACACTTGTCACCCCAGGTCATTGGTCCATCTAGGGAATATTCTAAGAATATTCCAAGGAATATTGAATTATTCAAGGAGATATTATTAAGAAAATACCTTTTGTTTGCGGACGGTACAAATACCTAGTCAACATCCCTGTTAAAAAAATTTTTGTTTGGCAAGCGAATAGATCGTGCATATATATGGCCATTTTTCATGAAACGAAGTGTGCCGGATTCGAACGACGAGAAATACGTGGTCGTTTAGGTTTCAAGACAATATTAGAACTTCGTTTTTAGCATAAAATAAGCACGTCCATGAATCAAAGAGACATCATGAAGACGATGTCACAAATCATCCATAATAATGTTGTTTGCTACTAATGCCTATTTGATTAGGTAACATTAGATATATTTATGGAAACGTACATGTATGAAATGTTCATGCCAATATGGCATGTGGAGCTTAAAGGAATTGGGTAATGATTCCTTGAGTTATGCTTCAATATCTCAATTGATGTGTATGCGATGACATATGAATGCATGTATGTGAATTGATGCCCGAGTAGGGGTATGGTAAAGGAAGGAAGCCTAGGACATTTCAAAATTGTGAAAAATATTTTTTATGCATTCATATGATAATATGTCATGTTGAGTTTGTTAAGAGAAGGAAGAGTTATCTGAGGGACTGTTCAATAGTGAAACGAAGGGCTCTTTAGGGATTTTTGAGCAATGAAGGGAGGGTAAATTCCTCGTGTCTGGTGATGAAGAAGAAGGTGTCCAGAAGTGTTGAAGAGTTGAATGAATTTTGAATTTGGTCAAGGAGGATGGTATGACATGCAATATATTGTAATTATTGTAGATGTGTTGAATATTTGAGTGAATTATTACATCAAATGTAAGTCTATATGCCTAGAGGATGTGTAAAATTTACAGGAAGTGAAGATAATGAAGACAGTGATACAAAGTTAGCCAGGATACATATATCAATATGGATGAGTATGGAATGTGGCATGGGATGGTATTCCATGTCGTGCAAGGGTGTAGTGAGTGAGTGTGGTGAATGTGAAAGAAGTATGAATGTGCATGAAGAATACTATGCGGATGTGAAAATTTTGATTGTGTATAAATGAGTATTAGCGCATATGTTTGAATGCATTATGTGAATGAATTTTATATTATAGTAATGCATATATAGTTAATGAAACTTCATTATAGTAATGCATATATAGTTAACGAAACTTCATTATAGTAATGCATATATAGTTAATGAAACTTCATTGCATTTAATATGTTTATAGCTTAAAATAATGGAATGATCGATATGGAATAATTCTAAGATCATTTGAAAAGCTGTTGGAAATATGGAAATGAAAGTTTATATGCTTGAATATTCAGATTTGTTTGGCTGAATCAAAATTTTGTAAGGGAGGAAATATTGCAGACAAAAATTAATTAGATATGTAATCCCATCCCATAATGAATACTAGTTGCTACTACATACAAGTGCCAATAATTATGATAAAATTTTCATAGTTGTTCAATATGGTTTATAAATTATATAGAATTCAATTTCTGATTTCAATTTCTTTTTTAACATCTCGTGGTGACTTTATGTTTATGATACAGGTGAGATGATGGATCTGTATAGTATGGATAGATGATGACTGCTATAAACTAGGAAGCATGGGGAGAATTCTACTATGATGACACTAGAACCCTGTGATTGAATACTCACAATTTTTTGGCTGAATGAAATTCTGTTAGGGATGATAGATTGCAGGTAGAAATTGATTGGATATTTAATGATCCCATAATTAATATTTGTTGCTACTACATAAAAGTGCCAAGAATTATGATAATAATCTCATATTTTTTCAATCTGGTTTCTAAATTCACATAGTTTTTCAATTTGGTTTCTAAATTATATAGATTTCAATTTCTGATTTCAATTTTTTATTTGAACATCTCATGGTGACTTAATATTATGATAATAATCTCATAGTTGTTCAATCTGGTTTCTAAATTATATAGATTTCAATTTCTAATTTCAATTTTTTTATTTGAACATCTTGTGGTGACATTATGTTTATGATACATGTGAGATGATGGATCTGTAAAGTATGGACAAATGATGGCTACTATAAACTAGGAAGCATGGGGAGAAATCTACTATGATGACACTAGAACCCTCTGATATGCCTTGATTTCAATTAGCTATTGAGTGACTAGAGGCTTCTAGAGGGATGACTTGGCAGTAAGACTGTATAGGTGCAAGCACTTCATGAAAGGGCGAATAGCATGCCTTCCCCTATTCTTTTTGGTGGAGAAATAGGATTTCAAAGGCAGATAAAAGCTTTGTTTTTTAAAGGTAGGTTTATGTATATTTTAAAATACTCTAGGAATCTCATAAATATTTAAAAAAATTAAATATTTATTTAACTTCACTTGTAAATCAATTTTTTAAAATATTCTAGAATTTAGAATAAAATTACATAAATACTAAAAAATTTCCAATATTCTAAAGTAAATATATAAGAATATGTGTGATTGGGAAAATAATGCAATGATAATTAAATTAAATATATAAGGATATGTATGATTGGGAAAACAACGCAACAATAATTACAATAGCAAGGAAAAGCTTCACTGCAACTCATGACTGTAATGGATATACAACTTATCTTTATATAGAAACTTCAATCTGTGCTAATTATAGTAGCAAGGAAAAGCTTCTCTACAACTCATGACTGTAATGGCTATACAATTGATCGCTATATAGAAACTTCAATCTGTGCATTAGTGGCTTGGCACATGTGCAAATTCGAATAGAAAAACAACTTAGCTTTCTCTCTTAGTATGGTTATCATCCTGGGTCAGTTAGCAACTAATAACAGTTATCCTCATATATTGACCACTACGATTGGTTTTTTTGACGTCCCCATCCACAGTAAAACTTCATATATATGTAAATGTAGGAACCGGACACATGGCCATTACCACAATAAAACTTCATATATATGTAAATGCAGGAACCAAAGACATGGCCATTACTTTCGATGAAATAAAACATGCTTCTAAGGGAAGTGGGGGTGGGTGGGGTATGGAAGATTCTCCATGAATCTTGTCCAAATGTTTGAAGAGTTTACCATTGAAATCCTTTATGCATACAAATAGAGAGAAAGTTTTCCTAAATACAATTAGAGAATTAAAATTTGAAGGTATTCATGATTAAACCCCAAGTAGGAGTGAAGGTGGCCTAGATTTATTTAACCAGAGGCCAAGTATTTGGATATATATGTTATCAGCTTCCATGAAAAATGTTTCTGGCATAGAAGATGGTTTGGAAGCCAAGAATGGGATGCTTTAATATGCAAAATGCTCAACCGAAATGAGGTTGAGCTAAAATTGTGAGTAGCACCAATGCCGAGGCTAAGTTAATATTAAAATATTTGAAGTAGGAGTACAAGAAAGTCACCTAAAATTTACAGGTTTCAATCAGAAATATTAAATTTGAATGATGGAGGTGTCCTTAATAAAAATACAACCTTTAGGATTCCACAATTTAGCCTCAATTAAATTTCAAAGATTAGCTACTACAATTTCTGTCAATGGAAACTCAAATTCAAGTATCATATGAAGAATAAATATCCAAAAATGTAGAAAAATAAACCTTTGAAACACCATCATTAATATTCAACAATATCTTATAAGCAAGGTCTACAAGCTATATGATAATTATTCCTTACAATGTTGATTCAACAATTCGTTAGCTGTCTATTTAGCGAATGACTCAGCTAACATCAAGGCCACAAACCTCTTCACAACTATTAGATATTCATGGAGTTGAAAAAAAAAAAATGGAAATAGAAGACAACAGAGAGATGGAAACTCTTTCTAAGCTGTTTTAATGAGATATTAAAATATGTGAAGTAGGAGTACGAGAAACGTCACCTAAAATTTATAGGTTTTAATCAGAAGTATTAAATTTGAATGATGGAGGTGTCCTTAATGAAGGACGATAGTTTATCAGAATCAAAACGCATCAATAATGGCAGCTATGATGGAAATATTAACAGAGGAAGGCAACAGAACACTGCACCTTCTTCACGTAAGCTTGTGCAAAATGGTAGCATTATTATTAGGGTTAAAATGGTAATATCGAAGCAAGAGTTGGAGGTCTTGCTTGGGGAACTTTCTATAAAAGAGAAATCAATAGAACAGGTGTGGCTTCAACTCCAGTCTGAAGCTGATCATGTTAAATAATATCATGCTACTAAAAGATGCGAGGGTGTATGGATACCATCGTTGGAGAGCATTGCAGAGATTAACAATACTTGTTATTAATGCCGCTGGCAAGTTTCTAATTCATGCCTTTGCTCCATATAAATTTGAATAATATCCTAAATTTAATTTTGTAGATTTAGTAATTTTTTTATATCATAAGTACAATTTTGTAGATTTTGTAATGAATGTGTTGTGTCAAAGTGAATTTATCATTTTATGAACAAAAAAAATTATTTAGTTTTTAAAATTTAAATACAAATGGCTGGCGTTTTTTAAGTGATTTCTCTATGAGAAGGAAAAGGTCTCTATGAGTTAAGTTTTTTTGGCAGCCTCAGTGTTGAAAAAACCCTGGATTAAAGTGAGATAAAATGCATAAAAATTCTATACATAACTTGGTATAAATAACTGTGAGCAATAATAAAAAATGAGTGAGAAGAGTTATCAATTTCAATGAATAAATCAAGGAAATGTGTAAGAAATTATTTTCACATAAATATATTAGTTAAATGTGGATGAAGCTACCTCTCTCTGAAAATGAAGATGAAATAATTCTTCTCAGAACCATGGTTGTTACTAGAACCTCTAGGAGAAAGCTAACAACATACTTATGAAGAGTTGAGAAGGAAATCTAGCTTTGAGATTTGAGACCTCTACTCTATGATAAGTTCTTTGAAATCCATCTGATAAGGTTATTATTTATCAATGTTTCCAGCCAACTATGTAGTTCATCATTGAAAATAAATGTAAAGAAAAAATTGGTTTTTAAAACTATGTCTCACAGCAAAAATATGCATTTAATATATATATATATATATATAGATAGATAATTTTTGGAAAATTAAGAGCCTCCGAGGATCTTATTGTGTAAAAAAAAAAAACTAGAGGTAGTCCTCGATTTAGAATCTGAGGATAAGAGGGAGAAAATGCAGAAAAGGATTTGTTCCTTCTAGCTGCAAGTGGTGAAGATAAAATGCAGTTATTTGATTCGCTCATCTAAACTAGACTGGTGCTCGGTGAGCTTATAAATGGCAATACAAAAACATGTATCTATTCCCCAGAGTCCCCTTCCGTAGATTTTGTAATGAATGTGTTGTGTCAAAGTGAATTTATCATTTTACAAACAAACAAAAATTAATTTAGTTATTAAAATTTAAATAAAAATGGAATTTTTTGAAGTGATTTCTCTATGAGAAGGAAAATTTATCTATGAGTTAAGTTTTGTTGGTGGCCTCGGTGTCGAAAAAACCCTGGATTAAAGTGAGATGAAATGCATAAAAATTCTTTACAGAACTTGGTATAAATACCTGTGAGCAATAATAAGCAAAATGAGTGAGAAGAATTATTGATTTCAATGATTAACTTAGTCAGAATCAAAACCAAGAGCAAGGGTGAAAGAACTTTGCCCAAACCTATATACAGCTACCATTTCACCCATTGCAAAAAAGAGAAATGTTGATGAAGTGGGGGGTATGTTCGTTGTAGAGAGTATGGGACTATCTATATTGTTTCCAAGAGTAGAGGGTAGAATGGTGGTATGCATGCTTATGGCCTGGAACTTTATTATCGACACATTGTAAGCTAGATGTGGTAATGCAAAGAGAACTGGAACATCATCGGGAAACATATGCCATTCCACCCATAGGTCATTATTTAATAATATTTGTATTCGAGATCGGATCAGGAGCATTGCACTTCACTAATCAACATTCATCATTACAATGATATTATTAGCTTACCCCCATTATTCTAAAGTCTCTTCTTCTAATAACATATGGACCAATGTCTTAGAACAAAAGGTATGTTGCAAGCTCTATTGCTGGTTCAAGGTAATAAAAAAGAGCATATACTGGTGAAATTATTCTTTATCAATGTTTCCAACCAACTATGTAGTTCATCATTGAAAATGAATGTAAAAAAAAAAAAAGTTTTTAAAAATATGTCTCACAGTAAAAATATGCATTTAATATATATAGATATATATATATATATATATATATATATATATATATATATATATAATTTTCAAAAATTTAAGAGCCTCTCAGGCTCTGACTGTATAAAACAAGCAACTAGAGGTAGTCTTAAGTTTAGAAGCTGAGGACAGGAGGGAGAAAACGCAGAAAAGGCTTCATTCCCTCTGGCTATAGGCGATGAAGATAAAATGCAGTCATTTGGTTTTTATACACACAAAAGCTCGTTTATCACCTCAATGGGAAATAAATCATGGTGGTCCCCAAACTAGCAATAAAACACATTTTAAAAATGCATTAGACTATCATTTGATGATGGAAGAAGCACAAGTTTACCAAGCTTATGGATATTATGCCACAATACAAGGAAAAATGAATTTTGCAGAACTGAAGCCAATATGTAATCCCAATTCATAGCGGTGAAAAAAAGGAGCAAAAGCATATTTAGCATGGGAATCTCTAACACAGGTGGTACTATCAATGCAAGATCTCACTGAAAATATAAATATCTTTAATTTTTATAAACATTCTAAATATATGAAATATAATATCCTGAATTTTTATAAACATTCTAGCCCATTTTTAGAGCCAGAGCCAGGAGCACCAGAAACATATCGATACAAAGACACGATTTGAGATTGAAACCCAGAAGCATAAAAGAAGGTCATAAAGACAATAACAGAGGTGGGAGCATAGCTATCAAAGGCAATGGGGATAGAGGCAACGATGACAGTACCAATTCAAAATATAGTTTCATATCCTCCCATTGCAAATTCAGATGTTTCTTAAAGAAACGAAAGAAATTCATACACATTTTATAATAAATCAATTCAAAAATTATAAAACAAATTATAAAATACAAACCATTTACAAATTATAGAAATATTTATACAATTATACAGTCTCATTGAAGAATATCTTGAACACCTAGAACTAAGAAGCAGAGAGGTCGAGCATGGTGAGGACGCAGAGAGGTTAAGCATGGCAGTGACGCAGAGCGTTCGTGCACGATGGGGACGCATAGAAGCAGAACACATTGATGCCACAAGGAGCATGCCCAACATGCCCTGCAAACACTACAAAAAACAAAATTAGGAGAAAACCAACACAAAATGGATAAAACAAGGAAAAAGTATGAAAAATGGACCAACGATCACTACACAGAAGTCCTCTCCAATGGTCACGCAACAGGAAATTGACGAAAATGTCTAGCGTTCTGAGGGCCGCTATATTTATAATAAAAAATTTCGGCGGCCCATTATAATAGGCTCATTGAAAATTTTGAGGTCTAAAATGGGCCTCCTAAGAAAAATGTACAACAAAAATAAACTTTATAACAATCAATAGGATTCAAGATGATGATGTCAACCATGGGGGATGATTTACCATTTTTTAAATAAAAGGGTAAAATATTAAAAAATAATAAAATAATAAAACTACTTTTTCAACTCGTATTTTCAACTTATCTCCCAAAATTTTTACTCAAATTTCAAGTGGGAGTATTCGTTGGATGAAAAATTTAATTCCTCATCCAAGGAGTACCCATGTTGCATACTTTCGATGAACTATACTACACAAAAAATGATAAATACATAAAAAGTGTGATTGTAATCACATTTTTTATGTATTTCTCTTTTTTTGTGTAGTAGGACCCATCAAAAGTATGCAACATGGGTACTCCTTGGATGGGGAATTAAATTTCGCATCCAACGAGTACTCCCACTCGAAATTTGAGTAAAAACTTTGGGAGATAAGTTGAAAATATGAGTTGAAAAAATAGTTTTTCCATTTTCCCTCTAAAATTTGATGATGTCATCAAATCTTATTTGATTTTTTCCACTATTATTTTATAATTTCCTTAGGAGGCCCATTTTAGACCTCAAAATTCCTAATATTTACTCGGCCAAAAATCCGGTTACCATTGTTGTCAAAGTAAACAGCGGAAGAATTTCGATTAACGACAGAAGAAGTTCGGCCAAAGTAATTTTAAAAGTTCAACCAAATTTTTCATAAGTTCGCCTGAACTTGTGGGAGAGTGAATTTTTTGTGTGTGTTTCTCACGAAAGTGAAACCCACCTTCATACATTCATTTTGTAGTGAAATTTTGGAGGGCGTTGTGGCAACGACAACACTTGGCAACACACTGGGTGAAATTCATCTTCTCTATCTGGGAATTAGATTTTGGTTAAGGGTTAAACATTCAGGAAGTATCGATTGCCACATGTTCCCCTTTTCGACCTAATTTCACACATAACATGTTCTCAATTCTTTACTTGGTTGAACTCACATAAATATACATTGTATCATAATCGGTTCAATTCAGGAAATTGTAATTTGCACGTTGAGTTTAGGATATTAATAGTATAGAGTTTCATTTCTGGTGTTTCTCTGCTACCAACAGGCCTGTACAATACCCCGCGGAGTCACTTTAGGAGCATAAGCATTTCTTAACTGCCAACAAGCCTGGACAGTACCCTGATGAAGTCGCTTGATCCACATCCTTGCACATCAAGCCTTTATTTTCTTTCACCCCTTTATCTATTTATTTTAGTATAATTGTGCATTGGCACTGATTATTTTCAACGGGTAGAAGAGGGATCCCGAATTATTGAGATCAGAGGAGGTTGCCCCTCAGAGAGGTATTTTTAAAACATTTGATTTAGGTTTCCTCACTTTAGAATTTCCCCTTATCCCTTCTCTACTAGATTGGATAAGTGTTGACACACAAGTAGACATAGACCAAGTTGAGCAATGCTGGTGCTAGCATAAGAAAATATCTAGTAGCTTCCTCCAAGGTTCTCCTATTGGAAAAATCGTATTTTACATCTGGCCTTACGTCAACCTACGATACTTTCCCAAAAAAAGGAGTATAATAAAAAATCCAAGCATTTCAGTTGTCACACTTCTCTTCGATTACACTACAAAGTATTTGGGGCATGCATTTTCCACACAATTCTTATTTATATACAATGGCTGAAACCAAGACATGACACGACATGACTAGACAACAAACATACACAACTGATTCAGAAAAAAGAAAAATAAATGCAAAAAAATATGTACAGGAAGGGGGAAACTTGTAGTTTCTACTTAAAATAATGTTTTAGGTCTCTTCCATTTACGGGTAGGGAATCAATCCTCCTGTCTAAGGATCTGAGCTTGAAAGTGTTGTGGCTGAGTTTCTCTTCAATGATGAATCGTCCAATCCATAGTGGTTGGAACTTTGTGTGTTTACCTTTATCTGCATGGGGTTTATCTCATCTCAGGACTAGGTCGCCCACATCAAAGCTCTTCGTCCCTGCAGATTTTCTATCAAACTAATGCTTTATACAGTTATGAGAACGGAAAATCGATCCTTGACTTTGAGCCACTCTTCCTTGAGTTTTAGTAAAGTGTCTATCATGTTTTTAACCAGTAGGCAAGGTTTACCTTGTGACTCCTTAGAGAGTTGTAAGGCTAGGAGGTACAGGTTCAGAGGGAATATAGCTTCTTTACCATACACTAGAAAGTATGGCGAGGCCTTCAGGTAAGGTTTTGGAGTAACATAGTCGACCCATAGTGCATTATTCAAAGAAACATGCCAGCTCTTCTTTTCAGAGAAGATTTTCTTCTTGATAATGTGAATAATATTTTTAGTGGTGGATTCAGCCATACCATTTACCTAGGGATAATAATTATATGTATGCTTGAGCACAATCCAACTTTCCAATGCAAACTCATAAATTTTTAATGATGAAAAGTAAGTTTCATTATCAAAGAAAACTGACATAGGGCCACCAAACCTAGTGATGATATTCTGTTGTATAAAATAAATGACTTTCTGGTCATTTACTTGTCTAAGTAGAACTGCTTATGACCAATTGGTGAAGTAATCTATAGTTGTGAGGATATATCAATGTTGCTATGAAGAATGTGGGAGAATTTTTATGATAACATCAAGGCCACACTGTTTGAAACAGTTCATTTACTGCTACTGAGAGCAGTGGGGCAACTGACCTTTAATAACAACCAACACATTTATGATAACCTTGGAACTTGCAGACATAGGCATGAAATTCCTTAAAAAGAGTGGTATAGTAATAACCAACCTTCACGACTCTGTGCATTGTGGTGGCGCCTGCATAATGGCCACTTGTCGGTCCATCATGTAAAAACTTCAAAACAAACTCCATATCTTGTGGCTTGAGGCACCTCAACAGAAATCCATTGTGGTGCTTCTAAAAAAGCACTCCATGGACCACTTGATATGATAGATATTTTAAGTAGATTTCCCTCTTTTGTTTACTTGATAAGTGTGAGGGCAAGTTGCCATGTTCCAAAATTTTTCGTGTCTCTGCATACCAAAGCACAACAGATGTGGACTAAGGAATGTGATCCTTATTGTACATTTCAATTTCCTGCTCCCATCTTGATAGATCTTTTTCAAAAGCATCCTTTTCTTTAGTTTCTAGTCTTCATACTCCATGAAAATTTATACTATGAACTAGTTTGAATTCCATATCATATTCTTGAAGGTAGGTCACCCAGATAGCTCTTTTCTCACCTAGTTCTTGTTGCACAAGAATTTCTCTTACTTTTGGGTGAGGTACGAACACAGCAGTGTGAGCTTTCAATAAGTAGGGCATGAAATAGTTCATTGCCTTATACACGACATATTATTGTTTATCAATGGCAGGATAATTTAATTCTGGCCCTTATATAATAGCGCCCATAAAAGAAATAGGTTGCTAATTTCCTTCATCTTTCTTTTGAGTTAACACATCAGCAATTGATAAATCCAAACAAAATGTATAGAGCAGGAAATGTTTGTCGTAATCTGGATTGAAAAATGCATGTGCATTGACAATAGCCTGTTTAATCTGAGAAAAAGCTTCTTTCTCCCGATTGTCCCACTTATATTCTACATCTTTCTTGACCATCTCCTGTATAGGTTTAAGTATCTGTGTGTAATCCGAGATGAATTTTTTGAGGAAATTAGTTTTCACTGTGAAAGACTACATGGCTTTCTTAGTCACTGGGAACAAGATCTTTGCGATAGCCTTAACTCTCTTCAGGTCAATCTTGATACTGCTCTTTGCTATGATGTACCCTAAAAAAATTCCTTCAGACACACCAAAGACGCTCTTCTTGGGATTTAGAGAAATCTCATACTTCTAACAACTCTTGAATATATGCTTTAGATTATGTACATGATCCGACCTTTTATTTAAAAGTACAGTGACATCATCCAAGTAGAAAAAAAAACTTTGACCTATAGGGCCACGAAAGGTGATTTTCGTTGCTCTTTGAAAGGTTGCGCCAACATTAATTATCCCAAACGACATTGTTTTGAATGAAAATGTTCCCCATTTAGTACAAAATGTAGTTTTCAATATATCTGACTCTGCTATTAGCCCTTGATTACCCTCTAGTAGTGAAAAAATTTCAGACCCAGATACTATCTCGAGTATCTGCTTCATGGATGGCACGAGATAATTGTCTTTATTAGAAGCCTGATTAATATTTTAGAAATAAACACATATGCCTAATTCACCAGATTTATTTCTTACTCGGACCAAGTTGGACACCCACATGGAATATATAACATTTAAAATGATATGGGCATCCAACAACTTTCTCAATTCCTTCTGAATAAGGGGCTCAAGATTTGGATGAACTTTTGTAGCTTGTGCTTGACCAGTTTCACCCTTTATTTTATAGGATTCATGTGTTGTATGATGTGTGTGTCATAGTTCTTTAAATCAGCATATGTCCAAGTGAAAACATCCTGATACTACTTGAATAAATGAATAAATTCTTGTTTCTCCTGCAGGGAACAACAGGTACCGAGATTGACATACTTCAGATCTTGTGGATTTCCCAAATTGACTTGTTCAGATGCCAACTTTGAAATTTGAGTCTTTGTGTTTGTTGGACCTCTAAATCATTATGCAAGTCATAATGTTTCTCCAAGGACACCACAACTTTTGGCATATTTTTTCCTTTCGATGCTTGAGATGCTTCCTATAGAGCCTGCTCATCTTCATCCTCCTCTATGGTGAGATCTTTGAACACATCAACATTTGACATAAAGTATAGTATCTATTGGTCATCACTGAAAACATGTAAGTTATTGACATTGTCACCTGTAAAGATGGTTTATATAAAATTTCAATAGAAAAACCATTTTTCAATGGCAACATCCTAGCAACAACATTTGCTAATGTATATGTTGTTGCATTTGTAACTCTTGGAAAAAAACAATATTCAAAGCTTTAAAATTATTTACCAAGTGCCATACCTCCTATTGTTAGTTTTTTAGATGAGGTGAAACACAGTGTATAGTATCTCATACTTGATGAGTGACTACCTCTAAGTCACCAATTACCTTTAGAAATTATACCTTCATGTCTATATATTTCTTTGTATTATGCGGTGTTATTAGTGTACTCGAACTCCAAACCACATAAAGTACATGTTTCTTATTTTGTGGATATGTCAGAACACAACTGGCTCTGGAACCATCCTGCATCTTAGAACCATCAAAGTAAAGAGTCCAAAATTTACTACCTAAAAAGCTATTTCCCATACAATTACTAATATTATTACTAGTAATACTATGGAAATCTATATTACATAAGTCATTTTCTCTAGAAAGAGAGCAAGGAAGGAGCTCCAACTGTGTATCTGGTGGGACCGGTGATGGTTGTGCGAGATAGCACCCAAGATCCATTTCCAAAAATCAATTACCGAAAATTAGATCAGTGAAATAGATTGAGTCATTTTTCCCTTCAAGGGATGTAAAAATGTATTTCATGTAAGGTTTTATTTCCACCTGAACCCGATTTTTCTTGCCCCTGTACGAAAGCGATAAATGTGACTAGTCGGTCGCAAAATAATCGTGTAATTTGGTTGACCAGTATCTACTAAAGAGTAAACCATATGCTTCTAGTATGTACACAATTATGGTATTTATACATTGGTGAACTCGATCATCTTTAGATAACCTGATGAGCACATTTCAAAGTTCACCAATAGCCTGGAACAAAGATCTATCCAAATGAATAATCAATGCCTTTGTTTTGTCTCATTTGGAATTTATTTTCTTTGCAATAGATAATAGCATTACATTTACGGATGCACGAGAATCCACCAAGAAATTGTGGACATTATAATCGAAAATTTTGAAAGTTAATAGAAATGGAGGGAAAAGAGCATTAACTTCTAATGTTGTAGCATTAACGACCGAATCTAGGGGACTAAAAGACTTACCAAATTACTTCTTGGAAGAAGAAGCATTTCCTTATGATCTGATATAATCAAGGGATCAGACAAGAAGTTCCCGTTGGCCTATTATTCTTGTGAGGTTGAATATTGTAATATTTGTGTGTGCTTTCTTCATATCCTCGACAATGTTGTAGTCGAGTGTTGCGGGAATTGCTGAAGTGTCTAGAGGAGTGAGTGTGTTTGGCACTTCTGGAGTGATGGTCTTACTTTTGGTATTGGCAGAAGTACTATTTGTTGTGGTAACATCTCTAGACTTGTTCAGGGCTTGGATGGTGGGTGGAGTAATTTTTCTTAACATATGTTCTTTCAACTTTTTCATCATTAACTCTTGTTCACGAGAGGGCCCTTGACTTCCTATTTGATACCAGTTATTTTGATTTTGAGTTGAGGCCTCATTTAGTGGTGGTTCTTTGGTGTTTTTCTTTCTAGCGTTGAGCACACAACCGAAGGTATTGGCTGTGTGTCCAACACTTACAATCTCCTAAACCACCTCAGATTATTCCTTTTCTTCTGTTTGTTCAATCTGCTTGTCTGAAAGTACTGATTCAATGATATGCACAGCCAGAGCATTCATGATGTGATTCTGTTGTGGGCATATCTTTTTTAAATGATATTCTTAGTAAAAAGAGAAATATTGATCCATCCCCAACTTTTGACATTCAACACGACATTTGAGCTTTGCGCAGACTTGGCCGACTGATTATTCTTATTGTTGTTGTTACTAAACTTCTTTAAGAAGTTGAGATTCAGGGGCTTTCTACTGAAAGTCACCTCGCTTTTCCTTTGTTTCACTTTTGCCAATTAATTGGACAAATTATTGATAGTACGAGTCAAGCTTTCTTGATTAGTAGTTTCTTTATCCTTGGCCTTACTAGAAGAGGCCCAAGACCTTTTTCTTGTCTCCTTGGAGTCTTTGGATGATTCATCATCAACGGTGACTCCGACTACACACAATTCATTCTCAAAACATTGACTTCTTCAAAATTTTGAGACAAAGTTTATTTCATTGTTCTTTTTATAAATTGTGAAATGTTTGCTAGCAAGGAAAAAGTATAGTAATCAATTGCGATGGAGGCATGAGGTGTCATATATGGAAGAAATTGATTCAATATATAATTGAACCTCTGATTAAATTACTTCACCTTTTTCTTTTAACCCCAAATTCATATTACCTAACTCTTTTAATAACATGGCTGGGCTTTTGTCATCTGCAAAATTTTCAAAGAAAGTTTTTAAAACCCCTTCAATTTTGAATAGAATTCACACAAAGACTATGGTACAAGGCAGCTGCTTTGGCATCTAAGGTACAAGGAAATATTCTACATGCAACATCGTCATAACATACCTCGAGTGTCTACAAGTGTAGATAGAAATTATCCAAATGGCCTTCTGCTTTGAGTGCTTTGTCAGGCTCATATTTTGTTAACTTTTCCAGGTGTCTTGGCATATTATCTAAAATACCCGTAGGGGAAAGTGGACCCTGAGTCATCTAATCCATACCTTGGTCTACCATGTATTCATATGTATCCTCCTCTCCTTCTTCAGAATCTGAGGGATCTTCTTCATCTTCTTCGTGTCCACCTAACCAGTGGAAAGTGTCCTCTTAGAGCACAATGTTATCCATTAGGGGAATTTTGAGGTCTAAATGGGCCACTTAAGTAAATTATAAAATAATAGTGGAAATAATATAATACGATTATATTACATTATCAAATTTTAGAGGGAAAAGAGAAAAAACTAATTTTTGAACTCGTATTTTCAACTTATCTCCCTATGAATTTACTCAAATTTTGAGAGGAAACACTCGTTGGTTGTAAAATTTGATTCTTCATCCAAGAGTACCCATGATGCATACTTTTGATGGATTTCAATACGAAAAATGAGAAATACATGAAAAATGCGATTACAATCACGTTGTTTCAGGTATTTCTCTTTTTTCGTGTAGTAGGGTCCATCAAAAGTATGCACCATGGGTACTCCTTGGATGACGAATTAAATTTTGCATCCAACGAGTATTCCCACTTGAAATTTGAGTAAAACATTATGGAGATACGTTGAAAATACAACTTGAAAAAATAGTTTTATTATTTTATTATTTTTTAATATTTTTACATTTTTACTCCAAAAATGGTGAATGATCCCCCATGGTTGACATCATCATCTTGAATCTTACTGGTTCTTATAAAGTTTATTTTGGTTGTACATTTTTCTTAGGAGGCCCATTTTAGATCCCAAAATTCCCATAATGCCTATCACCCTCGTTAAAAGACAGAGGCTGCTCTATTTTTTTTGTATTTTTTGTAGATTATGCCAACTCTTCCAGTGTAGGAAAGACCAAATCTTCAATTATAGAAACCACTACCCTGATAGGAGTTTCTTATTTCATTTTTAGAAAATACAAAATATTATGTGCTCCAGGAGTCAATCCGATAGCCTTGGCGAAATTATGGGTTTTGGGTCAAATTGCTCGGATGTGCTCATAAGAAATGTCAAAAGGTTGTTCAGGGTTGGGATGAGAACATCTGCATGATTCAGGAATACGAGTTGGAGAAGTGTTGGGGATGTTGCTACCTTGTCCAAAGGAATATGATGTGGGTGGGTGTAGTTATTAGTCATAAAAATCTGGTTGCCCTCCTTCTAGCACCAGAAATGTTGACATTGTTGGACCTGCCAACATTCAAGGGGGTCTTCCTAATATGAAATCACAACTAGAAGTCACATTTTTTGGAATAAGAGACCCATCTAGAATACAACTTGACTTCCATTTACTTAAATATATGCCTTAACTTTAGTTTTCAGCAAGAGAGAGAATCGAACATATGCCTCTGAAAAGCAAGCTAGTATGCCTGGTGAATGTTCGGTTGCAAGTGCATCGAGATTCTTCTACCACAAAGATGAGATAAAGATAGCCTCTAAAAGAGAGGTAATAGTACCACCCTAATAAAGACACACATGAATAGGAATGTTTTGTCAAACATCTAGAGGAATATTCCACAAAGACACGACGATTGTTTCAAGCATTACAACATGTTCTCAATAAGATAAGCACTAAAATAACTGAAATAGTTCAACTATCTTAGTACTAGTGAAAGAAAACATGAAACATAAACATTCACATAATAGTATTATAAGCATTCATAATCCATGTATGAAAAGTGTTGTCTGCCAGGCTTCAGTTATTAAGTAAAAGTCCCAAGAGGCATGAATACAACGCATATCGCTTGCTCCAATAGTGGAGCGTTGCAGCCACTACCTACTCCCCAAAAGTAATAACTTATCACTCTTATGCCTTATAGGTGAAGGAAAGGCTAAAATTCCTTTACATAAGAAATGAGTATCTATCTATTACTTGAGGAGTAACCTTTCATATCCTCATGACTCTTGACTTTGTAACTTTTAGTGACCTTTAGACTTCTACAGCCTTTGAAGTTCCCATTAGAGGAATTTTGAGTTCTCAAATGGGCCTCCTAAGGAATTTATAAAATGAAATTTGAAATAATAAAATAATATTAGATTACATAATCAAAGTTTAGAGGGAAAAAAGAAAAAACTACTTTTTCAACTCATATTTTCAACTTATCTCCCTATAGATTTACTCAAATTTCGAGTTGAAACACTCGTTGGATGCAAAATTTGATTCCTCACTGAAGGAGTACCCATTTTGTAAGGCTTTCAATGGACCCTACACATAAAAAATGAGAAATACATGAAAAACGTGATAGCAATATTGTTTTTAATGTATTTCTAATTTTTCGTGTAGCAGGGTCCATAAAGAATATGTAACATGGATACTCCTTGGATGAGGAATTAAATTATGCATCCAACGAGTACACTCATTCGAAATTTGAGTAAAACAATAGGGAGATAAGTTGAAAATACAAGTTGAAAAAGTAGTTTTATTATTTTATTATTTTTTATTATTTTTACTTTTTTACTCCAAAAATGGTGAATCATCCCCTATGGTTGACATCATCATATTGAATCATATTAGTTCTTATAAAGTTGATTTTGGTTGTACATTTCTCTTAGGAGGCCCATTTTAGACCTCAAAATTCAACCAATAATGGAATTACATTTGACCCTTGGTATTACATGTCCTTTCAACTTCCATGACCCTTGAGTTCACACATGACTCTTTGACTTCTACTTGTTTGTCTTTTTTAATTATTACAATAATAAATATTTGTCTTCCATATCATCATATGATGAAACTAGACACGCCACTATCTTGGATCATTGGGACATGACAATCAATGATGACCTGGATCAACTTTAGTGGTGACATGGACGCCACTATGCTTGTTCTTTATCATCATTTTCTCAAGGTGCTTCCACTCTCTGAAAGGTCTTCAAACTTTGGAGTTTTCATGGTTCTTTGATCATCAAGCTTCGTGCGTATTTTTGGTTCTTCTTGTCCTTCCTTTGTTCGTCCTCTTTTCCTGATCTTCCTTGTGTGTTCCTACCATAAGTTTCCCAGAATAATTGTATTTGCAATCACTCATGAAGAGCGAATATCAGTTTGAAAATATCCTTCTCTACCATGTTTTATGTATATTTTCTTCTTCAAGCCCTTTTGGTGCACTTAAAATGGTCAACATAACTTCAAGGTGCAAGGGCACACTCTGAAAGGTTGGAAGATGGAGGAGGAGGAGCTCATGCACCCTAAAGAAGAAGGAAATCAAGGTAGGGTGCATGTCACAAGTCCAAAGGATGAAGGGGGCGACTTTGAGCTTCCAAAGTGCATTATGCGCCCAAGGGAGAGAGGGGGGATGGAGGCCACACTCCCAAAGGCTTAGGGTTGAGGCTTTGTGTCTTTGGGTTGCGCTCATGCGCCTAGGAGGCAACAGGAAGGGTGCAGGGTGCACTCTTGAAGGCTGAAGGCTGGGGCTTTGTGACTTCAAGGTGTGACCATGCGGTCAATTAGTTCAGGAGGGCACATTGCTCATATGGGAAGGTTGAAAGGTTAAGCTTTGGGTCTTCAGAATGTTCCAATGTGATGAAGGAGGACACACTTCTTTAAGTCAAAGGAGTGCGCTCAAGGAAGACTTGTTGAATTCAGAGCCCAGTTCGAAGCAGGAAAGGGGTTTCATGCTTTTGGAGTGCGACTAACTTTGTAGGAGGGCACAGGGCGCAATTTTGAACAACGAAGTGTCTCCCATCAAGGCTTCGAAGTGCACTCTTGCGCTCTTGGCATTGATGACCTCATTTGAAACCAAAATTTGTCGAAGTCTGGATGGTTGATCGAGGGGTGGCCAAGATGAGTTCCGGACACAAGACCACGTGCGACACATACAAACTCATCAAGAAAACTTAGAAAAACTTAACCAATAATTAATATTCATGAAAAAACCACTTTATGCACATTCTCCAGCTATAAACAGTGAAGTGTGTGCGACTGCAACCCAAAAGTGTCATTTTACAACATGAAAGGTGTTGTGACCATGAAACACATATAGAGATGTTCTAATTGATTCAATGAAACTTACGTAGATTCAAAAACACTTGAGACATATCAAATTCAATTAATATAAAAGGACACTTGGCGACACATGATGTGACCATGAATTAGGCTCTAAAATTTGAATGTAGTGAATTTTTGGAGGTGTTGTGACATCGAAAACAAAGTCTTAAAGCAACAACTAGAATAAAAGAATTAAATGAAGTGGTGAACAAGAAAAAGGAGCATGATTATGGTTTTACATGTACACATAATGATGACTTTGAGTGTGTAGAATACAAAGAAAACGTAGTTGTACCTGATGATGAAAATGAAAAGGAAATGGAAGTTTCTGAAAATGAGGAAGAATGCATTAAAACCATTTTTCAATAGTGAAATCAAGAAGAGATAAGATTCTGCGATCAAGAAATATGGTAGAAAGAAAGTCATGAATATGACGCGTAAGAAGTAGAGCGAAGAACGTCGTTTGAAGATGAATAGTTGTGGCAACAGTCACGGTTGCAAATCTTTGAAAAGGAAGTTGTAGAACACATAATCAGACCAAATATAAGAGAAGTAAAAGAAAAATTGCAGTGACAACAAGTAAAGAAATATGGATCCTACAACAAGAACGCACAACAAAGAATGAAGCAACTTTGAGGATATATAATTTGGAAGAAACAAAAAAAAATGCAAAACTTTCAAAGTTTTGAATCATTGTAAGCCTAGCTAAAACTTAAACCAACAGGGATGTTTGAGAGATGATTGAGTCCATTTCTATTATAACTCTAGCAGGCGTAGTTGATTTATGTTCAGTCATACAGTCGTAGTTAAGGGGGAGTGTTGGAAATTGTAATTACTCTGGCATGTAGAAGAGTTCAAATTTAAAGTTTGAGTTAACTAGTGTGAGTGTGAGTTAACTGAGTAAAGTGTGAGTTAGTTCGAGTTAAGTCTTATATTTGGTAAAGTGAAACATAGTGTGTGTTTGTTAGTTCAAGATCAATCTTATATGTCGTAAAGCCAAACATAATATGTCTTTGCATGTTGAAGTTATCTTGAAAAGTAGCTAGTTGAAAAATGATAAATATCCCATAATGAGTTCATTGTAATCAAGTCAACTTTATGTGATAAATTGAAAAAAAAACAACTCATATTATTTGTGTATGAAATTTATGCATTTTCTCCTCTTCCATCATGTAAGCGTTCATGAAATTCTTTCCCACCCTTATATGTATATCAACAGCGAGTCCATCAATTTAACTTAGAAACTTCGAATTGCTGTGGAATATTCATGCGGAGCAGTGCTGCCTTGCAGGCGAAAATTGTGGTTTCGGAAATCGAATAAAGTTAGTAGAAGGACAAAATGTCAGTTGGTTTGAATAGAGAATTCAATAAATTTCCACGTTCTGGTCTGTTGGACTCCGCATGTGTTATTATAACCTTGGGTATTGTGCATGTGATGACACAGCGGCTTTACAGAGTATGGTACTTTCTGTAAATGGTACGGAGCTGAGACTATTTAGTATATATTAAATCCCATATTTACAGCTTTAGAGATGGCAGAGAAGCCGACAGAAATGGCAGAGAGCCCGACAACAAGCCTGCAATAAATGCCTCCTTCAGCGTTAGAGAGTGCACAGAGCCCGACACTAGGCCTTAGAGATCAATTGGTTGTAGGTATCTTCGCATTCATGAGTTGATGAGTGAGTGGGCAACGAATTTGGTAATTTCGTCATGAGTGGCACTGTCCGTTTAATTGTTTTTTATAAAAATGTAGTGGTTTTTTTTAACATAATCGAAGTTTATATTAATTTTTTAAGTTAATTAAAAGATTTTAATAAAGTAGATGATACTCGTATTGTATCATTAAAATTATATCTTAATTTATTTTTATTAAAATTGACATCTTTAAAATTCATGAGTTTATGAGTGATTCTTTCGATATATTTTATTTCTTAATAAAATTTTAATTATATTCTTCAGAAGTTTATAGTTTATTTGAAGTTGTTTTATTATTGTGTTATGACGTATAATTTAAGATTAAAATTTTAAAATTAACCATAATCATGTGCATAAGGCCACGTGTAGAAGTATGTGTGATTAAAAATTATAATAATAATAATAATAATAAAAGTGATAATGGTTAGACTCAACTATGACATGACTAAACTATCTCCGATTTTGTGAAAAAAATCTTTCGGTAAAAATCACATCTAAATAAATTTGGTCGACGCCTTTCAAACTAGCCAGTA